>KZ451886.1:2941180-3110132 GCA_002786265.1 Apostasia shenzhenica | reverse complement strand
TCTTCTTCTTCTTCTTCTTCGTTGTTCCCCACCTGAAGTCATACAGAAACAGAGATTTGCTACTTGCCAGCCTCAACCCAAATCAGCCATGTCTTCCACAATCCACCCCTCCCTCTCCTCATCCTCCCCTTCGTCCTCTTCTTCCTCCTTCATCCATGGAGCCCCACTCGGCTCCAGATTCCCCACTCGACCTCTCCCTCTCCCTCTCCCTCCAGTACCCCGTCGATTAACGCCATCCTTCCGTTCCCATCTCCTTCCTAATGGAAAACCCAATTTCCAGATAGTATTTAAACCCCTTCTATCCTTTTCCGGCACAGGCGCTGCCGCCGCCGCAATCTTCCTCTCTTCCCTCCCTTCTGCAGCCGTCGCCGCCGAAGACTTCCCCTCCATCCCTCCTCCCGCCTCCTCAGACCCTTCCATGCAGCTCGAATCGGCCTCCAAGCAATCTCCCGCCACATCCAACCCCTTCTCCCAATCCCTCCTTACAGCCCCCAAACCCCAATCCACCATCGCCTCCGACCTCCCTGACGGCTCCCAGTGGCGCTACAGCGAGTTCCTTAACGCCGTCAAGAAGGGCAAGGTCGAGCGCGTCCGATTCAGCAAGGACGGGGGAATTCTCCAGCTCACCGCCGTGGACGGCCGCCGCGCCACCGTCATCGTCCCCAACGACCCCGACCTGATCGACATCCTTGCCATGAACGGCGTCGACATTTCCGTCTCCGAGGGAGACGCCGGCAACGGCCTCTTCAACTTCCTTGGCAACCTCATCTTCCCCTTCCTCGCCTTCGCTGGCCTCTACATCCTCTTCCGCCGCGCTCAGGGAGGACCCGGTGGCGGCCCTGGCGGCCTCGGCGGGCCCATGGACTTTGGCCGCTCCAAGTCTAAGTTCCAGGAGGTTCCCGAAACTGGCGTCACCTTCGCCGACGTCGCCGGCGCTGACCAAGCCAAGCTCGAGCTCCAGGAAGTCGTAGACTTCCTGAAGAACCCAGACAAGTACACAGCTCTCGGAGCGAAGATACCCAAAGGTTGTCTGTTGGTCGGACCGCCAGGAACGGGGAAGACGCTGATAGCGAGGGCGGTAGCAGGCGAGGCCGGAGTGCCGTTCTTCTCCTGCGCAGCGTCGGAGTTTGTGGAGCTCTTTGTGGGGGTTGGGGCATCAAGAGTTAGAGATTTGTTTGAGAAGGCGAAGTCGAAAGCTCCCTGCATCGTGTTCATTGATGAGATTGATGCTGTAGGGCGGCAGAGAGGGGCTGGGCTCGGCGGCGGCAACGACGAGAGGGAGCAGACGATCAATCAGCTTTTGACGGAGATGGACGGATTCTCGGGGAACAGCGGGGTTATTGTTCTTGCCGCAACTAATAGGCCTGATGTTCTTGATGCCGCTCTGCTCAGGCCTGGAAGGTTTGATCGACAGGTTACAGTGGATAGACCAGATATTGCAGGCAGAGTGAAGATCTTGCAGGTTAGTGTCAAAGCCATGGTTTTTTGCAAATTTATCAGTTAATATTTAATCTAATTATATGTAAATGCTCGACTACATGAGCGATCACATTAGAAATGATAACTATAGAAATGATTGTATTAAGGAGAGAGTCAGCGTAGCACATATAGAGGATAAGATGAGAAGGGATGTCTACGTAGAGCTGTAGAGGCCTTTGTATGTAAATGTTGGAGGGTGTGTATAGTTATGACTTAAGAGAGGCGGGGAAGTGAGAAAAACGTCATAACTTGAGCTTAACTGAGAGCATGGCTTCTAAGTAGTGCTAACAAAGGAAAGGGAAATTTCATATAGATTTCCCCTTAGTAGCTTGGATTTAAGGCTCTTTATTATTGTTTTTTTTGTATATATTTTAGGAGTTACTGGGTTCGCACCAATTGAGTATTATTTTTTAAGAGTAGAATGAGAAATTATATATCCAAACAAAGTTTGTCGTGACGACTCAGATTTGAGTCGAATAAACATAGAGGAAAGCAACGTGTATTTTAGAACAATTCATCAGAATATTGCGCATTGCCTCTAGGAACCATCTTGAAAATTGGCATTACGCTCATTAGAAAGACATTCTACCGTACGGATTATTTGGGCAACAATTATCAAAGAGGAAAGGGACGAGAACCAGAAGAACATGACAAAGAAACCTATAAGAGCGAAATAATAATTAGGCAATATCCAGCTTAAACCAGTTAGATCTAAGAATCTTGTTGAGCATAACTAGATTAACCTGAGCTGCTAATAGTAGAAGAAGGAGGATTCATGTAGCCGGTGACTCCACCTTCTAGTCGGTTAAGTGAATTTGTACTTAGTTGTGTATCGTATTGTTATAGCTTGTTTTTGGAGACCTTGTAACATGATAGTTCAACTTGTTCCTAAGGTGCCATCATGTTTTACGAGTGTACATACAATTTTCAAGTGTATAAAACATCAGTTTTAAATAGATTGTTCATTGGGATCTTGAAGCATACACGTGCCGCGACCCTAAAAGCAAGGATAAAACATGTTGCTGTTCTCAAAAGATGCTGAACGGAGTAGTTGGATGTCGTCAGCTTCGACTTGAATTGCCTAATGGTTGTCGTAACTGCAATGCCCTGCTGGGCCTCACGCTGACCAAGGAGTTTTCTCGCTAGATCGACCTCAATCATATCCTCTAGCTCAACTCGGTGGCTTAATGAGTGGGTTGTGGCATTAAAAGCCGTGTCTGGCGTCTTGAGGGCGTTGGTTACTCCACAATTCCAATAGACCCACACAGTGACAGTTTCATCCAATATAAACCCGCAATAAGTCAGTAGGCGGATCTTTTCAAAAAAAATATCATTTAATGTACACGTAACCCTCAACTACTCTCTTCGATAAGTGCTTTTCGAGGAAGATAAACCCACTTCTGGTATCATTTTCTCACATTAGTAGAATCATTTCAAGCTTAACCCATTTGAACGGTGCTGTGGTTTTCCGTTATCAGTTTCCACCATGGCCTCTTTTTTGTTCGTTAGATTCCTATGAGTTATGTGCATCAACACGACATCATGATTTTGTATTAAGTTTGTGATCTTATCTATGGTCGTTATTAGTTTCAAAGTCCTGAGAGGGGATGCAATTTGGTTGTTCGCTATCAGTTGGCTTCGAGTTCACCTTTCAAATTAGAATTCAAGCTTTAGTATGAAATGATACACTTCTTCTCCATCTAAACTATACATGAAGCTTACGTTATATGTATATCATTCTACAGAGGATTTGATAGGGACTTTTGCATGCTCATTCTAATAACATGTTATATTATTGTAGATATGTTTATTCATACATTTTTTATATTGAAAATTGAAGGAATGAAAACGCTCCATTTTGTACCTTTTTGACATCCATTAATGAATTAGTATCAAATCATTATGAATTTGAAGGTTCACTCAATGAGGAAAGGTCGCTTGCAAAAGATGCTTGACTTTGAGAAAAATTGCTAAGAAGAAACTCGCTGTTTCACAGGAGCAGCTGCAGAACCTGATGAATGAAGCTTGCCATCTCCAAGCTAAGGCGTGATTTTAAAAGAGATAGCAAAAGATGAGATTTCTGATGCGCTTGAAAGGATAATTTTGCCGGTCCTGAGAAGAAAAATGCTTGTGTTTCAGTGAGAAGAAGTGAATATGCATATCATGGATATTTTTCTCCTTTTTTTATCCAAAATGTATCTTTTCACCTCTGATCATCAGAAATGAGGAACATTTCTAAACATAATGGGATCCCTATTAATTAGATCAGATAATTTTGGACATGATTTGTTTGCAAATGAAATAGTTTTTTTTTTTTTTGAAAGATAAATTGAATTTAAATGCATTGCTAACAATTCTGATGGCAACAACTAATGAATGGGTGTATTTTAAGTAGCTTAAATGTCAAGTTACCTCTGGAGTATTCCTGCAGTTAAAACGGAAATATCTTGCACCATTGAAGAGAACATTTTTGGGGAAGAACAAAAATGACATCTTTGGTTTCATATTAATCTTGAGAAAATCACTAACAATAAATTGATGTTGATATGTGTTTGTAAAAACTAAATGTTACAACAGGTGCCTGTAGATGTACAAAAGGAGGATGAACTGAATTAGTAGGAATATTGCACTTTCAAGGATTTATAAGACCAATGTCAACTAATTAGAATGGTTATCTATGATGATGATGAATATAAATATTTTTTCGACCTCTAATTACTCGTGGTAATCGAACAACTGTTGCTACATACGAACAGAGCCTGGGGCATGCAAACTTGTCGGGTGCTCTCATGCGGAGTAACGGATCCAGGACGCAAAGATCTCCATAATTCTAAGAGGTCAAGCTGGTGGGACTCACCTTCTTTGCTCCAAGTGAAGAACAGGCTTGAGTCTGGGCTCCACAGCAGGAGCTATTGGAAAACCAGATGGCAGTTGCCCTTGGCGGAAGGTCAGCCCATGCTGCAAGTCGAGGAGATATTCCACAACTTGCTGCGTGTTCTTTGACACCATTCTCGGCAATTTCTGATTTTCCAGGGTGGCTGAGGAGGTAATCCTTCCGGCAAAAGATAAACGTCCGACAGGCTCAAAAATGATTATATGCAGGTTTCTCGTGTGGCGAGGCCAGAATGGTGGAGAGATTTGGGTTCCACGCAAAAAGATCGGGCAAGTTTGCTATGGTGGTCCTGGGGGAAATCCATTTCCTCGGTCAGCAGGTTACAAACTTTAAATTCCAAATATAATATGTTCCATGATTTGGATCAGCACCAACCGGTGCAGAACTTGAGACGATTTTGGTTTGTTTCAAGTTGGTTTTAGCTTGACCTGACAACATAGAACTCTCTTAGATTATGATGCGTTTTAGTGCTTTTCGTGATTCAATAAGAAGTTTCGATTTGATGTAAATGTTTCTTTGTTGTCTTTAGTTGCAAGTAGAGTGGCATCTGGGTGCTACTTGATCATACTTTGGGTCGTGGTTTTGTCTATTTGGGCGTCATACTCACATACTCACCACACCATTATTAAACCGGAGTCCTTTGTTAATTCAAGTAGAAGGATAGATTATTAATCACGCAACCACATACAAGTCCTTTTATTTATTAGATGTTGCCTAAGATGATATTAGTTCTATCTCTTATGTTTTTTCCGCATGATTTTGAGCTTTTCGAGAACTTAGAATCGAACTACCACTGAACACGAATGATGATGAAAGAGGATTTACTAAACCCGAGCCTGAAAAATTGTTCAGATAAGCTATTCATCATGATCATAAGATATATCGGTGTTATATACTCACGGACTCACTCGGTGCATTTCGCTATTGCCTTGAATTGAAAGGTGTCATCCACAGAAGGATTTCCATAGCAACAGCAGATGTAGTTGATTCTGAGGTGAGGGAGCTGGTGGAGCAGGCCATATTCTAGGGCAAACAGTATCATCACCACCCACATTGCATCCTGCCACAACTTTGCACAGCTGCTCATTGAGACGGAAACCTTTTGGGTGCGTGAGGATTTCATGAGCTCTCATTGATGCAAGGCCGAGAGCTCTATGTTGGCATGAATAACACCCATATTTTAATCCAATCCTATTTTCTTGTAGCAAATTGTTGCTTCCTTTTATTGTAGCCTGTATGTTTTTTTTTGGAAAATTCCGTGCGTGAGCCTATAAACGATAACAGATAAAAAGATACATCAGGTACAAAAGTTCGATCCTCGTTGAGGATGCGCACAAAAATCGAGTGGGAGGGAACATGCTCCTAGCACTCTGTGGTCATCGATACAAGAAAAGAGAAGCCATACAAAGTTGCCTTCCCTCTATTAAGCGGCCTCTATAAACAGAGATATCCTATATGCCTTGACAGGCACAAAAAAAGCTCAGCAATCTGGACCATGCCTTGTGGAGTCGCCCCCTCTATCCAAATCTCCGCTATCGTATCCCATCCACTCTTGGTGGCTGTCATCGCGATGAGTGCTCCCGTCGGTTCTGCTGTAGTAATGGCATGAGTGTAGAGCTTTATACGGTCAGTCGCTAGTAGAAAGTTGCCACGTATCCCGCAAAATCCACAATTGTAGCTTGATGTTCACAAATACATACGTTACCAAAAATATACAAAGTTTCTTTCATGAAACAACAGGCTCATCAAGTTGAATTTAAATTTTTGAACTCAAATCTGAATCGGCTCAAATCAACTGACGCAAATAAGATTTTTTTAAGCTTGAGAAATTTTTATCGATCTATTTTAGTAGTACGATATAGGATGAGAATTGAGCTTGCTTAAGACTGATTATCATAAAACTAATAAAATATGGGGCCAATTCATACTTTGTCACTTTAAATTCACCTAATTTTATTTTACATATTACACTTTAAGTTTTTAAATATTATATATTGATCATAAACTATATATAAAAATTTAAAATTTTTTGTTAATGTTTGATAACTTTTTATGGCAGATAATAATAATTAAGAATTAAAATGTATAGAGATGTAAAATAATTAGATTTAATGATATAATGTAATTTTCTTAACATATTGTACATTTATTGGACACACTATCTTAGTTTTTGACTACCGTTGTTAAAAATTATAATATTGGTTTCTGGTTTTAATAAATTAATTAAATGCTCTTTTTTTAATATTAAAATATTAAAAATTATCATTTTAACCCCTCCAATCTCTTCTCTCTCTTCCCGATCTCGCGCACCAGTGAGGCTGCCGTGCGCGGCAAAGATCAGGAGGCGGAGAGAGAGATTGGGGGGTAAAATGGTAACTTTATAAAAAAATTTATTAATAAAAAATAACAAAAATGTGATAATTATTAAAACTCATGACCCGATATTTAAATTTTAAAAATATATACTGTGTGTTAATTAAGTGTAAATTCAGGAACCTGAATATAATTATCCGCGAAATTAATAATAATCAAACTCGACTTTATTGAATCGAGATAATATAATTGATTCTCCTCATCCAAAGTTAGAAATTGAATATGATAAGAATAAAAAAACTTCAATAATACCTTCGAAAGATATTGGAACTCAACTTCAGACCACATTGTTTCATTGTATTGGGTGATTTTCTCCCTTCGTAAAATTATAGTAAATGAATTAAAGTAAGATAATACACTACTTTTATATTAAATTTATAATATTTTTAATCTTAATCATCTTTTGAAATTAAAATTAATTTTATTTTTATTACTACATAAGTTTAAAAAAAAAAATTGTGAAGTTTTTCTTAGAAAGAAGAGTTTTTTGAAATCATAGATCTTTAAAGTTAGAATTACATTATTAAATATTACACTGGCCCCACAAAATACTCTTTTATTGATCGCATATTATACAATAAAGTAATATACTCAAATAAAATTAAAAATTTATTGTCGAAAAGATTATAGAATTTTTAGAGTTAATTGTGAGAGAAATTATTCAAGCACTTATCGCGGATGCCCAATGCAGAGGCCATCACATGTAGTCGGACCCTGTATACCACATGACGGCTTCTAATTGGCGTTCGGAATTGGTGGGGCACAATCAATTTCTCCAAATTATGGGCCTGCATGACAATTTTGTCATTAGTAAAATAAAATTGATTTTGAGTAAATTTTTAAATTTATAGCTATAATAAATATTCAAATTCTGGCATTTCCTAAAATTTTAATATCTGATTTTTTAATTTTTAACATTTAGACTTTTTTTTAATTTTTATGCCTAAATTTTTTAATTTATTAATTAAGGATAAATTTGCATTAGGCCTCTGAGGTTTACCTGTATTTGGACACAAAAAATTCACAAATACTCAAAACATACCATCCGAATCTATAAAAAATTTATTATATAAGACATTGTGGTTCCCTCTAAAACAGAATTTATTATGGTATTATAAAATGAATAATAAAATATCATTCATTAATCCGTCAATTCTCAAATATACTATTAAGGACTCCTGCATGTGCGGCAAGCCACGCCGGGCCGCTCCGCTGGCGCGACGCTGGCGTGCCGAGCCACTGTCGGCTTGCTGTGTGCGGACGGCTGGCGTGCGGAGCCGCTCGGCAGCAGTCCGCGCCGAGCGACGCTTTTGTGGCCTCGTCAAGGCACCAGGATAAGATGAGAGAGGGATGTCTACCGTAGAGCTGTAGAGGCCTTTGTATGTAAATGTGAGGGGTGTGTATAGTTATGACGTTAAAGAGAGGGCGGGGAAGTGACGAAAACGTCATAACTTGAGCTTACTGAGAGCATGGCTCTAAGTAGTGCTCAACAGGAAAGGGAAATTCATATAGATTTCCCTTAGTAGCTTGGATTTAAGGCTTCTTGTTATTATTGTTTTTGTTGTATATTTTTTGAGGAGTTACTGGATTTTGCACCAATTGAGTATATTTTTTAAGGATAGAATGAGAAATGAGTATATCCGAAAGAAAGTTTGTGTTGCACCAATTGAGGATAAACTTAGAGAAAGTCGGCTTCGATGGTTTGAACATCTAAATTGCAGGCCAATTGAAGCTCCAGTTAGAAAAATTGAGTTACTGGATTTTGCACATGTACAAAGAGGAAGAGGGAGACCAAAGAAGACATGGCAAGAAACTATAAGGAGTGATCTTAGTTACTTAAAGTTAGATAAGAATTTGGTAACTGATAGAGCGCAATGGAAACAAAGGATTCATGTAGCCGACCCCACCTAGTGGGATTAAGGCTTGGTTGTTGTTGTTGTTGTTGTTGTTGTATATTTTTTGAGGAGTTGTACATGACAAAGTTGTCAAAGCTTGGTTATGCAAGAGGCACATCATGATTTTATTCTTAAAAAAGTTAGATTGTTGCATTGGGATCTGAGCATACACGTGGCGCGACCAACTAAAGCAAGGAAAAACATGTGCTGTTCTCAAAGATGCTGAACCGAGTAGTGGATGTCGTCAGCTTCGACTTGAATTGCCTAATGGTTGTCGTACTCAAATGCCCTGCGTGGGCCTCACGCTGACCAAGGAGTTCTCGCTAGATCGTACCTATCATATCCTCTAGTCAACTCGGTGCTTAATGAGTTGGTTGTGGCATTAAAAGCCGCTGTCTGGCCGTCCTTGAGGGCGTTGTACTCCACAATTCCAATGAGACCCACACAGTGACAGTTTCATCCACTATAAACCCGCAATAAGTCAGTAGGCGGGATCTTTTCAAAAAAAATATCATTTAATGTACACGTAACCCTCAACTACTCTCTTCGATAAGTGCTTTTCGAGGAGATAAACCCCACTTTCTGTATCATTTTCTCACATTAGTAGAATCATTTTCAAGCTACCATTTGACGGGTGCTGTGGTTTTCCGTTATCAGTTTCCACATGCCTTCTTTTTTGTTCGTTAGATTTTCCTATGAGTTATGTGCATCAACACACATCATGATTTGTATTAGAGTTTGTGATCTTATCTATGGTGTTATAGTTCAAAGTCCTGAGAGGGGATAGCAAATTTGGTTGTTCGCTATCAGTTGGCTTCGAGTCACCTTTCAAATTGATTCAAGCTTTAGTAATGAATGATACATTTTTCCATCTAACTATACATGAAGCTTGTTATATGTAATATCATTCTACAGAGGATTTGAAGGGACTTTGCATTGTCATTCTAATTAACATGTTATATATTGTAGATATGTTTATTCATATTTTTATATTGAAAAATTGAAGGAATGAAAACGCTCCATTTGTACTTGTTTGACATCCATTATGAATTAGTATCAATATCTTATGAATTTGAAGGTTCACTCAAGAGGAAAGGCGCTTGCAAAAGATGTTGACTTTGAGAAAATTGCTAGAAGAACTCCTGGTTTCACAGGAGCAGACTTGCAGAACCTGATGAATGAAGCTGCCATTCTCGCAGCTAGGCGTGATTTAAAAGAGATAAGCAAAGATGAGATTTCTGATGCGCTTGAAAGGATAATTGCCGGTCCTGAGAAGAAAAATGCTGTTGTTTCAGATGAGAAGAAGAAACTAGTGGCATATCATGGTAAATTTTTCTCCTTTGTTTTATCAAAATGTATCTTTTCACCTCTGATCATCAGAATTGAGGAACATTTCTAAACATAATGGATCCATATTAATAGATCAGATAATTTTGACATGATTTGTTTGCAAATGAAATAGTTTTTTTTTTTTTTTGAAAGATAAATTGAATAATTGATTGCTAACAATTCTGATGGACAAACTAATGAATGGTGTTATTTAAGGTAGCTTAAATGTCAAGTACCTCTGGAGTATCCTGCAGTAAAAAGAATATCTTGCACCATTGAAGAGAAATTTTTGGGGAAGAAGCAAAAATGACATCTTTGTTTCATTAATTTGAGAAATCACTAACAATAAAATTGATGTTGATATGTGTTGTAAATACTAGAAATGTTACAACAGGTGCCTGTAGATGTACAAAAGGAGGATGAACTAGAATTAGTAGGACATATTGCACTTTCAAGGATTTTAAGACCAATGTCAACTAGTTAGATATGGTTATCTATGATGATGATGAATATAAATATTTTTTCGCCTCTAATTACTCGTGGGTAATGAACAACATGTTGCTACATACGAACAGAGGCTGGGCATGCACTTGTCGGTGCTCTCATGCCGGAGTACGATCCAGTCGCAAAGATCTCCATAATTCCTAGAGGTCAAGCTGGTGGGCTCACTTTCTTTGCTCCAAGTGAAGAAAGGCTTGAGTCTGGGCTCTACAGCAGGAGCTATCTGGAAAACCAGATGGCAGTTGCCCTTGGCGGAAGGTCAGTCCCATGCTGCAAGTCGAGGAGATTTTCCACAACTTGCTGCGTGTTTTTGACACCATTTTCATCGGCATTTCTGTATTTCAGGGTGGCTGAGGAGGTAATCTTCGGCAAAGATAACGTCACGACAGGCGCCTCAAATGATTTCATGCAGGTTTCTCGTGTGGCGAGGCAGATGGTGGAGAGATTTGGGTTCAGCAAAAAGATCGGGCAAGTTGCTATTGGTGGTCCTGGGGGAAATCCATTCCTCGGTCAGCAGGTTTACACTTTAAATTCCAAATATAATATGTTGCCATGATTTGAGATCAAGCACCTAACCGGTTGCAGAACTTGACGATTTTTGGTTTAGTTTCAAGTTGGTTTTAGCTTGACCTGACAACATAGAACTCTCTTGATTTATGATGCGTTTTAGTGCTTTTCGTGATCAACTAAGAAGTTATCGATTTGATGTAAATGTTTCTTTGTTGTTCTTTATTGCAAGTAGAGTGCATCTGGTGCTACTTGATCATACTTTGGGTCGGGTTTGTTCTATTTTGGGGTCATACTCAAACTCGACCACACATTATTAACAGGAGTACCTTTTGTTAATGTCAATAGAAGGATAGATTATTAATCACGCAACCACAACAAGTCCTTTTATTTATTAGATGTTGCCTTAACGATGATTATTAGTTCTATCTCTTATGTTTTTTCCGCATGATTTTGAGCTTTTCGAGAACTAGAATCGAACTACACTGAACACGAATGATTGATGAAGAAGGATTTACAAACCCGAGCCTGAAAATTGTTCAGATAAGCCTATTCATCATGATCATAACGACGTATATCGGTGTTATCCTCACGGACTCACTCGGTGCATTTCGCTATTGCTTGAATTGAATAGGTGTCATCCCAGAAGGACTATTCCATGGCAACAGCAGATGTAGTTGATGCTGAGGTGAGGGAGCTGGTGGAGCAGGCCTATTCTAGGGCAAAGCAGATCATCACCACCCACATTGACATCCTGCACAAACTTGCACAGCTGCTCATTGAGAAGGAAACTGTGGATGGTGAGGAGTTCATGAGCCTCTTCATTGATGGCAAGGCAGAGCTCTATGTTGCATGAATAACACCAGATTTTAATCCAAGTTCCTATTTTTCTTGTAGCAAATGTTCTTCTTTTATTGTAGCTTGATGTTTTTTTTTTTGAAATTCGGCCGTAGCCTATAATACGATAACAGTAAAAAGATACATCAGGTACAAAAGGTTCGATCCTCGTTGAGGATCGCACAAAAATCGAGTGGGAGGGACATGCTCCTACGCCACTCTGTGTCATCGAAACAAGAAAAGGAAGCTACAAAGTCTGCCGCTCTATTAGCGGCTCTATAAACATGAGATATCCTATATGCCTTGAAGGCACAAAAAAGCTCAGCAATCTGGACCATGGCCTTGTGAGTCGCCCTCTATCCAAATCTCGTCTATCGTATCCATCCACTCTTGGGTGGCTGTCATCGCGATGAGTGCTCCCGTCGCTTCTGCTGTAGTAGTGGCATGAGTGTAGAGCTTATAGTCAGTCGCTAGTAGAAAGTTGCCACAGTGATCCCGCAAAATCCCACAATTGTAGCTTGATGTTCACAATACATAGTTAACAAAAATATACAAAGTTTTCTGTTCCATGAATCAACAGGCTCATTCAAGTTGAATTAAATTTTGAATCAAATCTGAATCGGCTCAAATCAAACTGAGCCAAATAAAGATTTTTTTTTTAAGCTTTGAGATTTTAATCGATCTAATTTAGAGTAGATATAGGATGAGATTGAGCTTGCTTAAGACTGAATTAATCGATAAACTAATAAAATATTGGGGCAATTACATACTTGTCACTTAAATTCACTAATTTTATTTTACATATTTAACATTTAAGTTTTTAATATTATATATTGATCATAAATATTATATAAAAATTAAAATTTTTGTTAAGTTGATAACTTTTTATGGCAGATAATAATATTAAGAATTAAAATGTTAAAGATGTAAAATAATTAGATTTTAATGATATATATGTAATTTTCTTAAACATATTGTATACATATTATTGGACACACTATCTTAGTTTTTGACTACCTTGTTAAAATTATAATATTTGGTTTCTCGGGTTTTAATAAATTATTAAATGCTTCTTTTTTAATTATTAAAATATTAAAATTATCATTTTAACCCTCCAATCTCTCTCTCTCTTCCCGATCTCGGCGCACCAGTGAGGCTGCCGGAATGCGCGGGCGCAAAGATCAGGAGGGGAGAGAGAGATTGGAGGGGTAAAATGGTAACTTTAAAAAAATTTATTAATAAAAAATAAAAAAATGTGATAATTTATTAAAACTCATGACCCGATATTAAATTTTAAAAATATATATCTGTGTGTTATTAAGTGTTAAATTCAGGAACCTGAATATAATTATCCCGAAATTAATTAATAATCAAATCGACTTTGATTTGAATCGAGATAATAAGATTGAATTCTCCTCATCAAAAGTTAGAATTGAATTATGATAGAATAAAAAACTTCCAATAATACCTTCGAAAGATATTGGATCAACTTAAGACCACATTGTTCAATGTGATGGGTGATTTTCTCCTTCGTAAAATTATAGTTAAGATGAATTAGAAGGGTGAAGAACTAAGTACATACATTTTAATATTAAATTTATAATATTTTTAATCTTAAATCATCTTTTGAAATTAAAATTAATTTTATTTTTTATACTACATAAGTTTTAAAAAAAAAAAATTGTGAAGTTTTTCTTAGAAAGAGAGTTTGTTTGAAATCATAGATCTTTTAAGTTAGAATTTACATTATTAATATTACATGGCCCCACAAATACTCTTTTATTGATTCAGCATATTATACAATAAATAATATACTCAAATAATAAAAAAATTTATTGTCGAAAGATTATAGAATTTTTAGAGTTAAATTGTGAAGAAATTATTCAAGACTATCCGGATGCCCAATCAGAGGCCATCACATGTAGTCGGACCCTGTATTACACACATGACGGCTTCTAATTGGCGTTCGGATGGTGGGACACAATAATTTCTCCAAATTATGGGCCTGCATGACATTTTCATAGTAAAATAAAATTGATTTTGAGTAAATTTTTAAATTTTAAGTATAATAATATTCAAATCTGCATTTCTAAAATTTTAATATCTGATTTTTTTAATTTTTAACATTTAGACTTTTTTTTATTTTTATTGCTAAATTTTTTAATTTATAATTAAGGATAATTTCATTTAGGCCTCTGAGGTTTACTTATTTGGACACAAAAATTCACAAATCTCAAAACATACCATCCAGATCTATAAAAAATATTATATAAGACATTGTGGTCCCTCTAAAACAGAATTTATTATGTATTATAAAAAATAATAAAAATATCATTCATTAATCCGTCAATTTTCAAAATATACTATTAAGGACTCCTGCATGTGCGGCAGCCACCGCGGCCGCTCGCGCGCCGACGCTGGCGGCCGAGCACTGTCGGCTGCCTGTGTGCGGACGCTGGCGTGCGGAGCCGCTCGCAGATGCCCGCGCGCGAGGCGACGCTTTGTGGCCACTCGTGCAAGGCACCGCGACCGCGCGCCCGACCGTGACGCCGTCGGCAAAGCACTGCTGGCCACCTGCGCTTGGACGCCAGCGGCAGCGCGCTATCGGCCACCTGAACTTGGACGCCAGCAGCAGCGTGCTGCCAGCTACCGGCGCTCAAGGCCCACACATTTGGCCCGTCCGTAGACGCACTGAGCGCGAGAGTAAAATCGTAATTGAAAAAATATTTAATTTAATTTAATTTAATTTAATTTTTTAATAAAATAACGGTATTTTAAATGAAAAACGTTATGTTGGACCTGATTGGAAGTTTTTAAAAAATAACTAAGGGCGTGGTGACCTATATAGTAATTATTGTGGACTTAGATGACATGTTTTGATGTTTGTGGATCTGGATGGCAAATTAGACAAACCTCAGGAGCCTAAGTTGAAGTACCCCTTATAATTATAATTTTCTTTCTCTTCATCTCTAGAAAGTGGCATGGGGAGCGATGATTTTTTAAATTTAAATATTTTTAATTAACTAATTAATAATATAAGTATAATTAAAAAAAATAACAAATAGAGCATATTTCAAATGGCGTTAACTTTGCCTTAGTTAACCCGCGCACCGGGCGACTTCTTTTGAAAAAACAAAAAGAAAATTAATTTAATTTAACTATATTAAAATTTGAATACTAAATATTATATATATTAATATTAAAAAAAATAATTTAATAAAATTTGAAACAATTAATTTATATATTAAGGAATAAAAATTAAAATTAAAAAAGAGGAAGCATTGTATTAAAAATGGAATTATATTTATTTTTAAATCACTATTAAAAAAATAATATAACAGCATTTAAATATAAACATACAAATGATTTATTAGAATTTAAAAATAGTTTATCGTTTTATATGATATTCTCATGCTAATCTAATATTGCTAATTTTTTTTTTAAATTTTGAATTATTTTTAAATTTATCAGCTATGAGGTTACAACTGTTTCTTAAAAGTTTTTTTTTCTATTTGATTGAAGTTAAAAATAATGATTTGATAAAATTTATAAAAGTTTTTGAAAATTATATATTAAATCATCTCACTTAATTTTTTTTAATAGTGAGTATATTTGATTTAAATTAAAATATATAAATATTTCACTGTATAATGCTAATTATTTAAATATTTCTGCATATTGTACTTTCATTTCAGTTTAATAATTTTTTTTTTATAAAATACAAAATAAATAAATTTATTACTTATTTGTTTTGCAAAATTAATAATCTCAAATTACTATCACATATGCCATTCTCTTGTTGAAAAAAGAGCGAAGAAATTTTATAATTAAATTTGACTATTTAAAAATTTGAATATTGCTATCATATATTCTGTTTTATTTTAATAAAAATAATGCCCAATAATGTATACATTTTTTTTCAAGAATTTTTTATTTTTTAATTTATAAAAATTTATATTTTATTTACTCTTTAAAATATAAATTAATTATCTCAAATTTTATTAAATTAATTTTCAAAAACATATATCATACGAATTTTTCTGCTGGAGTTCTCATTAATACTATAATTTGATAAGCCACACGTGCAATTTCACCAAAAATAATTTCTTTCACATTTTAAAAAATTCATAGATACATATTTGCATAGAGTACGATATAAATCTTAAGTAGAAGCACCAAATGTATTCAAATCTAGTTTTTTATATTTAAATTTTTATTCTTTAAAATATAAATTAATTATTTCTAATTTTATTAAATTAATTTTTTAATATTAATATATATAAAATATTCCTGAATGAAATTGCCAATTTACTTTAAAATTTTTAATACAACACTTAATGCTTTGGCTGGAGCGCTCAAAAACACCCATAAAGTTTTAAGAGTTATTTCACATTTAATACAAATTTTATTATAAAAATTTTATTTTATTTCATATCATGCATAAATAACAATTCGAGTTTTAACTTCATTCTATTTCATTGAAGTAAGCGTACTGTTAGTGTTTTTGGGATGCATTTCAGTAAGCTAGTTGACTCGAATTAAGTGTACGCCAAATGTTTCCAAGTTTTTGTGATGTGATATTATAAAATCTTACGTACACACATTTTAATTTATCTCTATTATAATGAGTAATCATAATTTTTTAATGACCTAATTATAATTAAATTATAAAAAATCTGAGCCGTTCATCATATTATTTTAAGGATATTTAAATATATTTTGAGTTAAAATCTTAAACCTTAATGTTTAGGTGGCGGCAAAGGAAGAAGACATTCACGACGTGAATTAATTTTAGGACAAATCAGGCCTTTGGTGTGGTATTGAGCAAGAGAAAAATATATACTATTAAGAGTAAAAATATAATTTTAATAATTTACTAATAAAATATTTTTTTAAAAAATATTTTGATTAATTTTTAACTCAAGTGTGTGTATGTAAGATTTTGTAATATTTTGAGTGTGCATAACGTAATTAATTAAGAATAAATGGGTAAAATATAAATAAAATTAAATGGTGTGGCACGTAGGTAATTATCCCTTTAAAATTATAGCAAGCCAAGATTGAGTCACAATCGGATCGATTAAGATCAGATTTGGCTGTTATAAGTCATTTGAGTATTGACTAATTAATTCATCTTTTAAATCAAATATTGTTTAGATTTTTTTCAAAATAATTTTCATTATATTGGAAGTTCTAAGTTAAATCAATTAAAGTTTTGAGAAGCATCACGATTGAAAAATACTTGTAAAAACAGAAAATTGTTTATAAATGAGTATGTGGTATTTTTTTATTTTATAATTATTTTTTGTTTTTTATAAGTAATTTTTTTTATTCCTAGAGAAATCTTTTGGCTATTTATTTTCCTACACGATTTTTTTTTAAAAAAAATCTATATAATGCCCAAAAAGAATCACGAAGCAAAAATATAAGGGCAAATTACACTCAGGTCCTGAGTTTAAGGGTTATTATCACACAGGTCTATGAATTTAAAATTATAATATTGGGGTTCTAGGTTTTCAAAAATTATCATCTAGGTTCTTTTTTAATTTTTTTATTATTACAAAATTATTAAAATTGCCATTATACCTTTACCCTCTCTTCCTCCAATAGATCCGGCAGCCGCGCGGCCCTGCGCCGCCGGCGGCGGCCTCGCATGGCCGCATCACCCCGCCGGCGGCTGGATCGCGCGGACACTGTGCGCGATGCAGCGTGTGCGCAGCGGCCGCGCGACGCAGCTGGCGACCGCTTGCGCTCGCGAGCGACGCGCGGACGTTCCGGTGACCGCTGCGCTCGCAGCGACGGCGAGACGTTGCCGGTGACCCTGCGGCCTCGCGCGGCATGCATGACCCGCGGCGCGGGTAGGTCCACGCGACCGCTGCACGCGACGCAGCCGGCCAGCGCGGCCGCGCGAGGCCGCCGGCGGCGGAGCAGGGCGGCGTGGTGACCCTTACCCTTACCCTCCCTCCCTTAAACCACTAAGGTGTCATGCGGCCGAGCAAGGCCGTCGGGTCGCAGGTTGTGTCGCGCGGCCGCTGAGCTTAGCCGTCGCCGGTTGCATCGCGCACAGAGGCCGCGCGACCCAACCGCCGGCGGGGTGATGAGGTCGTACGAGGCTGTCGGCGGCGGCGCAGGGACGCGCGACTGCCGGATCTGTTGGAGGGAGAGCGGGTAAGGGTATAATGGTAATTTTAATAATTTTGTAATAATAAAAAAAATTAAAAAAAGGACCTAGATGATATTTTTGAAAACCTAGGGACCCCATTGTTAAAATTTTAAAATCATGGACCTGTGTGATAATAACCCTTAAACTCAGGGACCTGAGTGTAATTTGCCCAAAATATAATTAAGAGCAGCAGTAATGGCGAGATTGCCGTCGTGGAGTATGGTATGCGACTGGAAATCCAACGATTAAGATCTACATCTTATTTGGATCCAACCGCCAGGCGCACGGTGGACCATCGCCCTGTCCTTCTAACCTTTTGCCAGATTTACTGAAAAGTCGGCCGGACGTCACTGATTGGCCGGCATGAATCCATGCATGCATAATTATAAACTTTACGTGCACCAAACCCTAGATGGCCCCCTCTATATATTCATCTTAGCATTGGAGAAGAAACCCTAAGAAAAGAAGAGAAAAGAATTTAGGAAGGGTGTTATGGCCGGAGAGCTAATTATGAAGGAGGTGGGAGTGTCGGCGACCGAGAAAAAACCCGCGATAGATGAAAAAATTGACATTAAATCAGCCAGGAGTTTCGACACGAAGAAGATGACGGTCGTTTCGAGCTCTCCTCAAAGTGATGATGAGTCTAACTTTGATTTGATGTCTAGATCTGAAGCCGTTTCTAAGCCGGTAATTAAAATAAAAAATATATTATATATATAACTCAATCTCTTTATATAACTACACAAAATATGTATATAATGAAGTTTAAGAGATCATGTTAATTAGATAATCAAAAAATATGTGCCAACATTATGATTTTTTCATGTATTTGTGTGTATATAAATAATAGAAAATTAAATTAATGTTAAAATTTTCTAACTTTGGCAGCTCTTGTTATTTTCTGTTCAATCAAAGGTTACAGAAGCAAAGGCTGGATCTGATAAAAAAATGGAGGAAGGTGGTGAAGAGAAGAATGGAACAGTAGTAACTCTCAAAAGTGATGGTGGTGCGGCTCCTAATCCAAACTCCGGCGATGATTCGTCGAAATCTGACTCGGACTCTAAGTCGGACTCAGACTCCAAGTCGGACTCTAAGTCGGACTCAAAATCTGACTCTGATTCCAAATCGGATGACTCCAAATCCAATTCCAGCACCAAATCTGGTCAGGACTCAAAAACAAAGGGTGGCTCCAACTCTGGAGATGGTTCGAAGTTGGACTTGAGCTCGGATAGCTCGGATTCCATCGACTCTAATGCTAAAACTAAGACGAATTCGGTGAGAAATTAATTACTTTTTATTCGTGTTTTTAATCAATTCAAATAAAAAGATTAATTTGTGCTAATAAATGTCTTAAGAGATAAAAATTATTTTACAAAGAATAGCTCCTCACAATAAATTTGATAAAAAGGACACAAAAATTAATCATCTCAACTTAGAAATTAACTTGAAAGCTATATATATATATATATATATATATATATATATATGTGTGTATATATATATATATATATGTGTGTGTGTGTGTGTGAAATTTCGATCTTAATTAAGATGTTGAAGTGCTTTTTAGGAGAATAAAACTATGAAATCTATTGGGCTAAATAGGATCTTGCGACGAAATTGTGACGGGTTGCAACCATTTGCGACCGATAATTGCGGGCGTCGCAATTCCGTCGTCGCAGGTGCTTAATTAATATTATAGTAGTGATGTAATATAATAACATCATTATAGTTTTGATATGTTGTTTTAAAATCTTCCAATATCTCCGTGGACCATTAAATAATTCAAATATATATGAATTTCACATTTCAAAGGCATAAAAATTGTGCGAAAATTTTTATATTGCATTAAGTAAACTAATTATCATGTAATTTTTCTCAAGCAAAACAACAACTAATTTTTTTTAAGGATTATTCCAAATCAAGAAAAGAAAAATGAAAAACCTTGTGAACATGTTTAGGATTTTTAGCACTTCAAATAAAAAAAAATCCTGATTTTTTTTTGTTTTGTTTTACAATTTACACCAATATAACAGTCATTTTTGAGAATTAAATAGTAATGTGATTTCAAATTTGTGAAAATTTAACTGATGGTCCAATGGAAATATGTTATCAATATAAATTAATAATAAGATCTTCTACTGAAATAATCTTAAATAAATAATGATATATATATATATATATATAGTTTTAAAGGTGCCTCTGGTATCTTTTAAATTAATTATTCTGTCATTATTTTTCTTTGAGATTTTTACTCATATGACACAAAAAATTTTAATATTTACTTATTAAATACTCTAAAGTTAAATATTACATGACACACTTATTTATTTTAATTTTACAACCAACACACGTTAGTTAAAAAAACTCTTATATTTTATTTGAGTAAATCATACTTGAGTTATGTTTTAACTTAAATAATGTTCATAAGAATAAAATTTAATTCTCGATTTATCCAATTTCTTATTATTAAAATGGACATTTAATGGAATATTCTGTATAATTAACAGATTTAAATAATTTTTAACATATAAGATTTGATTTAAGATGCATCGAGGGTTAGATTTTATTCTGATAAACCTTATTTAAGTTAAAACATAACTTAGGTATGGTTTACTAAATAAAATATTAGATTTTTAACTAGAGTGTGTTGGTTGTAAAATTAAAATAAATGAGTGCGTGTCATGCAATATTTAACTTTAGGGTATCTAATAAGTAAATATTAAATTTTTTTTATATCATATTGATAAAAAATCTCTTTTTTCGATCATTAATTACCGTATCATTATTGTCGTAGATAAACAGATATATATAATATTTTTTGCATTTTTATAGTAAATATTGTTGATGAAAAACTAATGTGAAATTTTTTTTGTATGTATAATATAGTCAAGCAAGAAGAAGCATAAAAAGGAAGACAAGAAGAGCCAAAGGAGGAAGAAGGGACCAAAGTAGAACAATAATTGTAAATGGAATTAATTAATGAGCAAATAATAATTGTGATATTGCTCATGAACTTGATATATTAATGAAACAATATTATTATTGTGGTGCCATATAAATGATAAGGCCAATGATATTTTACTGGCTATTTGCCTAATATACAAGTTTATATTTTGTATTTCTAAATATATATATATATATAATATTGAAAATGTGTAGCCTTATATTATTCTTGTTTGTCGTTGTATATGTTAGAACTTTCTCTAACACTCCTAGTCGAACAGCTCTCGTAGAACAACCCTTCTCGAATAACTCTAGTCGAACAGCTCTTTAAAGAGATATCACTAAATCGTATCATCCGTACTATTATGTCAACTCAGCATTTAAGACGGCATGAGAGTCCACTGCATAATCATCCTTTATAGGAATAGACGTCAGATGTGACAGACTGTATCTATTATATCCCCTCCTCTCCAAGCTATAAATAAAGGGGAGGAGGAGAAGCTCTGGGGAGTCGAGCTACCTCTCTCTCTTGTACTTATTCGATCTCCATTTAAAGACCATCAAGCTTTGTAAGAAAAGAGATTCGATTAATAGATTTAAATCGCCTAGATGATGTCGTGGTCTTTCCTCCGGATACTCGAGTTTTCATATAAAAATTATCGTTTTATTTCATTCTATTTTAGTATATTTTTTACATCAACAACAGTATACATGAAAAACAATAATAATGTTCTCTTTGCTATACCCTACATCAGTATTAATATTGTGTAAATTAAGTAACGTTTAAGAAAATTTTAAAAGATGTACTCTAATAATATTAACTTTGGTACACTATCTATTAAAAAACAAAAACAATTTGGTATATTATAATATGTTTTGGGATACTTTTGGATTTTGTTTTGTCAAGTGAATTAAATTCTTAGTTTAATGTAGTGCTCGTTTAGCTCATTTAGCTCAGTAGAGAAAGAGTTTGCCTAAATATATGAGAGTATGTGGTTCTAATCACGCAATTTTAAGTGAGTTAAAAAAAAAATATAGAGTTCTATGATAAAAAAATAAGGCTTATTCCACTAGAGAGCCTAATCCAATATTTAAGCTTTGTTTGGTACATTTTTTTTTTTGACATAAATTTTAATTATAAAAATCAACTTTCTTTCACATCTTACATTCTTTTCAGTATTAAAATAATTTTTTTTCCGTTAAATGTAAAAAATAAAACATATTTTTTTTTGTAAAAAAAAAATGTTCGAACCAAACGAGGCTTAGGCCTTATTTGGCAATGAGCTAAAGATCATGACAAAAATTAACCATAGCAAAAATCTTAAATTTATTTAAAAAAAACTTAAAAAACTATTTTATATTTCATCTCACATGAATTCCAACATTAAACAATCACTTTATTTCACATCCAATATAATTTTCAATAAATCAAACAACTTTATTTCACATTCTACACAATTTTTAATATAACCAACTTACTTTATTTCACATCATACATATTTTTCAAAAATAACAAAAAAATTCAACCAAATTTTTTTTTTTTAACTGGAGTCGTATAACAGGGTTCTTGACTTTAAAATTTAATGACAAAACCAAGAGAAGCATAGGTTATGAGCTTTTCTCTTGGGTACTTAAAATATTTAGTATTTATTTGATTAATGTTCAAATTAGTTATAATTATTTTTTTAATTTTTTATAAATAATATATATAATTTTTTTTGTGAAATATATGATAAAAATAAAATTAATTAATTATGAAAATATTAAATAAAATTAATTTATGAATTAAAAATTATATAAATTACTTTATTAGCCGCCAATCGAATAGAGTCTTACCGTATTATAAGGTGTCTAAATTATAATTTATATACATTCTTTTCTGGCCAATCATTCATAAGAAAATGTGATGCGATGACCCGTGCGTGATTGAAGAGAATGAAAATAAACGTAGAATTATATCGCAAAAGAAGAAAATCATTAGTGCAAAAAAAGGAATTGTGAGAATCTTCTAAGCTAAATGAGTTGTGAGAAAAGTACAAGAATGAATCTTCTCGTATCAAAAAAGAAAAAAAATTTTTTAAACTATATAAATAAATAATGTAATCTCAAATTATAATATGACTAGTGATAAAAACTCTGTAATTTATTTCAAATGTTAATAAATTAATTCCAAAAAAAAGTGTTAATAAATTAATAAACCACGTACGGAGCATGTAATGGTTTAGTTGGTAGAAAATATTTAAACTTATAACTAAAATTAGATTTAAAAAACTCCAAACATAAACCAGAAACTAAACTAAATTTTTTTCGACTCAAGTAAACGACATTTCAAAATTAAATCGTAAATATTAGATTAAAATAGAGGCTTCAGATTGGAATCATGCTACTATCATAATTTTCATATAGAGTAATGAGAATTATTATCTAGAAATAAAATAAAAAAATTTACATTAAAATATGAGTTGAGATATGAGAAAAAATCAATTTCGAGATTAAAATTGCAACTTTTACATTGCTTGATTATTCGAGATGTATGTATGTATGTATATATTATCTCGAGTAAGGAAGAATGTAAAGAAAACATGGGCTTGTTTGCTAGGCTAAAAAAGAGGGTAGGATAAGAGAAATTTTTTGACATTCATCTTTACGAGGATGAGAAGGAAATTGTGAAGGCTTATCGAAAAAAAAACTTCTCAAAGAAAATTGTCATTCATCGAAGAGAAATCTTTGAGAAGCAAACCTGCATTTGACCTTCTATTTGACGAGGGTTTAAATGAGGTTTGATTTGGAAACATCAAATTAAGATGAAAGCCATGAATAAAGACGAGCAAACCTAATCCGTGGAAAGCCTCGAGAAGTCACTTGTGGAATTAAACATGTACTTCTAAAAGGTCAAGATCTCAACATCTCTCCGACAATTATAGAATTGTGGTCATGTTAGGCTACTATCAAAATACTACAAAAAGAATGCTTGTTGTCATGAAAGTAAAATGTGAAATATTATTAGAAGATTACTAGAGAAACCGCTAGTCCTAACTAGTTGCTCCTTATAAAAAGAGAAGAAAAGGGCAGAAGGCAGTTACTAAAGTGAAAGTAATTATATATATATTTATATATGTAAGTAATAGTAGAGTTAGAGGTCCACTAATGGAGAGAATTAAGAATCACTAATGAAGAGAAGTCTAATGACGAAGATTTGAACATGAGATGATTCATTCTTCTAAGTTTGTCTATCATTGTCATCACTAGAGAAGCAAATGAAAAAGAACATAGCTATTCTTTATTTCGACCGAGACAAAAACTTAGGTGAAGAATTTTAGTACTGTTAAACGATCCACCAAAGACAGCCACCTAAACTACAACTTATATCGAGCGGGTTGCTACCTGACTAGTAGAATTATGAGTCTTAGATTACATATGAAAATTCAGTAAGCATTTTTCTTCAAGTTATATAAAGTCCTATCTACATTTTACTCTTTTACATTGCAATCAAAATAAGTTCTTTGATACTTAGTTTTCTTTGTCGACAAGGTTTTGCTCGTGGCCATCAATAAGGTTTTAGAGTTGTTGTTTCCTTTTATGGAGTGATCAACTTCATTATAATGACAGATGGACAGTTGAGTTGATGTATAATTACGAGCAACTCACAATCAAAGTAGGCCATAATTTTAGAAGCATAATAGAGTTTAATATCAAATGAGTGAAAAATAAGTGTGGAAGAATAATTTTGCGACATGATATTTTGACAAACTATCTAAAAATGAATCCAACGCCTGTGGGCCCATGAAAAATAAGTATGAAATGCATGTAAAAACAGTAAATTAATAATTCAATATGATTTAAATCCATGATATGATATTTGGTAATAAATTAATTCCCAAATCAAAATTGACCATGCATGTCACCACTATGAAGAAGGGTGGACGTTATTACCCTTTCACAAATGAATCCAACGCCTGTGGGCCCATGAATAGCCGGCCCATTATTTGGCCCTCCATCACTATAATTTATGCAGCCCACTTATTGCCTCCCTTATTGGAGCCGATGAAGTTCCAACCTGAAATAGATTGTTGATATTATTTTTTGTTGGCATTTAGATGAAATCTTACTGAAATATTTTACTATTAAAAACAAAATATTACTGAAATCTTCTAAAATTATAAATTTTACATTATTTTTCAAATTCTGAACTCTACAATTATAACTTATAATCTAGAACATTAATTTCTATACTTTAAATACTAAAAACTAAACTCTAATTCCTAAATCTTAGGCTTTAACACTATACTTTAAATATTATTTGTTTATATAAAATTCACTTTAAACTCAATCTAACAAGATAAAAATCTATATTATAAATTTATAAGCCATACAAAATAGGATATGATTTATGTAAATACATCAATAATTTAATTTATAATTTTAAAAAAAATATACTATGTAAAATATGTAATTTTATGAGATTTCAATGTGATATATATAATATTTTTTTTTGATAGTAAACTATACAATTTTTCATAATTAATGTATTTTTTATGTCAGTAGATTGTTGGCATTATTAGTTACACAAAAAAGTATGACTTTCTTGAAATATATCTAGAATTAATATATATGTATATGAAAAAAAATAATTTTAAAATGAATAAAATATGAGTTGTGGTCTAACAATGTAATTATTATTACAGGAGACATGCTTACCTGCAGGTATAAATAGTCACATTTGAGTCTCTTGTTGCATCAAGAAACCAAACCAGACATCTCACCTTTAAGTTTCTAGCGGTGGAGAGCCATGGCTGCAGAGCTTGCCTGCAACAGGGGAGAAACTGAGGCCATGAAGTATCAGGGAGAAGAGAAGCAGAGGGTATTTGATTCAATGACTCGTTTTCATTTTAATTAGCATAAATTATGATTTCTCTATGTCAAATTTGAGGGTCATATTTCAATGACAATTAACTTGTCTATGATAGTTTTCTAATTTTTATTTTTTAAAAATATGGAAAAAAAAAGGAATTTGATTCATCATGACAGAATTTCATCATGAAAAAGAAAATTCATCCACTAAGTTTATCACCAAAATTAAAATTCCATAAGTTTTCGTGAGAATTATGAACCAAATCAGTTTTATTTTCTCACTTATTCAATATCCAGAAAACACGATTAAAGAGAAAAACCGCAATTTTCAATTTATGTTTTAGTATATTTCATGACAGGAAAACAAATTCTCAAACTTAGGAGAAAGTGAAGTCAAGAACCTGGAAAAGAAATCAGACGATAACAGGGAAAAGGGGAAAGAAAAAGAAGCCATTACTGACCATGGAGAAGAAGATGAGAAGCTCCAGTGTCATGATTCCTCCGACTCCAATTCAAAATCTGGATCTAAAAATAACTCGGACAATTCAAACTCGGGATCAGGATCTAAATCTGGCTCACAATCAGTATATTTCACAGCCAAAACTTCTTTATATACATAAAAATAATCATAATCATAATCATAATCATAATCATATACATATATATAGTTTTGCTGGTCAGAAATTCATATGAAAAGAGCTAAAAATTCCTCCACTGGGGATGGAAAAGAAATTGTTATAACAAGAACAAAGGAACCCAAAGTATAAATAAATGGTTTGCTTCACCTGCAATTATAATTATTAAGCCTATTAACCAGAAACAGTTGATAAATCTTATGACAGTTAATGATATCAATGAAGATAGTATAATGGACAATTACAGCAAAGGAAACTCTGATTACAACAATAAAATTATTGTTTTAAAAAAAGTTGATAAATAAATATTAATGAATGCATAATTACAGCACCAAACTATTCATCATCATATTTTAAAAATGGAAATACAATAATCTTATAAAACCAGAGAATACATAGAGTAGAAATTAATTTGGAGCGTCATTGGAGTGCAGGGAAGCAGTGATAAAGGAAAATCCAAGGTGAAAGCGTTGAGGAAGAACCACAAGAAAAGGGGACTGAAAAAGAAAGCAATTGAGCCTACTTCTAATGCAACAGTGGTCGGTAGTGAGGAAGACAAGCTTGAGTGCCATAGCAACAATTCCAATTCCCATTCTGGTGCTGAATCGGACTCAGGCTCAGAATCTAAATCAGTCTCTGGCAACAAATCCGATTCTGAATCGGTAAAAAATCAATTTAACCTATGCTACAGCTTCTAATCAAACTAGTTTTGGCCTAATAATTTCCTTTCCTACTTAATTCTTTCACAATCTTCAGGGATTACATATACCATCTTACTGCTACATAATTCAATGCAGTCAAACGCCAATTAAAGAATTGTAGAATTCAAGATTAAGGTTAAGTTTAAGCAGGCTTAATCTTATTCTAAAGATTATATCTTAGGCTTATCCTACCTCCTGCCAATTTTATAAAGGCTTGCGATTTCAAGCATAATCCACTTTAATCAGTAATTATATTAAGATTAAGTAGTCTTTAGACAACTTAAGAATTAGAGGGGATTTGGTTTAACGTGATCTTGATATTATAATGTTATATCATCTAGATATTATCTTTTAAGTAACAGTTCTATAATTTTTTAAAAAATTATTTAACTTTATCATTAAACAAAAAAATTATTTTCTCTGAATTAATTTAAGTATGCTGTGCTAAAATCCAAAAAACAATATTCAATAGACGTTATTCCCTTTTAACCTCAATTCAATGTGATTACTGGTTTTCGGGTATCTGTTTTTTTTGTGCTTCTAAAATTTATTAAAAATTTTCATTTTGTGATTCATCACTTAAATGAACAGAAGGCAGAGGTTGAAGAAAATAAGATTGCTGTAGCTGAAGACGCAATTGGAGTAAAGGATGCGAGGAATATGGAAAAGGCATCAGCAGCAATAAAACAGAATTAACAAAAGAGTGCTAAAAAATGCCAACATATGCCAAATAAGATTATTATTACAACAATATAAGTGCGTGCTCTATCAGAGAAGCATGTTTATGTATGTACATGGTAATGAAATAAATGAAATCTAATGTTAATATTCAATATTTAAAAATGAATTTCTATTAATTGAGAGACCTAGCAATTTCATAAGATTATCTCACAAATTTCACAGATCAAGACTCATTCATAAAAATAAATCAGCTGGTGTGGAAACATAAAACAGCATAATCAATTTAAAGATTATTCATCAATGTGATCTTTCCTTAAAGATATTTATCTGAAATTTCACTCAACACTACTGAGTTAGTAGTATAATTTACTTTGATCACACATCAAACTCCAACTACTAATAATAAGCTTGCTCTCTGCTGCTTAGGCTGCTCTATAAAGAACGAAGAACTGTTATTTAAGCTGTCATTCTCATTCTCTTACTTTATTTGAGGCTTTGAGCACCAATCCATGGGTTTTGCATCTGTCATTTGTTTGAATCTTGTGCTTTCAAGGTTCGGTTGGAGGAGAAAGCATCCGGGGGACCGTGCCTCAAGATTGTACATAAAAGTATTTTAAGGATCATGTATCCGTTTTAGGATATTATATAAACTCTAAAGAGGGATACAGTTACACAATGAGTTTCTAAATTTGATTCTCCTCCTCTCCATCATTGTCGATTTTCATAGTGAATACTCATCTGTCATTACACAACCACACGGCCCTATTCTAAAGTGAACCTTGTTAAAATTGTGTGCTCGCGTAAGTTAACACCAGAGTTAGCCACGACTCATTTCAATCATTCACCTGCCACTCAAGAAGTCAAAAAAGAGAATGCATGGTCAACTAATAGTCAATTTACTAGTTAAAGTGCATCCTACATGGACCAATTAAGCCTCCCATGTGAGATCACCTAACATGTCATGCCCTAAGCCAAAGGCTTTCGACACATCAAGTCCAACTAAAGGGATTCCGAGACAATTCTCCCCCAACACTACCTCCGATCAAACAACTCCTTCGGTTGAACTAGCTTCATATACATCGAGCTATACGTCTGAACCCTTGAACACTCATTTAACCACTCAGACAAATATCTAATCCCTTGTAAAAGGATAAATTCCTCAAGAAAGTGCACATTATGTAGATCTCTCAAGTCACTCAACTATTTCCTCAAATCATATCATTACTACATGAACTCACTCATGGATCAATGACCATGAGAAGCAAATTAGGACAAATGAGTGATTTCCAACTCATCCTGCATCCAATGAATCGAAATAATCGCCGGCTGTTCCCCATGCTAGCTACGCTCTGTGCTGGTACATAACAG
Source organism: Apostasia shenzhenica (assembly GCA_002786265.1). Lineage (NCBI taxonomy): Eukaryota > Viridiplantae > Streptophyta > Magnoliopsida > Asparagales > Orchidaceae > Apostasia > Apostasia shenzhenica. The sequence continues at coordinate 3,080,976 of KZ451886.1, read as the reverse complement.
TACTGTATCTTCCTGGAGCCCTGCGCCAGCAATGGACAATGATGACAACCAATGGAAGCAAAAATGTCATGTGCTCCAAATATCTTCCTATGGGAATTACCTATCATCAACAGGTGGGCAGCTAATATGACAGAAAGGAAGGCTCAGACAGCTACTGCGGGTTTATATCCCACTAGAAACAATTGGAAGAGGACTTCTAATTTGATTTCTTCTGGAACGACATCTTCAACATATTCTTCTTCTCCTTCGACTTCTCTTGGCATTGCTACTCATTCAAGCTCCATAAGCTCTTCGAATCAGATGCAAATACAATCGATCATTGGCAAGCAATAATCCCCCGCATACTCCATTTTTCTCTTAGGCACAACTATAGTTGTCTCCTTAAGGAGAACGAAGCTTCTGCAATTGAAAGGGGACCTCTACTCAATCACCATGATTTCTTTGCCTAAGATATTGGTAGCAGTAACAAAAGCAAAATTCTTGTAATCATGAATATCTAAATAAGTAAATATTCCCCACACATATTATTTTCCTTAATTAGCAGAGGTCACCCACATAAAATGGGATGTCACTTCTTCTTCTTTGCATTTACTATCATTCAGCAACTTTCCTAACACCATTTGTCTTGCAAGACAATCTCATATCACAAAATCCCCGCCCTCCATTCCTATGCAACAAAAAACTGCATCAACAACATGTGTGTGCTCTCTCCTTGTATTGATTTCTTTACAATTTTCTCGCATACCTTTCAATTTATCTTTTTCTTAAACTATGTTGAAGATAGATGTAGGGAAAAAAAAAGTAGAATAGAAATTTTAAAAACTGATAAGAGCACAAAAAATACCCTTCTATAACCAAGAAGGAACCTTCCAATCACCACAGCCAATCCTTCACTGCCTTGCCTTTTGCTACAAACTTGCCCACATTTTTCCGATCCATCTTCATTGGACTATACAATTGAAACATCATCTCGGAAACTAGCTTCTTGAGAGGAGAATCCCCTTTCATTCTGCTGTTCTTCCCAGAACCACAAATGATTGAAATTTCCAGAGGAATAATCCCATCTTCTGAAAGACGATCTCTCACCACTTCAATCCACATCAAAATCATCACATACGCTGATGCCAAGTGAAACCCATGCAGATCCAACTTTCCTTCTGAATCCGACCACTGCAGCATATCACCCATAAGAGACGAATCAGTCACCTCCCTGATCAGCAATGCCTCATCCAAGCAAAGTGAAGCTTCCTCAACTTTCCTGAGTAACGCAGCCATGGAAAGTGGAAGAGAACGAAGATCCTTCGTAATCGTGACAACACTAGGGCAAGAGTTAAGAACGGAATTGAAGGTCCGCAGGGAGAAGATAATGCCTGATTCTCTCATCTTCCGAAGAAATGAGACCATCACTGAAAATTTAAAATGATCCCCGTAGCAAGAGAGGGCGATATTAGCAGAGACGGTGTCCAGCACTATTCCAGCCTCCTGCATAGATTCAAAAACCCTAGTCATATCTGCGAAGGCGCCAGAGCGACCGTAGGCCTGCGCCACCGAACGGAACTCGAAAGCCGATGGCCGGAACCCTGCGATCGCCATCTCCCGAAGCAACTCCTCGGCATCGGTCGCCATGCCCATCGAGCACAGACCTTTGATGATGGACTCGTAAGGTTTCCTACCGGAGTATGGGATCTCCCTCAACCTGGCAAAGGATCGCAGCGCCGGCAGCTGCAACCACCGGCAGGAGAAGGCGTCGATGAGTTCGCAGTAGAAGGCAGGGAGATCTCGAGGCGCGCGAAGTCTGGAGGTCGATCGGGAAATTAGGGCTTCGGCATCGGTGGAGCGTTGTTGCTCTTCGAGGAGGGAGACGACGGAGGCGGCGAGCTTGGGGTTCCATCGAAACCAGGGGGTATCGGCGATGGCTTGATAGAGGAGGAGGGAGAACGGGGAAGAGAGGGAGATGAAAAGGGAGAGGGATTGGAGGGCGTCAGGCTTCGAAGAAGAGGCGACGAACTTGCGGAGGAGGCGGTCTGCGGAGGAGAAATCGGCGGCGGCGGACAGTGAGGAGAGTAGACGATGGGAGCGCCTGTTGCCGCCGTTGGTGATAGCGAAGCCAGGGGAGGGAAATTGCGGCGGCCCAAGGATGCCGATGGTCGCCATTTAATCGTAGCCCGCCATCGGAGACTCGCGCCACTTTATCCAATTATGATCATTATAGAAAAACAAAATTCTATCAAAAAAAAAAAAGATGCTATGGAAAATTAATCTCGTCAGCAATTTTCTTCAAGTTTTTACTCGAAATTTTCACAATTTTATCAGGATAAAATCCAGAGAAAATCCATGGTGTTTTAGTTTGAAGAAACAAATTGTTGGAAAAAATTGAAATGTACTAAAATCAAAGATTCATGAAATTGAAGATAATCATGTTCTTTGAAACAATTCATTCAACTGGTACAAAAAAAAAAATGAAACGAAAGAAACCCTCAAACAGATGGAACTTACTATCATAAGTCCCTAATTGAAAAATATCTATACTCCACTCACTTTTTTTATAAAAAAAAAATTGTCAATTAAAGCATACAATTTAGGGCTGCTTATTGGACCGGTTCGACCCGGAACCGGTCCAGTAAGAACCGGTTCGGTCCAGAACCGGTTGAACCGGACCCGTTCTAACCGGTTCCGGGCCGCAGAACCGGTCCGGACTGGTTCTGCGTAAGCAGAACCGGTTATCCGGTTCTGAACCGGTTTATTTTATTTTTTTTTTTATAATTGGGCGCAGCGCCCGCGGCCCGCGTGGCGCGTGCGCCGCGCGGGCGCTGCTGCCAGCTGCAGAAGATAAAATAATTTTTTTTTAAAAAAAAAAACTGAACGGTCATTTGACCGTTTGTAAATTGCAACGGTCAAATGACCGTTTTAAGGTTATTTTGGACTTTATAACAAGTATTGAACTTCTATAAATAGCATAATTTTTGTAACGATAAATCCTACAATTTTCATCAATTATTTCTGTTCTTCTACTTTGTGATAAAAAATTTGCATATACGATCTTTAATGGCTTCCCACGTCGATTCTCTGGCGGTTCTTCCTCAAGTCGCCGAGGGAATGCAGATCCGAAGTACGTTACAGAACTCGATCGTCTTCCTGCACTCGGTGAGAACTTTGACGAAACTTTGAACCTGATTTTGATCTATCTGCGGAACATGATCCTGAGGCAAGTGAGATGTTGGCACCGGCAACTGGCCCGTCACTCAATCATCAAGTATCTCTAACAAGTCTCGGACGAAACGCAGTAAGTATGAGAGGTTTTTTATTTACAAATTAAACCGAATAGCAATGCAGAGAGACCTGAATATATCGCTATTTGTAAAATTTGTAAGAATCAATATTCTTACAAAAGGGCGGTACTGGTGGTGGGACTGATACATTAAGAAGCACCTAGTTAAATTTCATAAGTTTAATGAAAAAACTTGTCAACCTACTATTATAGAGCCAACCCAAACACAACTCAATCCACAGAGTGGATCTAGGCCGTGGGCATTTAGAAATGATACAGCACGCCGAGGTTTAGTTCGGTTTGTAGTACGAACCGAACAGCCATTTACTATATGTGAAAAAGAGGGATTTTTAGAATATATTGTTCAATATTTACAGCCTCAATATACCCGTATTTCTAGGCATACACTTAAAAAAAATTGTATGTCAATGTACGATGAATATAAAAAATCTCTTATCGAACACCTCAGTAATATTAGTTGTAGGGTTAGTTTAACATCCGATATCTGGACTAGTATTACTGGCGCGAGTTATTTAGTTGTTACTTGTCATTGGATAGAGACAGTGGAGAATGCAGAAACGGATATTATCTCTAGATGTATTAGATGAGGCTCATACGGGTTCAACCATTTTTTCTTACATTCGCAATATTTGTAAAATTTATGGTATAGAAAATAAAATTTTTAGTATTACTTTGGATAATGCTTCGAATAATAATTCTGCAGTTAATTTTTTACAGCAATTTTTAAGGCTTCCTCTTTATGGTTCACTTTTTCATGTTAGATGTGCATGTCATATAATTAACTTATGTGTTTCTACTGCTTTTAATTCCGAACATTTAATTATCGATAAATTTAAGCATGTTGCAAAATGGATTCGTTTAAATTCAAATGTTAGGCGTGAATGTGTTTGCGTTAGTGCTGGAATAAATTGTGTAAAATTTTCATTACCTGTAGAAACTAGATGGAATTCACTGCATCGTATGTTCGAATCACTTTTACCGTACGAAGATTTGCTAACTGCTTTTTATAATTCATATACACTCAATCATGATCTTCAATTACATTCTTATGATTGGATTTTTTTAAAAAAAGTTTTTGAATTATTGTCCATTTTTAAGGAGTCTACTGAAAACTTTTCAGGTTGTTATTATCCAACTTCATCTATTTTTTTGCCTTATATTTTTCAAATGTTTCAAAAATTTGTAGAGTTTAGATCAGATCCAATTCTAAAAACTTTTGTTGCTGACATGGAATTAAAATTTAGAAAATATTGGGAAAAAATTTCACTTTTATATTCAATAGCTGCTATTCTTAATCCTCGTCAGGGAACCGAAGCTATTGAAGCTTTTCACGCGGAATATTTTGATTTCTTGGGGAGTAATACTGATGTCGAAAAAGCATCAGTTTTTACAACTCTCCAAGAGTTGTTTTCTCTTTATTACAGTGAGTAGGTTGCGAGCAGGAATGTGGAGCAAGTGAAAATACAAACAACAACAAAGAAAAAGCCCGGCATTTTCAACGTTCTTAGATCGGCGGCAGCAAAAAGATCTGTTGCTACAGATAAAGGAAAAGCAACTGTTGGAGAGCAATCGACAACACAGAATCAAGCCCCTACAAATTTGAACGAGTTGCAATTCTATTTACATCTCGCAGAGAAATTTGATGATGATATGAGTTTGTTAGAGTGGTGGAAAAGCTCATCAAAGCAATATCCTATTTTATCTGCTTTGGCACGAGATGTACTAACAGCACAAGCTTCAACTGTAGCTTCTGAATCAGCATTTTCCACCACAGGGAGAATAGTAGGAGATTACAGAAGTAGTTTGTCTCCTGCAACCCTCTGCATGCTTACCTGTCTACAGGATTGGTTTGCTGCTGAGTCACGAAATCAACAATACAATTTCGTGGACGAATTTAAGGATAATAGTTCAGAAGAAGAGGAGGAGTACTCGAGAAAAATTCTTTGTAATTACGATGAATAAATTTTGTGTAAAATATTTGTAAATTTTTTTGTTAATATTAATAAAATTTCTTAGATTTTTTTATGTTAATTTTGTCAGAAATATTACAATATATATATATATATATATATTTTATAAAATGTATAAATAAATATATTTTTTAATTAATTTATCCGATTGACTCGACCCGACCCAATTATCTGGATCCGGACCGGACTCGGACCGGATCCAAGTCCACCAAACCGGTTCCGGATCGGATCCGGAACCGGTTGGAATCGGACCGGACCCGGTTGGAATCGGACCGGACCGGTTCCAGGTCCTGTTGGACCTGGAACCGGTGGAACCGGACCGGAACCGGTCCGGTCCGGTAACCAGCGCTACATACAATGAGCTCGAAAAAATTAACCTTTTCATGTCGTGGTCAAGAAAAAGAGCAGCAGCAATAGTAGAACACGACAATGGACTTCTCGAGCCAATCGCCCTCGATGTTGGCCGTCATGCCATAACGAAAAACCTTGCCTCTCAGTCATCATCTCCATTCCATCTTATGCTGCTACAAGTTCATTAATCTCCCCACACCTTACCTTACCTCCTCTGTTAGTAAGTGGATTCCCTCGCAAGACTTTGACACAAAATCGACAAATCCTCTTAGCTCAATCTATCCCGACCTTTTCTAATTCTACCACCGACTCCGATGAAGTGACATCTACAATTAATTTTGAATAACATCTAAATATCATTGAAGCGCAAAATTTCATAATATCACATTTAAAGCTTAACCAAACTTCACCAAAAAATCATTATGATAGCACAAAATAGTCGCGATGAATTTATATTTTCATTACTAATAGAAACAAATCAAAAGAAAAGAAAAACTGCACCACAGGCCTCGATTTCAGGGCTCATCTAGTTCAGTTTTAAGAGTCACTATTCACAAAACAGATACGTTTGATACTTAATCACAAATTCAAACAGTCTAGTTCAATTATAAACACAAGCAATTAATTAAAACACATTTTATAAAACTCAAAACTCTAGAGTTGCAGATCCAGTCAAAGCAACAAAGTTTGCACAAATAGGGTTTCATTTCATGAACTAAGAGAGTAGAAGCTTCTACGAACCTACTTCTCTAGTCCCTCCTCTCCCCAACTTGACCAAACCTTTCACCACCTTGAGTACCAGGAGCCCTTCCATCTTGCGCAGGTTGACCATAGTTATTCTGAGGACTATAGTTTCTCCCATCCCCAAAAGGACCCTGGTTATAATAAGATTGGCTCCCAGGTTGCACTTGAGTGTTACCTTGTTGCTGATGGGGATATCCCTGAATGCCTCCTGTTGGATTATATTGACCCCTTCCATCTTGAGGAGGAGGGCCATAGTTTTGCTGAGGTGGACCATAGTCACCTCCATGTCCTTGTGTCGGACCTCGTTGGCCATATGGCACGTTCCCTTGCTGTGGTAGAGGATTTCCGTATGGATTCGGTTGACCTCCTCCAGGCGTTGGCTGCGGATTTCTATATTGCATCGGTTGTGGATTTCCGTACTGCAATGGCTGGCTGCCTCCTTGCATTGGTTGTGGATTTCCATATTGCATTGGTTGGCCTCCTGCTTGCATTGGTTGAGGATTTCCGTATTGACCTCCACCCTGCATCTGCGGCGGACTTCTTTGCCTGTCGTACCTTGGTTGGTCATAAGACCTATTCCGATCGCCGTATCTTCCTTGCCTCCCATATTGAATGGGTGGGGGCCTTGGGGTAATAAGTCCATTGTCGTACTTATCTCCTGCATAAGAGGTTTTAAAACATGAGTTGCAAACCAAAAAGGAGAAAGGGTCCAGTAAGGAAGAGAGATAGAAAGAGAATGAGAAAGAATTTCTAAGTAGAAGGCAACACTCTTTTCATCCAACTTAAAGAACAATAACACATACAGAAACACAAAATCAAAGAAACCAAAAAGAAAATTTCCAACACAAGATAAAGAGCAAAGATTCAATACTGCCAAAAAATAATCTTCATCAATGTGTAATATGCAGTTCGTAGACTTAAAAAGAAGTGGGGGAAAGAACAGGAAAAATGACCAACCTCCATACTCCTTATTCACCGGATCGATATAAGAATCAGGGAGAATGAAGACAACACCAGGCAAACCTGATTGGGAGAGAAAAAATATATATAACCATAAAAGGATGGTTTGAGTGCTCAGAGGATAAACAGTTTCAATCATACTCACCCCGGAACTTCTCAGACATTTCTTCAGTCATTACAGCTTGAAAACCAGTGTATGTGGTTGTGCTGCAAGCATACATTCTCTTCTTTGCCTCCTCAACGCTGGGACAAAGAAATGTAATAACGAATATTGCAATTATAATCATAACTATTAATGCAACCATCCAATAAGTATGTGTCAGTCTTAGCAGAGTATATAGCATAAGTTACGAGGCCAGCACATTAAGTATATGCAAATATGTTATTAAGCATCCTAAAGACAATGTCTTCTACACAATCCTAGCTATTCAGTTACTAAGTTTTAAGGCCAAGATTGTTCAAGTGTAAGGATAAATAACTTGGACATACAAAAGATAGTTTGATGATCTGAAGTTGCATCCAAGTTCAAGGGAAAGCACTTCTATAAAATTAGCTCTAAGTTGGAGGAGAGGAGTATATAGTTGCACAATAAACCATATCTCTTATCTAAGTCGTAGATCTTACTTATACTAGAATATACACCAAAAGATAAAGATTATCAAGATTTGAGTCTAAACCACTGATAGGTTAACAGATTGAATGTACAGCATCTGTGAACTGACATTCCACATAAGTTGTATAGTTTCAGAGTCTAGTTCCACACCAGAAAGTCTAGAAACAAGGCAGTTTGATTTACTCAATCAGCGCTCAGGATCGAAATACATGTGGTTCCATGTAAACATGGTTTAATTACCCAATGCTAGAGATGAAACAACAATATTCACAGATAAATAAGTGTCGATCGAAAGTTGTTACTTGTGAGGAGAATCAAAAATCGCATCCCCTGTATAAAAAATGTTAAACCAGAAAACAAATCATATTGCTCTTGATGCACGAAAGTAAATAAACCACAGGGGAAAAACAATGTCCAACATCTTCAAAACATTTCCTTTATGGCTTTATCTTTCGAAAACAAGCAGACTAAGAAAGAAAGCTGTTGGCCGATATCACCGGTTCATCACTCCAAACAGCGTGTAACTCAAGTTAGAAGCGGATATACACATAATCGAGTGTTATTGGAACTAGCAAACTAATGCACATATTAAGCAAGCAACACAAGTAAGCTCTCAAGCAAAACTACCGCCACAGATGGTCACCTCACTGCATAAAAGGTAGACGTCGAAGAATTACCTGCCGACGACCTTAGCTAATGTTTGCACGTACGTTTCCACCATCTCCTCCGGCGTCGGCTTCGGATCCTTAGGAAAATCCATGGTGATGAGCCAGTGGTTGTAGTCGCAACCCTCGAAAAGAATTTCATCTGGCCCAATCTTGCTCTCCTGGCCGCCATCATTTCGCCGATCAGAACATAGAATTGAGGAGTGGAACGAGGATGATTGGATCTGAGAAAAGCCTCTGAGGTAGTGATTGCCGTGATGAAAGGCGGTAGGAGAGCGAGGCTCTGAGAGAGGGAGAGGAGAAAGATTGGAGAACGATATTGAGGAGAAGTATCGGAAGCTGAGGAGGGACGACGAGACGGGCCTGGCTCGTCGGAGACAGAGGAAAAGCGCCATAATAGCAATTTCGCCGGCGACAGAACCGAGTAGCCGCCGTAGGGTTTTGGGATCAAGACTGTCGAGCAAGGAAGGGGGCTGAGGTTTTTGACGGTTCCCGACGTAGTGAGATTATGGGCCTACTGGGCCTCCAAAGTAACATAAAAAGCCCAATAAAAGAACTGAAGCCCAAAATAGTGCAACAAAATAAATGAAAAATCATTCTAAAAGGTTAATCTGTAATATCTAAATTTTTAGTGTTCTACATGTAAGATACCGATTCTTTTAAATTTGGAAGCCGAAATTAGGGCATCAATTCAGTTGGAGCTGAGGCAAGCGCTCATTTTCCAGTTAAGCTTTTTTTTTTCTTTTCCCGTTTAACTGGATTTTTCGGCTTTGAAAGTTCTTGAAATTCAATACTGGGATGAATCTTTCTCTCCCTTCTTGCTTTCCTCATGTTTGTTTCTTTAAATTCGATAGAAATCACGAGGCGGGCGATTGGGATTGAGTGATTCACCAATAATTCATGTCAAAGAGCGATTGTGGAGTAACTGGGACAAATGGGCAATTAGGTCGCCTTCCCCGGAAGCGCTTCTACAGGGCAAGAGCTCACAGCAATCCGCTTAGCGATTCCCACTTCCCCATACCCATCAGCCCTGCTGATGTAGATCTTTCCCAGCACTACCCCGGGTTCTTCTCGTCCGAGAAGAATGATCATCGCCAGGCGAAGGTGCTTCTCCCTAAAATCCAGTTTGCGGATATTGGATGTGGATTTGGTGGCTTGCTTGTTAAACTTTCACCTCTATTCCCAGACACTCTAATGATAGGAATGGAGCTCAGGGACAAGGTGAGTTTTTTAATTGCTGTATTACTTCTATTTCTTGTTGCTGTTCCAGATGTTTGTGTACTGTTCTTATTTTCTTTTCTTTTTGCAAGTACAATTCTTTTACTTTGTGATCACAATTGCTATTTTTGAATGAAGGTAATTTGTGCATGTAAAACTCTGTTGCTTGGTGTGTATATATTTTCTGAGTTAAGATTGGCAACAGGGCAGGTTCGCCAAACTACTGTTTGTTTGTTTCAAGTTTAAGATTGGGATATTTTAAGTAACTGTAAATCTGCGCGTTAACATGAACCAAACAGCCCCTTTAATCCGGCCTACTAACTCCAATATATACTGTATCACTCTTTAAAAATGATTCTTTTGAGGTTTAAAATTTGGTTATTTAAGTAAATCTTGTTTTTACCTGGCAAAACAACTCCTTTAATCTGCCATGTCATGTTATTTGTGAATGTGCTCCATATTATAACAGTTGTTAAACATGATTCATATGATAGCCTGCGTGATCCTGCAGAACCCATTTAATACCTTGCCTTTAACCAACCCTTTTATTTAGTTTTAAACATGATTGAGGTTGGCAAAACTTCTAGTGCCCTATTAACTTCATTCTTGACATGATCATCCTCGATTTCTATCGTGTATTTTGACTTCCATGCTTTTCATATATGCCCCATACTTTATTAGGTTTTAAACATAATTCTTGCACTTTACTGAACCTTTCATTCAGTTTTTGACATGATTTGGGTTGGCCTTATATCTGCTCCACTTTGTTAACTCCCACACTTTTGAGTAATTGTATCAGGTTTTAAACATTACTTTTATACCTGCCTCATATTATGCTTTAGAACCCTTATCTAACCTGCCTCTACTTGCCCTTTAATTCAGATTGGATTTGACTCATCTTGACCGATATACACTGCAATAAGCAAAAATTAGCAGTAAATTAACTAGAATTTACGGTTGCTAACTAGTTTGAATAACTAAGACGTAGCATTGTTCCAAAACATCTTTAGATTATATCCATCTATTAGGGTTTTACGAAAATCTCAAACTTGCAGTATCAATATAAACTTGTCCCCTGCAGCGTTGAATTCGATTCCCTTCTGGAGCGAGTTGGAGAGATTTAGTGAGTTTGTGTATAAAATGGTTCTTTGGATAGTTTTGAATGAAATGAACCCAAGAAACTGTGGAAATTCATCGAGTGATCTAGACATAATTATTAATTGAAGACTCGAATGCAGTGCAGGTAACAGAGTATGTCAAAGAGCGAATCTTGGCTTTGAGAGCCTCAAACCCTGGTCAGTATGAGAACATATCTGTTGTTCGAACCAACTCAATGAAATACCTTCCCAATTACTTCTCTAAGGGTCAGCTATCAAAGATGTTCTTTCTATTTCCTGATCCACATTTCAAGGAGAAGAATCATCGTCGTCGAGTTATCAGCCTTCAGCTGCTTGATGAATATGCTTATGCACTGGAAGTTGGAGGCATAATCTATACAATAACTGATGTGGAAGAACTTGGAGAATGGATGAAATTATGTTTGGAGAGTCATCCTCTGTTAGTGGCAGTTCCAGATGAAGAATTTGGAACAGACCCAGTTGTGAAGCTGCTATCCTGCGCCACAGAGGAAGGTCAGAAAGTTGCTAGAAATGGAGGCCAAACTTTTCTGGCTATTTACAGGCGCATAGCTTCTGCATAAGAGTAAACTGCTCAATGTTCTTTTATCATTTTGGTTGGAATTTTGCTTAAATTCCTTTTTCTGGTTGATATTAGATGTGATTGCATTTCTGTTATGAAATTCTGGAATAGATTTTGAAGCTGTTAACAAGGTATATGTTAATCAATTATGATGGCTTTGATTATTATCCTTTGTGAAGATTAAACTATAAAGTAAATGCTTTAATATTACTGTCAATCAAAGTCAAAGAAGTTAGTTTCTTGTATTCTTTTTATCTTAGATCAATCTTACTTCCAAGCAGCCATTAATTCTTTGTGGCATGACTGGATGATATCTTGAATGGATCATAGGCAAACTTAGATATTCAATTTATGTATTTGGCAGATTACGGACGACTGGGGAAAATTAATCTGATCATGCTTAATAGTTTTCCTTTTGCTATTTTGTAGCTGTTAACTCATTTTGATAGTCTCTTTTGTGAAGATTGAACTATTAATCTGATTTGATTAATTGACGATCAATTTGTTGCTTATTTATTAAAGATAAATCTTTGTATCAGTTAAGGTTCTGAACTTGTTTTAGGAAAGATGGATGATTGGTCATATTTTTTTGTTTGATTTTATTTTTATTTTGGATATGATGTTTACTTTATTTTTGCATTTGAAATATTTGATATTATATATATATTTGTATTGGTTCCTATTTCAAAAATACTATGTAATGAGTTCTTTATATAAAGCGCTCTTGAATGAGAATGTTGATTATTAATAACATTTGAGTTTAGGTACATCCTTGATTTGGATAACGAAAGTCATGTGTTTTATGAGAAGAGTCTGGAACTTAGGTGAAAAAATTTAAAAACCTAATAATTCCTATTGTGAGAGAAGAAGAGGAAGTGAGGAAAAAAACGCCTTAGAAATCATAACCAACTCCAATCACCATCTTCCCCGTCATTCAATTTCAAGTACATCAAGATTTGCGTGGAAAACTCTTTCAAAAATAAAACTATGGGGAAAGAGTTTTTATCTATGAGAGTAATGTTAATGAATGTTACAAAAAGAATTGAAGGCTAAAGTGTTACAATGACGAGGAACAAGGAGAAAATAGAGTAGAAGCAAAATTACACTGAGAAGGTCGACCAAAAGGGCCTTTATAAATATGTTTGTTTACTTGGTATTCATAACTAGATACCTTGGATCAATTATACAAAATGATGGCGAAATAGATAATGACGTTATTAGCAGGATTCAAGCAGGCTGGGTAAAATGGAGAAATGCTTCTGGTGTGTTATGCGATAGAAAAATCCCATCCAAAATTAAGGGTAAATTTTATAAAACTGTAATAAGACCAGCGATGATATATGGTGCTGAATGCTGGCCTGCAAAGAAGAAACATACAAATAAAATAAATGTTGCAGAAATGAGAATGTTAAGATGGATGTATGTGTGGATATACACGAAAGGATAGAATGAGAAATGAGTATATCCGAAAGAAAGTTGGTGTTGCACCAATTGAGGATAAACTTAGAGAAAGTCGGCTTCGATGGTTTAGACATCTAAATCGTAGGCCAATTGAAGCTCCAGTTAGAAAAATTGAGTTATTGGATTTTGCCCATGTACAAAGAGGAAGAGGGAGACCAAAGAAGACATGGCAAGAAACTATAAGGAGTGATCTTAGTTACTTAAACTTAGATAAGAATTTGGTAACTGATAGAGCGCAATGAAAACAAAGGATTCATGTAGCCGACCCCACCTAGTGGGATTAAGGCTTGGTTGTTGTTGTTGTTACTTGGTATTCATAACTATTGATTTGGATGTTTTTATGTCGTTGTCTTAGCCACTTGCTTATAGAAGACGTCACCTGCTAGGCTGCTATGGACAGGCATGTAATCTTGTAGCTGGTATATGTGAAAAGTGGTAATGGCAGATATAGAATGCGTCACGTCTCATTAATTTGAGTCCAACGAAAATACTTAATAAGCAAATTGTAATGTGTTAAATCAGGCTCAAGTGGAGTAATCCATCTAGCTAGAGTATCTTATTGAAGGGAGATGTTTGTTTGGCAAATGAAGTCTGTTCAATGAAAGAAATTCGTTCATTAGTTGGACGTTCATTGATCATGAGTGAACCTTGTTTGTTGGTTTGAAAAAATGTGTAGCTAGTTTAGATTGTGTGTATCACGTCTAAGTTAACATTATCCCGACTGAATGAATTTGACATTCGTGCGGAATTATGCTATCATCATCCAACCAAGAATTGGCAGAGACGAAGGCATGCCTATTAATAGGTGTGAAGCGGAAACCTTTAATATTTATGGGTTCAAAAGTTCTCACTCTCTCATCTCCTGCACAAAAATTTAAGTAAAAAAGTTTCAAGATATGTAAGAAAATACAAAGAATGCAAAGCACCTTGAAAAGAGGCTAGAGCAATTTTGACATTATTGATCTTTATTATAACTTTGAAGAGCAGAAAGGAGGATGAGGTCATGATGCTATGGTTACCAATCTCAGCAAATCGTATTAAGGAGAATGAGGTCATTTGAAGCCTTAGAACTATTAGGTAAAAAGATCATCTTCTTTGAAATTCGGCCGTAGCCTATGCAATAAAACAAAGTATCAAGTACACAAAAAGCAATCCTTTAAGAGGATTGCACAAAAGTCTGGTGGCAGAGACATTGTATGATCCCAACAAACATTCGATACAAAAGAAGTGGACGCAACAAAATTGGCAGCCTCATTGGCTTGCCTATACACATGAGAAATTTTGCAAAAGGGAAAAGCAACCAAAACACGGAGAATGACATGAATCTCGTATTGTAACGCTGCTTGAAGTTGATCAATAATGACTTTGGAATCTCCTTCGAGCCAAATTCCTTGCATCCGGCCGAGCCAAGGCTCGGATAATTCTGCCGCCAGAAGAGCAGCCTGGAGTTCGGCAGTCAGAACAGCTTGGGTGGCTAATGTTCGGCCCTCATCTTCTTTGAGTGTTAGCACTTGTGGTGATGTTAGGCGGTGTTCCTGAAGAGACGAAGCTAGTGACCGAGGCATGCCTATGTGGTGCCGTCAAGGATGCGGTGGTGAGGCCCATAGCGACGGAGTGGGTTATGCCGTTGATGTCCATCCCACAAAATTAGTTGTTATTTGAAAAAATGGCCGTCTTAATGATGGATTCTTAGGTGAGAAAGTTGGGGTGAGGTACACACTCTAGTGAGCAAAGAATCTAAAGTCCAACAACTAGAGCAAGGCATCCAACGACGAGAGGGAAAGAAGTTGCACACCTTATCTGTGCTTCGATTAACACGGAAGTTATATGAGTCTCCATGGAAAGCACTCTAGAACATCCTGCTCAGGGCCTAATGAAGACCTTCTAGTCGAGGGATGAAAAGAAATGTTGTCGAGCATTGAAAGATCTGATAGAAGATTTAATTAATTTGTCACTTTAAATTGGGTAAATAGGATTATTGTACATTATAAAGTGAGTAAATTTCATCAAAACAATGCCATGTAGTTCCTGATGGAGTTGGGCAGTGTTCTAAAGTTTAGTTGAAACTGATTTGTTATTAAAATTAATATTTTAAATTTAGAGCGAAATTGTAAAGTTTTAGAACTTTGATGCATACCAGATCAGTTACATGAACAAGTTAATCACTAAATTTAATTTATGAGATTTTTTTTTTATGTGTTTAATTTTTTGAGATTCAACAATCTAACGAACAAAGTGACCTTACTGCTGTTAAAATTAGTAAGCCAGCTTAAATGAAGATATTAAATTTGTAGCATAAATTGTTATTATTTAAGATTTAAATTTAAATTTATTTACAACAGCAAATTTCAAACTTAAGTTTAACCTAACTCGTGCAAATTGACTCGATATTAGAACCTAATAAATAGGTTTTGCTTAGAGTCGAGTTTGAGTGTATTGAGTTTAACTTGAAATTAAATTTTTTAACTTTGAGTTTGACTGCAATTTGAGTGGGCGAAATTTAATCAATTTTGGGTCGATATTCGAGTGAAATCAAGTTTACGTATAAATTATAAATTTTTAATTAAGAAATTCATTATATATATATGTTAAGTTATAATATTATAAATCTGAGATAATTACTTACATGCCACACAATTTAGTTTTATGTATACCTTACCCATCTATTCATAGTTAATTACACTATGCACACTCAAAATATTATAAAATCTTACATACACACATTTTAACTTATTTTTATTATAATGAGTAATCATAATTTTTCAATAATCTAACTATAGTTAGATTACAAAATATCTGAGCTGTTTATCATATTATTTTAAAGATATTTAAATATATTTTGAGTGAAAAACCTAAAATCTTAATGTTTAGGTGATGGCAAAGGAAAGAGACATCCGCGATGTAAATTAATTTTAAAATAAATTAGTGCTTTAGTGTGGTATTGAGGAAGAGAAAAATATGTACCATTAAGAATAAAAATATAATTTTAATGATTTACTAACAGAATATTTTTTTCAAATAGATTTTGATTAAGTTTTAGTTCAAATATGTGTATGTAAGATTTTGTAATATTTTGAGTGTGCATAGCGTAATTAATTAAGAATGGATGAGTAAGACATAAATAAATTAAATTGTGTGGTATGTAGGTAATTATCACTTTAGTCTTTATATATATTATAAATAAAATTTCTCCTATATAGTATAGGATAATAATAATTAAATTTTTATCTCACTAAATAGAGTCACGTACATGAATTTTTTGTTTTTTTATATTCTATTAAATAATAATTTTTTATTTATCTTTAAATATATGAGATATTTAATATTTTTTTCTTATATTTTATTTGATCTTTCTCTTGTTTTTTAATATGGGTAAAATCTAATGACTTGTCTCGTTTGTCCAGGAATTTAAAATTAACCTGGTTTAATTTTAACCAGGCATATCATATCACACATAAAATTTAATATTAAAAAATAAATTTATTTCACATCCTACACATATTACTAAAATAATAACTAACTTATATTACATCTCTCACATATTTTAACATAATAACTAACTTTATATCATATCCCTCATATATTCCAACATAATAACTAACTTTATTTCATATCATTCACAACTTTCAATAAAAAAAAACTCTATCAAAATTTAATTTTAACTTTTTTAAATTTAACCTTATAAACAAACACACCCTAATTAAATTTCATTATTGGAGCTTTCGTTGGCCTATATTTTCTATGTTCAAATCATTTAAGTTGATTCTTCCTAAGTTTATTCTTAACTGAAACTACCCCAATCTTCTCACGGATATTTTTATTTCTTATTTTATTTTTTTATGCACACTCACTCGTTAATATTAATATCTTTATTTCTAGACATTTATTTTACTTAAATATTTTTATTTTATGGGCTAGTATTATGCATTATATAATATTATTGGTATTATAATTATTTTCTAAAATTTATCTTAAGTTTAAGTGTAATTTTTTTAATACACAATATGCTAGAAATATATTTTTAAAAATTATAAATATGTATATTAAATATGAGTAACCAAAAATTATAAATTAAAAAAATAGAGTAACCAAAATGCGAGAGCTATTTTTTGAAAAAAATTGTCACCCCTTTAATAAATATATAAATATATTTTTTATAGAAGAAATATAGTCTTTTTTTGTTTATCAAAAAAAAAAAAAATAATTTTTTTATTGTTTATCAAAAAAATATATATAGTTTTTTTATTAGCGAAATATATTTTTGTACAATGGGAATTATTGATGGGCCATTTTAGTTTAGCGAGCTGACGATCTAAAAGTCCGCCTAGCCTTAACTGAGTTGTACCGCGAGGTCCGCATCTCTTCGCCGCCGTCTTCGCCGCTCTCTCGATCCTCCACTCTCTCCCCTCCGCCAATGGAGGTGGCTTTCTCCTCTTCACGCTTTTGCACAGAGCTGCGCATGCTTTCCTGGACCACAAATTGCCTGCCAAGCGCCAGAAATGGGTCCAAAGGGCGTACGCTTTCGGCCTCTTTCTCTTCTCCAAGGGCTTCTCTTGCAAGTGCCTGCACTGCTGCTTTCGTGGGAGGAAGCGGCTCCGCCGACTTCTTAGGTCACAGGATTTGCGTTCCTTCGCTAAGGCCGTCGCCTACGGGCCGAGGCGGCAAGAGGGGTGTCGTTACCATGGTAAGCTTCTGGTTTACTCTTTTGGTTATCTGTCTCTTCCAGTTTATTTTGAGAAAACATAGCTAAACAACTTCTTTGGAGAATGACTTTGAAGTGGGCAAATTTGTGAGGTTTAATAGATTAGCGAACTTTTTTGAGATTGGGCCTTCTGTGATGACTGTTTTGTGGCCTTTCTGTTGATTAATTGGGATTTTTTTTTTTGTGAAACAGTTGGGAGAATTGCTTTTGATTGTATAAGGTTTGAATTTTTGTGTGGATGTGCATGGGTGTATGGAACTGTTTCAAATTGTTCATTGATCACGTTTGAAAGGCTAGAAGCTGAGACAATCTAAACTCATTTCATCAGTAAAGGTTATTGGGATATATTAAAATGGAGCTTTGAACTTGGCGTTTTTTGAAAATTACAGGAACTCAAAGTAAAAAGCGTAGTTCAAGGGAAAATGAACTTCATACACCTTGAAAGCTTCCATTGCTCATAGTAAATTTCCAATTTTCCAGGATATGGACAGGTGATGAAGTATCTTTTGTTCAACTATTTGTCGGAGCAATTGATCTTAGTCACATGTTCATCGAGATGACTGAAATCAATGTTAATATTTCATAGTAAACATTTTGTTAGAGGATTGGAACTCAAACTTTGGAAAATGATGAAAGAAAATTAGTCAAATTGGTGAGGTTCCCTACTACTCATATTTCTTCTTAGCTTTTGAAGGGGATCAAACCACGGACAATATGTATGCTTGTCTATGTATATGTGTTGATGCAAGGAAAGCCCTACTTGTGCTTTCCTTTTAATGCAATATTTACGTCAAAGTCATGTATGAAACTGTTTATTATATCCTAATTTTATTTGACCAAGTAGGTAGAAGCTAAAAGAGGCTAAACAATGAGTAAGGCTGTCATGAAAAAATAAAAGAAGTGATAGAAGATTGTTGGTTTTCTTCCATATGGAGCCAATGACATCCTGTTCTTTATGTATTTGACTACATTTGCCTTTGCATTTTTCATGTTTCAAACCTGTTCTGTTTCCAGCATCCAAGTTTAGAGCATGACATCATTTATCACTTATCTCTTGCAAATAATATTTATATTTGTGCTTTTACATTTTTTTTTTCTTTCCTTTTTAACATATGGCTATGACCTTACTGGCTTGCTGAGTTAATTTGGAAATAGGCTGAATGAGCAACTGATGCTCATGATGGATATGGCTAATTATTCATCTTAATCTTCATCTTGGTTTTTGTGTTTGTCCAATTAGTTGATGCTATATATGTTAATGCAGGTTATTCCTTTCTTGAGAGGAAGTGCCTGGGAACAACCACCTCCTGATCTTGCATCTTATTTGTACAAAAATCGAATTGTGTACTTGGGGATGTCTCTGGTGCCTTCTGTTACAGAGCTGATGCTAGCTGAATTTTTATACCTTCAATATGAAGATGAACAAAAGCCTATCTACCTGTACATTAATTCCACAGGCACAACGAAGGTTAGTGATCCTGCTTCTTATCTCAACTATAACCCTTTTCTAGATGGAAATGAGATCGTTATACATAAGGTGATCCATTACATTTTTTTTTCATTCTTTTGTCTTATTAATTAATGATGTTTTTTTTTTAAAAACTGCCCAAGAAGGTTTTATACAGTTCAGATGTTGTTTTACCGTTCACTGTCAACCACCGACTGATATATGTTTGCTGCAGTGAAATTCGTTGCTATTTTGTACTGGACGTCATAGTTCATTAAGACTTCAACAAGCTTATTGCTTTGAGCTTCTTACTGTGATGCATAATGTATCTCATATCTTCATGTGAAAATTTTGGTAAACTTTTACAGGGAGGTGAAAAGTTAGGATATGAGACCGAGGCTTTTGCAATTTATGATGTTATGAGGTGAGCAATGAACATATGTTATCTCCAAGTTCCTTTTCTTGACTTTCATTTCTTTTTAGTCATAAGAAATATATCATGAAAAGTCCTGTCGATGATCCTGCAAATATGCCACTACATTGACTTGTGAGCAATCCTGAGGAGTTCAGTTAACAATTGTAGGCATGGCAACTTTTTTGTGTGTATCATGGACACGAAAATAGACACAAACATGATGTGGTACTAGATTGGAGCTGGTAAACCTTGGGTTGTGGGACCTGTAATTTCAGATTTTACTCAGGCATATATTGGCTTATAGCTGCAAAAATAGTTAGTTTCTATATGGCAAAACTTATGTGTACATATGAACATATCAAGCAGATGAGTCTATGGCCCTTTTGGTGTACTTGGAGGGTTAATAATGCATTTTTGAATATAATCTGTGACCTTTAGGTTGTTTTAGGACAACTTACCACAACAGCAAGGCATGGTACCTCTCATTTTGCATCAGTTGCTCAATGCATGACCTCAATTAATGATCTAACTTGTATCCGTTATGTGCAATGTGAAGAAACTTGTTGCACTTGCACATTGGATGTTCAAGATATGTTATGTGGGAAGAAATCTGATATTTGCCTGCTTTGTAATTTGATCATACTCATAGCTTGTGTATCTAAAGCAGATGTCGTGAATTGCAGCAGTAGGATTTTTAGGCTGAATAATTGATTTTCTCCTCTTGTATGTGATCTTAGCCTGAGTGCTCTGTAATTTTCTCTGTACATGTACTAAGGATTGTGATACTTTGGCTGATTATAACAATTAGTTGATTAGCTAGTCACATTGTGTATTAATTGAAGAATATCCCATTATTGAAGTTGAGGAAGAATAACCCATTATTTCGGAGCTGCTACATTAATCAGAATATTTTGCCGTGCACAGATATGTTAAGCCTCCTATTTTCACACTTTGTGTTGGCAATGCTTGGGGAGAAGCTGCTTTACTTTTGGCATCTGGTGCTAAAGGAAATCGTGCTGCTCTACCTTCCTCAACAATTATGATGAAGCAGGTCTTGTTTTAGTCACATTATGAAGATGTGATCGTATTACTTTTATTATAACCTACTCACTGTTTCTGATTTTGATACCTGGCTTTAAGTTAGATAAATTTCAGTTGATGTTTCTTAACAATGAACTTGGGTTTAACATGGAGCTTGTTTTCTTGCCTCAACTTCCAGCCAATTGCTAGGTTTCAAGGTCAAGCAACAGATGTGGATCTTGCAAGAAAAGAAATAAAAAATGTCAAGGCTGAATTGGTATGAATGTTATTAATATATTTTGCATGGATGATTAGTATTTTCGTATATTATTTTACATTTTATTGATATCTAGGTATGAAAATACTATCCTATTTTATATTTGAATGGACAGATAAGTCCATTTGATTTTGATGCGCTTCAGTGGTATGCTTAATTTTTCACCTCTCATCATAAAACTTTGGTTGATTTTTTTTGCTTGGTTAAATGCTGTCATTAACTTCAGCTTGTAGGAGTTGAAAAAAGAGAAATGTCAGTGAATATATCACTGATACACCTTTTCATGAGCTGAATGTTCTGCTGTTAATATATATTGTATCAGAATGGTTACAACCATATTAGTTTGCAGCCCTAGCTATCTGCTTGTTTTTGCTGTAGTATTCAAATGAATAAGGAGTCTTGCATTTTAAAGTAGAAGACTGAAAGTTTCAGCATATTTTCTTTTGACATCATATCCTGTATACATTAAATGTCGTAAGGGCGGCATAGAGGGCAGTTGATTCAATATTATTGTAATGCTATGTTATGTTATTTGAAGAAAGAATTGTTTGGTTTGATAACATATTTAAATAACATTATGAAAAAATGTAAAATTGTCACTTTAAAATATCATTTAGCTGATCTAAAATTGAGTGACATCTAACTGGAACAAGATTTGGAATAGTTAGTGAAGCTTTGGTTAACAAAAATAAGTTAATAATATTATCATCTATCAATATAATTTATATTGAAACAAATAAATAATAATTTATAAACAATATAGAATTTTAAATAAATTTGGCATTTGATAATACTAATTTCTAGATTACATTGAAACAAATGCTCCTTGAGTGTTGCAAGCGGCTAAATCCCTACATATTAGAAAGCCTTCTAGATCTTACCTCATCATTTAGTTCAAAGATGACATAGCCTGATCATTTTCCGAAGGACTGCACTCAAGATAAAACACAATATACTTATCTTTCATGCTCTAAAAATCATGATTTTAATATTGTACAGACAAATAATCATCTCACATAATAAAGCTTGACAACCAATCATGCAAGATAAAGTGGCTTGCTATTGTGTTGATGATGAGGCGACTTAACAAGAAATTATTTCTTTACTACAATGCGCCTTGAAATTTGGTGAAAGGCTTATTTTCCTTTCTTTGTGGTATCTCTCTCTTGTTCTTGTTTCTGTACTATGGCTTGAGGTCTTTGTAATTGTTTGCAGGTTACTCTTTATGCAAAGCACATGGGAAAATCTCCAGAGCAGATTGAGGAAGACATCAGACGCCCAAAATACTTCAGTCCTAGTGAAGCCGTGGAGTATGGTATCATCGACAAGGTATTAATCATCGAATTGTTCTTTGGTGTCAAAATTAGTCATGTCACCGAGACGGCGACATGTGGAATCTAATTCCAGTCGTCTCCATTACTGTATCTCAAGAATTTTTTCAGTCACTTGATCATGCAGCAAGGCATTTCTTTAAAAAAAATATCATCTTAAAATTTTTCCATTTTCTCTTTATCATTGTTGTCATTTGATTTCTTATTCTATTTTTTTGTGGTTCACTGCCTAAATCTATCTTCCATGTGGTAGCTGTTCTTTTTTATGCAAAATTCTTTAAAGAGGTATTTGATTCGATGCAACTTAAAATGGTAATATTTTCTAAATATTAATATTATTTGGATCAATAATGTTATTAATTCATTTTTATTATCCCTAAATTTCTTTCTCTTAGAAAATCATTCTACACATCTCTCTATTATAATTAGAGTGACATCCAGATGTTGGGTGAGATCTAGATCTTATTCTTGAATGTAAAAAAATTTATAATTCTTTTCAATGTATCTAAATATGTTACGAAATCAAATAGTTAATTTCTCATGTTTAGTTCTTTAATTATTTAGTGCGGTAACATATGTAAATAATTTTATAAAAAATTATGAAATTGTTAGATAAATGTTAGGATTATTAAATAACATAACATAATATAAAAGTAACATCAAACCAAATACTCTCAAGAGTTATCATAACATCATAATAATAATAATAACAAATCAAATGCATAGTTACTCCTAACTTAACATTCTGATAAAACCATAAAAAAAAAACTAATAAAACCTTCTGATGCTGCAGGTGCTGTATAATGAGAGGGGCCATGAAGACCATAGCGTGGTTTCTGACCTAAAAAAAGCCCAGCTTATTTGACTGCTGAACTTTTTCCCAGCTGTACTTGAGATTTGGATGCTTTTATATCTCAACTAAAGGCCATGAATGTTTGCAGAAAACATCCAAACTATGATCAAGATGA
Organism: Apostasia shenzhenica; assembly: GCA_002786265.1. NCBI lineage: Eukaryota > Viridiplantae > Streptophyta > Magnoliopsida > Asparagales > Orchidaceae > Apostasia > Apostasia shenzhenica. The sequence goes on along the minus strand of KZ451886.1, from coordinate 3,057,847 downwards.
AGAAGGTAAATAGACGTATTATTACTATCTGTTTAAATTACGAGTTACAAACAGTAGAGGAAGGAGAATGAGAAGTCGGAATATCGGTCGCTTAAAAGCATTCATTCAATTACACACCTCTCTCTAATTGTAAATGATCTTCTCTTGAAATCTGAAATGGTGCACCTCCAGTTCTCATATGGAATGTGTTGTTTGGGTTAACCTTGAAAGTATTAAAATTGTAATTGATAGTATTTTAATTTTAATAAAATAGTGATTTGTACACAAAAAGAGATGAAATAATGATAAAGACAAGACACAAAATGAGTTAAAATAATGCAATGAGCACACTAATGTTGATTGATTTATTGAGGATCAATAAATTAAAATTTGTGTAGAATGAGATATAAAATAAATTTTTTAATTTTTTTTTAAATAAATTAAAAAAAATTGCTATATCTATTTTGTTTTCTTTTCTTTTTTGAAACCAAACATGGAGTTTGAGAGAATATATGAAAATTTTGACATTAGAACAAACTCCCTCCTGTTCAGCATTTTCACATTATTCATGCAGGGAGAGCAATGTATTCTTAAAATCTCATTTTTGCTGTTAAACAAGATTAAATTTTGAAAACTTTGAACATTAAAACAGACATAAGAATTGGGAAATTTACATTTATGATTCTATATCACAAAAATTATTTATGAACTTATTAGACATTCAAAATGCAATGAGCACACTGAAGAAATTAAAATTATAACTTGCCATTTATGTACAAAAATAAAAAGAGAAAAGACAAGGATTATACAACTCTGATCTCATTTCTTCATTTGATCAAGCAGGCTAACTTCTATCAATCCAATCAAGAGTTTGAGCACGAAGAATTCTACGCTCTATCAGTTCTTTGTACCTCTCGTCAACTGTATTCTGCAAGAACAATAACAAAGAACGCAATTTCGAACCGATTGGATAAGTTTACCTAGTTTTTTCTTCTCTATCATACCAACATTAAACAAAATGTTTGCTTAATTCTAATAGATAATAGTGTTGATGGTCAGGCCATTATATACTTAGCTTACCACCAGTGGAGCAATGAATTTCTCTCTCCCATGAAGAGCAGCTGACAAAAAATATGTTCTTTACTTCTACACATCTATCATTTTCCGAAAAATATTTGAAAGATCCATCACCATATCTAATCCTCTCTAGCTTTAGTGGTTTGGTTTCTCTCCATTGTTCGCCTTGCCTATTTGTTTAGAGACAAACTCTGCCTCTTTCAATCTTCCAGCTGCCTCTAGAGCAAGTTTTAAGGAATTCATGCAACTAAATAGCCCACTTGGACCTCTCTTATCAAGCACATTAAGAAATAAATCAAATGCCTCTAAACTTCTCTGAATTGCACAAAGACCATCAACAGCCATGCAGAAAACTTGAGGATCCAGATCTTCTTCCTTATCCAGACTGAAGAGCAAAAGATCCCGGAATTCGGGAAACTTCTTTTCCTGGCAGAGAATGTTGATCAGTTTCTCCATCTTCACAAGATAACCCTTGTTATAAATCATCCCAACAATCTCAAAAGCTCTTTCATTCATACCATTCCTAAATAGATTGCCGACAACATCAGTCGAAAGATCGATGTTTTGACGAACATTTCTCTCCAACATCCGCGAAACCAAATCAGCACATTCTTTTGCATGATCGCCTTTTCTCAATAGGCCACTTAGTACAGAATGGAAAATGTCAGTACCAGGTGTGTGTCCGCTATCCAACATCCTCTTGAGCACCTCCCACGCGAAACACATCCTCTCTTTCAACAAGAACCCTTCAATCAGCACGTGATATGTTTCGTTATCTGGCTTCAGATCCTTCTTCACCATTGTTATAATCAGATTGAATCCTTTAACCAAGTCTTCTTCCCTGCAATACCCCAAAATGACTGTTTTGAATGCAGCCATGTCTACAGTAGCTCTGCATTCAAGCAGCTCCCTGAGCAGCTTCCCAGCTTTCTTTGTCTTCCCAGACCTGCACAAATACTCGAACAGAGGATTGTAAGCAGCCATTAGAGGAATGCATCTACTAGTTTTCCTCAAGAGCTCCTTCTCAAGGAGCTCATTAACAAGCTTTTCTGCCCTTTCAAAGTTCCCCATTGAGCAAAGTTCTCTTATAAGAGTGCTGTATGTAGCCGAATCAGGCCTTATCCGCAACTCAGTCAATTTATCGAACACCTTGAGAGCATCATCCACATTGCCATTGTTGCAATGGGCAGAGATTAGAGTGTTGAAAGTGCAAATTTCAGGCCTAAAACCAACATCTTCATCCAATATCTTCTTCAACAAATCCATTCTTCCTGCCTCGCAGATCCCCTTGACGAGGGTGTTGTACGTAATCTTATTCGGTTTCAGGCCTTGAACCACCATCTCATCGAAGAGAGCAATGGCGTCAGCTAACATGAGATGGCTACAATAGCAGCGGATGAGGGTGGTGTAGGAGACGACATTGGGCGCAAGCGCAAGGCCTGCGTCCCTCTTGTGCAATCCGTCGAACAGGTTGCGGGCGGCGGAAAGCTTTCCGGCACGGCACAGGCCGTCGAGGAGGGTGTTGTACGTGATAACATCAGGATCGCAGTGGTGGCGGGACATCAAACGGAAGACGTGGAAAGCTTCAGGGAGCATGGAGTTGAGGCAGAAGCCGCGGATGAGGGTGTTGAAGGTGACGCCATCAGGCTGCACGCCCTTGCGGACCATGTGGTGGAACAGGCGGGTCGCGGAGCGGGTGCGGCCTCGCCGGAGGAGCGCAGCGATAATGGAGTTGAAGGAGAAGGCGGAGGGCTGGACTCCTCGTGTAGGCATGAGGTGGAAGATGGCGACGGCGCGTCGGAGGTGGCCGGTGCGGGCAAGGGCGCGGATGAGGGCATTGAATGGCGCATCGCTGAGGAGAGGGGAAGGGTAGGGGAGAGAAAGGAGGAAATCAATGGCGGGACGGAGGTCGTGGGAGCGGAGGAGGAGGTTTACGGCCTTGGCAGCGGCGCGGTGGTCAGCGAGTGGGGAGCGGAGGCGGAGGGCGAAGAGGAATAGCAATGGAGCGGAGGACGGAGAGTGGAGGAGAGAGAGGCAACGGAGGAGGGAGTCAGGATGTGAGAGGCGGGAAAGGAGGGGAGAGAGGGAGGCCTCGAGCGCCGGCGGCAACCGACGGTTGTCGCTGAACAGGCGAGCGATCGCGACAGGGTGATCGTCATCAGGTTTCGGATCTTCTGCTTCTCTTCGTTGACGAAGTTCCCTATAATGGGAAGTGGCCGATGATGCCGCCGGCGGCAGTGGCGGAGCGCGCCGGGGAATCGGTAGCCGGACGGAAGACATTAACAGAGGCCCGAGTGGTTTCACAATTTTGGCGATTTACATAAATGCCACAGTAAAATACTTAATTTACATGACAAAAATAAAAGCTGAAATACAATATTTTAATACTATATTGTCTTATTTAAAAAAATAATTACTTAATTTGATAATATTTTTAGATAAAATTCTAAAAAATTATAAAATTATTAATTAATAAATAATATTTAAATATTATAATATTTAAATAATATAATCTAATGTTAAAATAATACTGAATCAAATACTTAAATTTCATGAATCTCAAAAAACAAATGCCCAATTTTGAAAAATAATTAAAGCTAAAAGCTTTTTTTATCGACGGAGTTTATATATAATTTGAAATGTAGTCAACATCAAAAACTTAACTCTTAAGTCTCACTTGATTAGAAGTAATTTTTTTATCTAATATAAATTTCAATCATAAAAATTAAATTTATTTTTTACAATCAACACAAATATAAATATTACAATTAAAAATATTTCATATTTTACATAATTTTTAATATTAAAATAAAATTTTCTCTATTTAAACTTTAAATTTTTTTTTTGTTTAAAAGAAGTTCAAATTAAATGAGGTATTAAGATTTTTTTATGACATTCTTAGGAACTTTAATAGTTAAAAACTATTTCAATTGACATTTTGGTTGGAGGATGGATGGAGGATGAATTTGGGTAAGGAAAGAGAAAATAATTTATTTTATAGAGTTGATGGGAAAGAAAATTATTTTAATATTGGGAGGTGTGTAAGATGTGAAATAAAGTTGATTTTAAGGTTAGAATTTGTGTTGGATTTGAAATAAAGTTGATTTTTAAGGTTGAAATTTGTGTTGGATGTGAAATAAAGTTATTAAAATTTAAAATAAATTTAAAATATTATTAAGATATTTTTTTGCCCTTTTTTGGGCTCATGCCAAACAAGGCCTTTATATAGACATAAAATTTGTACGTATAGTTCAATGAATTTTTTTTTTCATGATCAAAATTAATTTAGAAAATTCCCCATCCAAAAAAACAATTAAAGAAACGACGGGTAATATTGTAATTCCACGCTTGCGTATAAGATAATAATTTTTTAAATTTAAGAAATTTTAATTAACTAATTAATAATATAAATATAAAAAAAAATTAATAAAGGAACAAAATTTTTTACGGTTTAACGCCAATTGATTAAGAAGTCACCTCGCCCGGCGGACCAATGACTTCTTTTCTAAAAAATATTATTAAATATATTGTATTATTTTTAATATATTACTCAAATTTTATATTTAAATATTTAAATTATAAAATTACAAGATATTTAATATTCATATATTATTTTTAAAATTTATAAAAATTATAAAATAAAAAAATATAAAAGTTTTATAAGTATATATTATATAAATATTATAATAAAATTTAATATTAATTTTAAGAAAATAATTTATATTATTAAAACTAATATTAAATTCATATCAAATTTTCCTGCTCTTTCATTTTACAAACATTTTTAAGAGAGGATGATTTATATGATATAATATAAGATTATTTTAAAATAAATTTACATTATATAACATTAATTTCAAAAATTTATTAATTAATTGAAGTTAGTTACAATAAAATTTATATTAAGCAAACTTATTTAAAAATAATATTGTATTCTATAAAAATAATATTAATATATTATTAAGAGGGCTCTTGGTTTAATATTATCTTTCTGTTATTTATTTGATTTAATGACATCTATAAATAATTACATCTAGATTACATAACAAAACATCAAAATAATAACGAACCAACGCCCCCAAAAAAGAGTCGAGAGAGATGCAATCCGTTTGAAAAACTCTTGCTCATCTAAATTTTTTCATCCAAATTTTCTCATAAATCATCACATTTTCAGGCCCATTACCTATTATCCTGCTCATTCTCAAATGAATCGCATCTCTATCGAATTTTTTAAATAATATATTAATATTAATTTTGTAGCAATATGAGATTGTTCTAGAATAAGTTTATATAATATAACTTTTATTATAATTAACTTCACTTAATTGATAAATTTTTATAATTAAAATTATATAATGTAAAGGATAATCCCTTATTACCACCAAATAAATCATTCTATTTTAAAAAAAATATAAAATAAAAAAGCAGGGAAGTTTAATAAGTATTTATATATAAATATTAGAATAAAATTTAATATTAGTTTTAATAATGTAAGATATTTTCTTAAAAATTAATAATAAATCTTGTTATGATATTTATATATAAATATTTATTAAATTTCTAAATATTAAATATCATATTACAGCTTTGCAATTTAAATATTTAAATATAAATATGATTTGATTAATATATTAAAAATAATATATAATATATTTAATAATAATTTTTTTTGAAAAAAAGTAGCCCAAAAATTACTTTTATTTAACAAAAATTGCAAACTGACGGGCGACTTCATAATAAAAGTCAACCATAATCTAACAGCGTTAGTTAATAGTGCTCCTTTTGTTAAGTTTTTTTTTTTAACTAATCTTAAAGATCTTTATTGTTAATTAGTTAATTAAATGTGTATAATATGAAAAACATCAGTATAAGATCCCCATTAGGGTTCACGACGACGGTCTTAGGGTTTTGGTGGTGGACGGAAGGGAACTCCAAAAACAAATTCTATCGAATCACAGATTGCAGTCCAATCCTCCAACGAAAAGCTGCTCCATGGCGTCAACGAAGAAAGCGGTAACGAATCTTGCGAATAACTTTATGTATCAGTTTTTCTTCTTGTGAAAAAATTTTCATTGATCTTTATTGTGGGGAATTTTCTTTGTCCAATTTGAACTGGTGCAGAAAAAGTCGACCGAAAGCATTAATAATAGGTTGGCTCTGGTAATAAAGAGCGGGAAGTACACGCTTGGATACAAGACGGTTCTTAAATATCTTAGGAGCTCCAAGGGTAAGTCTTCCCTCTTTGGTCCTTTGTTCGTGATTTCTCATCACGGTGAAGTCTTGATTTCTGTTTGATCTCTTCATATTTGACCCTAATGGTTAAACAGAAGGAAATTATTTGTTTTTTCAGTGACAAAATTGATGTATTTGGTCCTGTTGTTGCTGTGCTTTTTGAAACTTCCTATTGCAGTGCTTTGTTCATATTGTAATTGAGTCGTTTAACCTTTATTTTTTTTGCATCTCAATGTCTAAATGATGTGGATGTTTTTAAGTTTAAAAAATGGAAAACTGCTTAGTGCGTTCTAGGTGACTCGATTCGTAAGTCGAAAGTTATCTGAAGTTCAATATGCAAGCTCCTGCTCATTTAAAATGATTAGTATCTTTTTCTTTATTGAACTTCTAGATTGGCCTTTCTTTGTTATTGTGCTTGTTGCAGTGGAAGCATTTTTTGTGGAAGCTAAGAACAGCAGAACAATCAATTAATAACAAGAAGCTTGCAGCCAACTGAATGAACATGTAAACCTTACAGGGAAAATCACGGAAGTAGCAGTTTTCATTAACTTCAAAGAAGATTACAAGGTGAAATAATGTTGAGGAGTTAGCAGTACAACCCTTAATATAATTAGAGTTTTAGGTCTCCCCACAATAAAAATCAATGCAAATTTTTTCACAAGAAGAAAAACTGATACTGTCGTTAAAAATAAATCTAATTGATATATATATATATATATATATATATATGTGTGTGTGTGTGTTTGTATATATCTAAGTTAATGACTCATATGTTAAATTCCGAGTGATATTATGTTTTAAATTTAAAAATCTAAATATAATTTACTCTAAACGATGTGTGCGACATAACTTTTTGTTATCTACATATTTACCACCTAAATTTCGTAAGGAGATTGACTCAAATCTCAACTCCAGTTTGCTCAAAATCAAGTATAATTTATGCTGACTTGATTCACATAAATTTGGTCCCATTTCGAGCTGAGTTGAGGTTATCTTTTATTTATATATATATATATATATATTGCTGAAAGAGCTGAAGTGAACTCTTGCTGACAATGTAAATGGAACTATGGAAATGCAATTTCTAATTCATGTTGAAATCTGAAGACTCCTAGATTTTTAAATTTCTAATCCATTGCATCATCTAGAGAAACAAATATTTAATTTGAATAATTTAATAAATTTAATTTAAAATTTACTGCTGAAATTTGGTTAGTTTTTTGGTTTGAAGTTTGAACTACCTCAAACTCAAAAATTTTGAGCTGAACTAATTTACTCGAATCAAAATTAATTTCAATTTGAGTCAAAAATGGTTAATTTATATATTTTTTAAACATGTATTGTATAAAAATATAATAAATAAATAAATGTATATATACTTAATTAAATAATTTATTCTAAGTGAATTTAAATTTATATTGAGAAAATTAATTTTAGTTCGAATTTAACTCAAAATAACACTAACTCAGAATTCAAAATTATTTTAATCGAGTTCGAATCGGCGAGTCAAATTCAAGCTGAGTTTGGAGCGAGCTTGGATCTTCGAGTTTGCCCGACGAAAACCCTAACCATTCATTCCTTCAGGTTGTCAGTCTTCTCCGCTCCTGCGGTGCCGCCGCCCCTTTGCTTGGCTTCTCGTCAGCGCTGTGGCTTTCAGAGATTAAGGAGTATCGGTTTTCATCGGATCTCGCAAGCCGTCCTCTATTTTCTATTGAGAAGTCCCTGTCGTTGAACCCCTCGCCGCCGAAGCTCTGGTAATGTCTGCTCTGTTTCCTCATGGTAGTTTCTCCCAGAGTGGAAGACGTCCGTCTACGCCCACAACCGCATGCAACCTTCTTCTTTTCTCTTCTATCTAGATCCTGGGTTTCTTCTTGTCTGGAATTCTACTTAGATATGCGCCAGTAGTTAGTCATCGTCTGACTTGACCTCTATGGCACCTGAAATAATGCATTCTTGATTGTTTCGTGTTCACTGTGAAAGATCCCCAAGTCATTAGGGTTTTGGTGGTGGATGGAAGGGGTCTCTAACACAAATTCTATCTATTCACAGATTGCCATCCAGCCCTCCAACGAAAAGCTGCGCCATGGCGCCAACGAAGAAAGCGGTAACGACTGTATCAGTTTTTCTTCTTGTGAAAAAATTTGCATTGATCTTTATTGTGGGGATTTTTCCTTGTCCAATTTGAACTGGTGCAGAAAAAGTCGACCGAAAGCATTAATAATAGGCTAGCTCTGGTAATGAAGAGCGGGAAGTACACGCTTGGATACAAGACGGTTCTTAGATCTCTTAGGAGCTCCAAGGGTAAGTCTTCCCTTTTTGGTCCTTTGCTCGTGATTTCTCAATCATGGCAGCGTCTTGATTTCTGTTTGATCTCTTCAGATTTGACCCTTTAATGGTTAAACGGAAGAAAATTATTTGTTTTTCAGTGACAAAATTGATGCATTTGCTCCTGTTGCTGTGCATTTTGAAACCTCCTATTGCAGTGCTTTGTTCATATTGTAATTGAGTCGTTTAACCTTTATTTTTTTGCATCCCAATGTCTAAATGAGCGGATGTTTTTAAGTTTAAAAAATGGAAAACTGCTTTGTGCGTTCTAGGGGACTCGATTCGTAAGTGGGAAGTTATCTGAAGTTCAATATGCAAGCTCCAGCTCATTTAAAATGATTAGTATCTTTTTCTTTATTGAACTTCTAGATTGGCCTTTCTTTGTTATTGTGCTTGTTGCGGTGGAAGCATTTTTGTGAAAGCTAAAAACAGCAGAACAATCAATTAATAACAAGAAGCTTGCAGCCAACTGAATGAACGTGTAAAACTTACAGGGGAAATCACGAGAGTAGCAGTTTTCATTAACTTCAAAGAAGATTACAAGATGAAATAATGTTGAGGAGTTAGCAGTACAACCCTTTATATAATGAGAGTTTTAGGCCTCCACACTAGCTTTATGATCAAGGTTGTTTGAAGGCAATTTTTCACTCCATTTTTAAGCTAATTTTTGCACTTGTTTTTAGAGAAATATTCTCAAAAACATGTAGTTTGTGTATCTCAAAATAATTTTGTTTGTTAATATTCTTGAGAACATTGTTAAAATTCTTGACCCCTCAGTTTTTTATTCTCAAATAAACTTCTTGGAAAAGTAACTGGTAATATTGTTCTTAAAGAATTCAAGTCACAAATAACTGTACCTTTATAATTTCTATATTCTTTTTGAATTATAAGATAAATTTATGCCTCCAAAAATGCTTCCATGCATGTACCTGCCATTGTTCTTGGACCTTATACTAGCTGAAAAAAGAGTTCCCGAAGGCTTCACTTGTGCGTTGGTAGAAAATCTGTTTTTTTTTGTAGACAACTTTGATGTGATAGTTCTTGTTCTTTTTTGAGGATGATGCTAATGTTCTGTGGCTTTTGGAAGTCTGATTAAATAACAGTTAGAAGTATAATTTTTTGCGGATATGGAATGCTACCATTAGCTAGTTTTTATATAGTTATTCTTGATGCTGTGAATTTAAAGGGTTAGGTGCCAAAACATTAGGGTCAAAGAAAAGCAAGATAGTGTTTTTTAATGCAATATTTCACTTTTTCGTTTTGAACCAGTGGTAAGGAAAGATGCTAGGGTAAACTTTTGAAGAATGCTGCAAGCCGCCTGTCATGGTCATGTTAATTTTCTTCCAAATTATTTCATTTCTTGAAATATGTTCAGATATCTGTATTCTATTCTAATGCTTGTGATTGATAGTAGTCTCATTTTATTCCGTTAGGTTTGTTATCTTTCGTTTTTTTTTTGATGTGTGGGGAAGGATGTTCCAGTATAACTGCTTTACATATCATTGTTTTTATCTATTTCCCCTTTCTTTTTTTACTTTTTTTAGAAAAACATTGGCTTTTTTAGATATTTTTGGCAACATATATTTTCCGACATTCCTATCCATTACTATTTTCTTGTTCTACCAATCTTTTCTGTCCCCTTTTATTGGTCAGTATATATGCTAGCAGAAAATGAATACAAGGTGCATGAAAGAAGGGAAAATATAAGCAAGGCCAAGATTGTAGACGCTATAGAAATTCTAAGTATGAAATAAGAAAGTTCATCCTCCTTTCCTACAAAGCTATGGTCCATGGAGACCTATAGTGCCATCTTCCTAAGCATTCATGTAGCATTTGTTTTTTTTACTAATGTGTATAAGCAAACTGTTTGTTTTTCTGTTTTGTTTACTGACTCTTATTGAATTACCCTTTTTTTTCTACAATTTAACAGGAAAGCTGGTAATTATTGCCAACAACTGCCCTCCTTTGCGCAAGTCTGAGATTGAGTACTATGCAATGCTTGCTAAAGTTGGAGTTCATCATTTTAATGGCAGTAAGTTATGTCTCATCTTTCCTAAACTTTTGCAACATATCCTCATTTTAATAGGTTAACTATCTTTACTATGTTACTATAAAAAAAACTATCTATAATAAGCATTCACAACTAGTTATCTTTAGTTTTGGTTCCTTATTTGAGGTATAATTCATGTTTCTTTACTTTGTTAGTTCATTATATATGTATGGTTAGTTACTTATTAATTTGAATTTAGTTTAAATTATTTAGATTTTGAGCATAGTTTGTTGCTATTTGAGCCAGGAAGTTGGAGGTGGGGTCACAACATCCAACATTATCCTATTCTCCAGTCACTTTCTCACTCTTCCTCTTTTGCCTTCCTTTTCGTCCTATTTTTCCTTTTCTTAAGGGAAATCCTGGGAGCTGGTCATCAGGCTCTCTTGCGCTTTAGTCATGTCCTTCATTTGACTTGCATCATTATAGAACAGTGAATTGCTTTTCTGATAGTACTAGTAAGGTACCTGTGCAGTAATTACCTACACTAAAAACATTAATCACAACATCTCACATTACCTTATTCTCCACTCACTTTCTCACCCTTCCTCTTTCGCCTTCCTTGTCGTCCTATTTTTCCTTTTCTTAAGGGAAATCCTGGGAGCTGGTCATCAGGCTCTCTTGCGTTTTAGTCATGTCCTCCATTTGACTTGCATCATTATAGAACAGTGAATTGCTTTTCTGGTAGTACTAGTAAGGTACTTGTGCAGTAATTACCTACACTAAAAACATTAATCTTATTGAAGTTTTAATGATAAATAGTAATTATTTATAATATAAAATATTAGTTATGTATATATATGATAATCATTTATAGATCCTAATATTATGTTTTATGACTTTGTTATATATATATATATATATATTAAAATTTGTTTGGGTGGCTGAATTACTGATTTGTAGTTGATGCTTTTATTATTTGAGCTTAAGTTCAACTTCTTAATTTAGCATATATCAAACATAACATAATATGAATGAATTGTTTTTGTAAATCATTGTGTCAAGATTTGATTTTTGCATTTAATAGTCTAATGGTTGAGACTTTATTTAAACATAAGGTAAAAATGTTCAATTTCTAAATTAGAAGCTAAAATAACTTGAACTTGATTTGGCTATTTAAACTCATTTTTTGACCAATAGCTTTACTGATGCAGCGCGGGGATCGGTTTTAGGCGAATCTAACGCTACCAATATTAAATTAGTGCCTTGATTTTTATATGTATATATTTAAATGACTAAATGCAAATGAAGAGGAGATTAAAACTAAGTTTTCCAAATTATATTAAATATAATTCTTTTGCATATTCACATACGTGTCACGAAATTACTTTGATGATTAAATTTCAATCCGAGCAAATTCAGGAAATTATTGCAAATAAGATAATTAATTATCGAGCTTAAGGAATGATTTAATGCACATGCATATTATCTAGGAATTCCAACATATGATAATTCATCCAAGACTAGTTAATATATCGAAACTTTCACCAATTATAAGTTTTACGAATCGATTTAGAACAATGGTGAAATATGGATTAACAAGTGAATTTTACTCCCAATATCAAGTGTCCCAATTCAACAACTCTGGTTTAATGTGAACTCCATGACATAAAAGCAGAATATAGCATGAATTAGGCTATTCAAGAACATGGAGTTAGCAGGAAATGAAAGGAAATCACTGAACTGGGCATTTCAATTAAACAACACCATGAAATGTAAACAGAGAACAAAGCACAGTAAACTCGGGAATTAAGAAACACTATAAGCAAACCATGGAAAATCGGATCTCGAAGTCGAAGCCTCAGCCCCCTGCCGTAGCCTCAGACGAAACCGAATCGTTCCCGAACAAAGCCGCAGCCACCTGCCCGGCTTCGAACAGTGGAAGAACGTCGAACGCAGCTGCCTGCTGTCGTGCCGACGACGAAATCCGTGACCACCTGTCCGGATCTCTGAGTCGTTCCTGAAACGAAACTGCAGCCACCTGCTCGACTCTGATCAGTGGAGAAAGTGCCAAAAGCAGCCACCTGCTGCAGTGCCGGCGAGAAATCCTTGGCCACCTGCCCGAATCTCTTCGAATCTCAGCTCTGAGTGAATCGCTCACAGAAAATTCATCAACTCCTCTCCCCTTTCTGCCATGGCCGTCGGTTGCTTTATAGGAGAGGGAAAGCTTGGGCGGAAATCACATACCCGGACTCGGCGGAGGAAGAGCGCGGAAGTGGAAGACGTGGCCATCGTGCGCGAGAGCCTCGGAGAGGCCGGCGACGTGCGCGGATGGCCGGCGTCGTGCGCGGATGGCCGGCGTCGTGCGCAGAAGACCGGCGTTGTGTGCAGAAGAGCCGGCTGCGAGCGGCCAGAGAAGATCGGGACTTCTGCCATGATTTAGGGCTGCCTTGATTTAATTTTGATGTAAAATTGCATTCAAGTCCTTCTGTTCATGCTCCTTTGCAAATAGCACCAAAATATGTAATGTGAATTCAATTTGATTCTAATTGGAACCAACTCAATCCAATTGAATCAAATTGACTAAAAATGACCCAAACAAGACTCATACTAATCCCAATTGATCTCAATTGAACCTTAACTAAGTATGCATGGGTTCAATTGAATCAAATCTAACCTATTTTAATTAATTTGAATTTAATTTGACTCAAATTGAATATAAATAATTCAATTTGAATCTAATTAACCCAAATTAACCAAATAAGACTCAAAATAATTACAGGACACCAAAGTGGGCACTCCCCACCGACATAAAAACATATTGTTCGACTCAATAAACGACCCAAATAAAATGTGCAGAAATAAAGATAACTATGTACAAGACTAGAATAGATATAATTTAGGCTCGAGACCGTAAATTATATCTATGGTGTCGATTTGTCTGACCGAGCGCTGCATCATTTACAGTGAAAGCATATTGTTTAATCAGCTAAAAAAATATTTACATAAACATAGTTAAAGTTTCTCTTAATAATTAAAAATTAAACTTAGAGAATATAAATTATTAAAGATTAAAATTTTCTGAAGAGAATTTCACCACCATAGAATATGTAACGGTTTTTTTCTTGATTGATGAATTCATATGTGTTATTTGAATTTTTAATTTCATGTTGTTATTGAATGTTTGACATGGAAATTCATTGCTTTATAAAATTTGAATGCTTACATGTTTTTTATTTGTTTAATTTCAGTTGCTTATATCTTAAATGATTTTGTTTTGACTTTTTAATAATTTGTTTTTGTATTTTCCTTTGTATGAGGATTAATTGCTTAGCTTTGTAAGAGCTACATTTTACTTGTGTTGTTTCACTTTGTACTATATTAGCCTTTTATGTCTTCTCTGTTGTTAATGACTGTGCATTTCTATTTGTTGTTTGCATTTTTAATTTATCATAAAATCATTAAAGCTTTAATCTTTTGTTTATTAACTGTTATAGATCTTATACTTTTTCATGTTATTTTAATTCGTTTTAAGAACTCTACTCTTTATTTTATATTTTTTCATACTTTATTTTACATTATTACTGTCTTAAATTTTATATTTTGCATGTTGCTTACTTAACTTTGTAAGAGATTAGGATGCATTTTGTTTTGTAAAACGTAACTTTCTTTATGCACTATCTTTATTTTTGTTTGTTACTTTATTATGCATCTTTGCTTCGTGTTGACATTTTTGGTTTATTACCTAATCCTTATTGTAAAAGCATAAATCATTTGTTTTTTGATTTCATTGTCCATGACATTACTTTACGTGATTTCTAAGGTATTTATTTATATTTTTTGTTTACCTGATAATTTTTTTATGTAGTTCGTTTTATCTTGTAAACAAACGAAAGTAAAGAAATTATACACCTATTCACTAGAATGAAAAATGATTTTGTAAGAAGTCATTAAAAGTAAACGCAGCTTGCACATTTAAATAATTTTTGAAAAGATATGAACTTATTAAAATATTTTTTTAAGACTTTCTAAAAACTATCTTTTAAAATAAATAAATTTTTAGAATTATTGTAAAAAAGTTTAAATTTAATTTTTTACATATTTTTAATAGAAAATATTTAAATAGTTGGAGTGCTTTTTAGAACTTTTGATATATTGTTTCAAAAATAATTGAATTTGGTAAAGTTTTGTCGATAATTAGGTAACATCAACTTGAATATGTTGATATTTCTGGAACTAGCAAGAGCATTTTGTAAGGGTATTTGTAAGGGTTGTAGTTTTATTGAAGCTTGAACTTGCTGTCTTTTTACTCATTTGTAATTGTCTCATTTCTTTTTTTAATCTTGAAACCAACTCAGTTGAAATGAAATATATTCAACTTGTAATCGACATAGCATATGAATAAACATGCTCATTAAAATTTTAGAGGTATGAATTTATAATTATATATCTTATATATTGGATATTTTAATAAACAA
The DNA here is from genome assembly GCA_002786265.1 of Apostasia shenzhenica. Lineage (NCBI taxonomy): Eukaryota > Viridiplantae > Streptophyta > Magnoliopsida > Asparagales > Orchidaceae > Apostasia > Apostasia shenzhenica. The sequence goes on along the minus strand of KZ451886.1, from coordinate 3,042,769 downwards.
GAATATGATTACCTTAATTTAACTTGAAAATTGACTTGAAAAAAAATTAATGACTTTAATGAAGCCCAATTTGCAACAAAGTAGATCCTAGTATTTTGGTCTTTAAATTAGAATTTCAAAATTTTTGGTTATATTTGGAAAAATAACATATACAAATAGAAATGAGTTTTTTTTTTTTTTTTTGTTTATATAGGGTATTTTGGGAAAGTAAAAAATTTCAGCGGGCACAAATGTCATGCAGTCGGCTTGGGATTGGATGTTATTTATTTATATATGTATGGGTATATTGGCAAGTTCAAAAATTAGGAGAAGCATCTGTTTTAACATAACAGTATAGATAGTCATTGTGATATTTGTAAGTTACTGGAGAAAATTTTTCATGCTTTTATGAAGTTTACAATCTCAGCATGTTTATCACCATAAAATAATTTATATTTACTTGGTGGTGCGTTAGCTCTTTAATTGCCATCTCTGAAGCTGGTAATCTTTAGAGCTTAATTTTATTTTGGCATTGTTGGGTGGGGGATTCAAACTTCTGCTATGTTTTTTTTCATAGTAATGTTGTTTTAATTTTAGATTGGTACTTTCTTAACAATTCTGTGTTTGAAATGAAGTGATTTGACATGTGGACATTTGGTAGTTAGATTGAGTTTAACTCCAATTTCTTTTTTTTTTTCAAAATCAGGCGCAATTTTGATGATAATAGGTCTGTGAAAAGATTAGTTTTGTGTTTATCGTCATCAAAGTGGTAAAGTTAAACAAGCTACCAGATATAATTATATAATAAATACAATAGTTTAAGCTCCTTATTTTACTTTCAAGAAGTTCCTTTTCAGTTGTAAAAACTGGATTGTGCTGGCCAGAACAATAGGATGAAGATTGGCTGAATACCAGACTGGATGGATCAAACTTGTCTCGTTATATTGAATCAACTCATTCCTATGGTGTTTAATGTCACGTGATAGTGATGGACCAATAGAATGTGTATTATTTTGGAAATGATACCATGTTTTGTATTATAAAATTATTGTCCTTTTGAATTTTTGAATGACGGTGATTGCCGAATTCGACGACTAGTTCGTCCATGAACCAAAACAAAATGGTTCTTGATCCGGTTCGTTTTTAAAACATTGCTTTTTTGTAATACTGACCATTTTTTCTTGACTATGATTTATTTGAACATCCCTCGTAGATAATTCTTTTCTTCATGCCAATATCTACTGGAGGGCAATTTCCTGCTTTCCTTATTTTTTCATATTGTGTTCTTATTAGAATGGGTGGGTTGATACTGTCCACTTCATATGTACTTGTTACCTGCCCTCCTTCGGTTGTGTTTGTTAGCTTATTAAACTTCTAAATTCATTATTTCATTATCACTCATTTCTACATTTCAAATTTTGAATTGTGGCCTTGTTATTCTTTTTTTGCAGCATATTATTTTTTAGAACTTCTCTAGCTTTAAGTTCTTATTTATGCAAAACTATTTGTGATTTCTAAGCTTATGTAACTTGTCACGTGTATTATGTCAGATAATGTTGATCTCGGAACCGCATGTGGCAAATATTTTCGAGTGTGCTGCCTCAGCATCATCGACCCAGGTCGGCTTGATCAATTTACCTGGCTTCATTCATTCTTAATGTTCTTTCAGGGAGGTAGATGCTGAATGCATCTGTAATTTACAGGCGACTCTGATATAATCAAGACCATTCCTGGAGACCACTGAGCCAGCTGTTAAGCTTTGGAAGCCTAATTATATGTTGGGAGGAATTGCTGAAATTTGGCTACTTTTGTTCTTATTGAATGTTACTGATTTCTGAAAATTATGTTGCACTTAGTCAATATGTTTTATAGTGGTGTTTTGCTGAAACCTGTTAGCATTGAAAATTTGAAACAATGATTTTTATCAAATATAAAACTAGGGTTCCATCGTCAACTTTTAGGATTACATAGCAAAACAAATGCACAATTCAAATACAAAACAAGAAACAAAATCACATTACTTCGAACCTGGATTCATGGAACAAAATTGTTCCATAAGCTTCATGGCTTCAGATGTACTTATGTTGAATAACTGTAGAAAGAAAGATGGGGATATTTTATTTCATCAAAAGAAATTAATAGTTAATCTCTCAGATATATACTCAAACTAAGCTAAGAGAACTAAGAAAATAGAGTATTTATATTTTCTCATCGAAGAGAGCAATGGCGTCAGCTAACATGAGATGGCTACAATAGCAGCGGATGAGGGTGGTGTAGGAGACGACATTGGGCGCATGCGCAAGGCCTGCGTCCCTCCTGTGCAATCCGTCGAACAGGTTGCGGGCGGCGGAAAGATTTCCGGCGCGGCACAGGCCGTCGAGGAGGGTGTTGTACGTGATAACATCAGGATCGCAGTGGTGGCGGGACATCAAACGGAAGACGTGGAAAGCTTCAGGGAGCATGGAGTTGAGGCAGAAGCCGCGGATGAGGGTGTTGAAGGTGACGCCATCAGGCTGCACGCCCTTGCGGACCATGCGGTGGAACAGGCGGGTCGCGGAGCGGGTGCGGCCTCGCCGGAGGAGCGCAGCGATAATGGAGTTGAAGGAGAAGGCGGAGGGCTGGACTCCTCGTGAAGGCATGAGGTGGAAGAGGGCGACGGCGCGTCTGAGGTGGCCGGTGCGGGCAAGGGCGCGGATGAGGGCATTGAATGGCGCATCGCTGAGGAGAGGGGAAGGGTAGGGGAGAGAAAGGAGGAAATCAATGACGGGACGGAGGTCGTGGGAGCGGAGGAGGAGGTTTACGGCCTTGGCAGCGGCGCGGTGGTCAGCGAGTGGGGAGAGGAGGCGGAGGGCGAAGAGGAATAACAATGGAGCGGAGGACGGAGAGTGGAGGAGAGAGAGGCAATGGAGGAGGGAGTCAGGATGTGAGAGGCGGGAAAGGAGGGGAGAGAGGGAGGCCTCGAGCGCCGGCGGCAACCGACGGTTGTCGCTGAACAGGCGAGCGATCGCGACAGGGAGATCGTCATCAGGTTTCGGATCTTCTGCTTCTCTTCGTTGACGGAGTTCCCTATAATGGGAAGTGGCCGATGATGCCGCCGGCGGCAGTGGCGGAGCGTGCCGGGGAATCGGTAGCCGGACGGAAGACATCAACAGAGGCCCGGGTGATTTCACAATTTTGGCGATTTACATAAATGCCACAGTAAAATACTTAATTTACATGACAAAAATAAAAGCTGAAATACAATATTTTTTTTTAACATCGTAAATGACTTTTCATATTAAAAAATTTATTTTATTTCACATTTTATAATATTTTAATATATTAATTAACTCTACTTTATATTTTACAAAATTATTAATATAATTAATTAGTTTTACTTTTCATCATATATATTTCTCAAAATAAATTTATAATTTTTATGATATAATTGAATTAATTTTTTTACCAAACAAACTATTAAGCTGCACATTAAAAATAAAACAAATAAACAATAAATATCTCTCTAGTTTGTAATCACATATAATTGTATTTATAATAATTTAAAAAAGCAATCAGATTCTTCTACTTTACTCTAATTTATACTTTTTTCTACTACAATTGATGATCAAAATGCACATTGATATAATTTTAAAGATCATTTTACTTAATTCATAAATATTAGTCAATTAATCACACACCGAAGAAACTAAGAGACACAATTTCAATATGGTATATATTGATTCTTCTATTAAATCATCCATTCATTATTAGCAATGCAACAATAATAATTAAAGTTTTATTCTATTATTAAAAGTTTGTTATATAAATTATTTATTTTTTATTGCGTCCTCACTATTTATAGGCAATGAATTACTTTTTTTAATAATAAATTGACCATTTTTTTTAATTTTTTTTAATCCTCTATCTTATGCATTCAAAGAATCTGTGTATCTTTCCCTAGGCTATCAAATTTAAAAATTTCATAATAATTGTTGGCAACGAAAGGAAATATAACATATTCGCTAACTCGCTAATATAAATAACTAATAATTTAAAATTAAGCGTAAAAAAACTAACATGTATTTTTTTTACTATTTAACATATATGCAACTCTTTATTAATAAATGATATTATTTTTTTTATGATAAATGATATTAAATTTGAGTTCTATTAATTAGTTTCTAAACTCTCTGAGCTGCTCTAATATTATTTGTTATATCTTGATCACTATTAATTTTATATAATAAAATAAATTTTTACTTTTTGTATTAACTATGTGATTCATGTAATCAATAATCACATAATTATATGCTATTGCAACTCTTTATTTTCGTAAATTACACAAAAGAATTTCTCTTAGTTCAGACTAAAAAATAAAGAGAGGGAGCCAACAGCTATGAAATAAATATAATTTAAGCAAAAGATTATTTAAATTAGTAAATATTTATAAAATTAATTAATGAATGAAGCTCTTTCATATTCATTTCTTGAATAATTTACATTTACTCCAACTCATCCAAGATAGGTCGGAGAAAATGAACAAGCAATATTTTTGGCCACATCTTGAATCAGTTGCAGCTATCAACCATCCAGCGGGAGAACAACAAGGAGAAGCTGATGGCAACACGAAACCTAAAGAAAGTGCAAGATGTATTCCTATGATTTCATTGGAAGGTATGTCAATTTCTAAACAGAGGCAAACGATGCAACATCAACCACCTCCTCAAGTAGTAATAGCTAATTCATATTTGGATAGTATAATTTATAGGGTAAATTTCACCCAGGTCCCTGAGTTTAAGGGTTATTATCACACAGGTTCACGTTTTTAAATTTATATCATTAGGGTCCCCTATGTTTTTCAATAAAAATATCATTCTGGGTCCTTTTTTATTTTTATTATTTAAAAATATTACAAATATTACCTATTATACCCTTTACCCTCCTCTCTCCACCGGATACGGCAGGCCGCGCCCGCCGGCGGCCTCGTTGCGGCTGTGGCTGCGCCGCTAGGTTGCGCCGGCTAGCGGCCGCCCGTGGCCTCGCTGCCCCCGCTCAGGTGCGCCGAGCGCGGCCACGCGGCCAGCGCCGCTACGGGCGCGCCGCGCGCGTCCGCCCGTTGCGGCCACGAAGCTGCGCCGCTCGGAAAGCGCGGCGCGGCCGCCCGTTGCCCCCCGTGGCCGCGCGCTGCTGCCCGTTGCCCCGCGCTGCGCCGGCTCGGGCGGCGCGCGCGGCCACACGTGGTCGCGCTGCTTCGCTTGGGCTCGCCGCCGCGGGCGCCTGGCGCCCGGCTGCGGGACCGTGGAGCGCTCTCGCTGGACAGCGCGACGCCGCCCCCGGCCTGCGTCGTGCGGCCGCGCGGTACAGGCGGCCTCGAGGTCGTGCGGCCGTGCGAGGCCGCCGGAGCGGCGCTGGGGCGGCCGCCGGCTGCCCGAATCTGGTGGATGAGAAGGAAGGTAAGTGGTATAATGTATATTTTTTTTAATATAATTAAAAAATAAAAAAGGACCCAGATGATATTTTTTGAAAAACCTAAGGACCCTAATGATGATAAATTTTAAAACGTGGCCTGTGTGATAATAACCTTTAAACTCAAGGACCTGCCGGTGAAATTACCCTAATTTATAATATAGTAGCTATTTTTACTCTCATTTCAATATTATAAAGTTTACTCAGCGAACGGAACGCTAATAGAGTAACTGATTTCTTAGCACACTATTGCTACTGCTAGGTGTATTTTTGTTGAGGTGAGGGATATGCCCCTTCCCACTTTTTTCTGCGCATATCCTCAAGAGGGATATTGACTGATATTTTATATTTTGTATTTTGAAAAGTATAATGCTAAGGTCTTGCCAATTTTAAAAAAAAAAACTTACATTTTATTATTTGATTTAAGTTTTTAAACTTAAAAATTATTTAACGTAATTAATTTTTTATCCAACATTAAATATAATTCATTTTATTGAAAGAAAACTGAGCTAATGAGCTAGAATGAAGTTAAGAAATTGTCGATTCAATGTTATCTTAATATTATATCATATTATTTATCAAAAAATAAATTATTAATTAGATAATATATGTTAAAAATTATATTTATATATTATAATATTTAGAAATATGACAATATTGAGATGATATTAAACCAAACGTTCAATCTGATGAAATATTTTAAAAGAGCGGTTTGGTTTTAATATTTATTTTACGATATATTATTTAGAGAAAATAATTATTTTATTTGATAATATTTTTAGATAAATTTCTAAAAAATTATAAAATTATCGATTAAAAGATAATATCTAGATATCATTACATCTAAATAATATGATATAATATTAAAATTATATTGAACCAAACACCTTCGCCCAATTTTAGAAAAAATTAAAGCCAAAAGATTCTTTTAATGATGGAGTTTGTATACAATTTGAAATGTACTTAACATTGAAAAACTTGATTTTTAAGCCTCGTTTAGTTCGAGATAATTTTTTTATTCAACACAAATTTTAACTATAAAAATTAACTTTATTTCATAACTAATACGAATATGAATATTACAATTGAAAGTATTTCATATTTTACATACTTTCTAATATCAAAATAATTTTTTTTATTAAACTTAAAAAATAAAATATTTTTTGTCTAAAAAAAAGTTAAAATCAAACGAGACCTTAAGATTTTTTTATAATGGTTCTTAAGAACTTTAATAGTGGAAAACAATTTCATTGGGGATTTTATTGGATTTTCAACTATTTCATTATGGATTTTATTGGATTTTTTTGGTTTAATTAAGTATATTGTACATAGACAAATAATTTGTATATAAAGTTCAATGAAAAATTTAGAAAAAATCTCCATTCAAAATAAAGAAAAACAAAGATAATATTGTAGTACAAAATGAAATTTCGAAAAAACAAAGATAATATTGTAGTACAAAATGAAATTTAGAAAAACTCTTTATTCAAAAAAACAAAAAAAACCAAGATAAAAATAAATTAAGAAATTATATTTAATATTTACATATTATTTCTAAAATTTAAAAAAATAATAAAATAAAATAGTGTAGAAATTTAATAAGTATTTATATATAAATATTATAACAAAATTTAATAATAGTTTTAAGAAAATAATTATTATTATTAAAACTAATATTACATTTTATTCTAATATTTATATATAAAATATTTTCAATTTTTTTTATTATATTATTTTATAATTTTTTTAAAAAAATTAATATATGTGATGATAATACGAAATTATTCTAAAATAAGTTTATATTATATAACTTTAATTACAATAAATTATTAATTAATTGAAGTTAGTTACAATGAAAGTTATATTATGTAAATTTATTTTAGAATAATTTAATATTATTATAAAAATAACATTAATATATTATTAATAAAATTTAATATTAATTTTTAAGAAAATAATTTAAATTATTAAAATTAATATTAAATTTTATTCTAATATTTATATATAAATACTTATGAATATCCCTACTTTTTCATTTTATCATTTTTTAAAAAAGAATAATTTGTGTGATGTCAATGTGGAATTATTTTAATATAAATTTACATTATATAACTTTAATTGTAAAAATTTATTAATTAGTTGAAGTTAGTTATAATAAAAAATATATTATGTAAACTTATTTTAAAATAATCTCATGTTGTTATAAAAATAGTATTAATATATTATTAATAAGATTTAATATTAGTTTTAAGAAAATTATTTAAATTATTAAAATTAATATTAAATTTTATTATAATATTTATATATAAATACTTATTAAATTTTTCTATTCTTTTATTTTATAATTTTTTTAAGAGAGAATGGTTTATGTGATGACAATATGGGATTATTTTAAAATAAGTTTATAATATATATAACTTTAATAATTAATTAGTTAAAGTTAGTTATAATAAAAGTTATATTACATAAACTTATTTTATAATAATCTTATATTATTAAAAAAAATTCGAGAGAAATACGGCTCATTTGAAAAACTCTTGTCCATCCAACTTTTTTCATAAATTACAGCATTTTGATACCCATAACTTATCTACTCATTCTGAGACGGACCGTATTTCTCTCGACTTTCTTTTTAATAATATAGTAATATTATTTTTGTAACAATATAAGATTATTCTCAAATAAATTTACATAATATAACTATAATTAGCTTCAATTAATTTAATAATTATTTGTAATTAAAGTTTTATAATGTGAATTTATTTTAGAATAATTTCTTATTATTATTAGATAAATTATTCTCTCTTTAAAAAAATTATAAAATAAAAGGGCAGAGAAGTTTGATAAATATTTATATATTAATATAAATATATTTTTGTAATTAAAGTTTGTTAATTTTTCTTAACAATTATATTGTTAATTAGTTGACGGTAAGAGCAATTAGGGCTTGCCGACGGGAGTTGGAAGGCGGGACGCAGGTTTTTCCTGAGAAGTGGGATTCCCAGCTTTCCTTCCATCCGCCCTTGATCAAGCAAAAAGTCAGTCTGCCGGTGGCTGAGGAACTCGAAAGCAACCGAATTCAAAGCAAATTCCAAATTCTTCTATGAGTTCCACTGTCCTTTCTACCCTCCAAGGTTCGGCCTAGACTGGATATTTTAGAGGCGCTATTAGGGGCTTGCCGACGGGAGTTGGAAGGCGGGACGCGGCGCTGGTTCTAGCACCCAACGAAGAAAGCAGTAAATAACTTCCCTTCACAACTTGCATTGATCTTTATTGTGGGGATTTTTTCTTGTCCAATTTGAACTGGTGCAGAAAAAGAGTTTGGATACAAGACGGTTCTTAGATTTCTTAGGAGCTCGAAGGGTAAGTCTTTCCTCTTTGGTCCTTTGCTCGCGATTTCTCATCATGGCGGCGTCTTGATTTCTGTTTGATCTCTTCAGATTTGACCCTTTAATGGTTAAACGGAAGGAAATTATTTGTTTTTAAGTGACAAAATTTATGCATTTGGTCATGTTTCTGTGCTTTTTGAAACGTCCTGTTGCAGTGCTTTGTTTATATTGTAATTGAGCCGTTTAACCTTTATTTTTTTTGCATCCCAATGTCTAAATGATGTGGATGCTTTTAAGTTTAAAAAATGGAAAACTGCTTAGTGCGTTTTAGGGGACTTGATTCATAAGTAAGCTATCTGAAGTTATATATGCAAGCTCCTGCTCATTTAAAATGATTAGTATCTTTTTCTTTATTGAACTTCTAGATTGACCTTTCTTTGTTATTGTGCTTGTTGAGGTGAAAGCATTTTTGTGGAAGCTAAAAACAGCAGAACATTCAATTAATAACAAGAAGCTTGCAACCAACTTAATGAACGTGTAAACCTTACAGGGAAAATCACGGGAGTAGCAGTTTTCATTAACTTCAAAGAAGATTACAAGATGAAATAATGTTGAGGAGTTAGCAGTACAACCCTTTATATAATGAGAGTTTTAGGCCTCCACGCTAGCTTTATGATATGGATTGTTTAACAGACTCCTATTGTGACTATCACTATTTTGCCTTCTATTTTTCCTTTTGTATGTTCTTCTAATTTGTCATTTTCTAAAGTCAGTGACTTGAAGAAATTTAAGACAAACCTTGTAGAAATATTTTTGAGACCTTGAAGATCATGTTGTTTGAAGGCAATTTTTCACTCCGCTTTTAAGCTAATTTTTGCACTTGTGTTTAGAGAAATATTCTCAAAAACATGTAGTTTGTGTATGTCAAAGTAATCTTGATTGTTAATATTCTTGAGAACATTGTTAAAATTCTTGAGCCCTCAGTCTTTTATTCTCAAATAAACTTCTTGGAAAAGTAACTGGTAATATTGTTATTAAAGAATTCAAGTCACAAATAACTGTACTTTTATAATTTCTATATTCCTTTAGAATTATAAGATAAATTTATGCCTCCAAAAGTGCTTCCCTTTGATCTTGGACCCTACACTAGCTGAAATAGGAGTTCCTGAAGGCTTCACTTGTACGTTGGTAGAAAATCTGTGTTTTTTGTGGACAGCTTTGATGTGATAGTTCTTGTTCTTTTTTGAGGATGATGCTAATCTTCTGTGGCTTTTGGAAGTCTGATTAATAATAGTTAGAAGTATAATTTTTTGCGGATATGGCATGCTGCCATTAGCTAGTTTTTATATAGTTGTTCTTGATACTGTGAATTTAAAGGGTTAGGTGCCAAAACATTAGGGTCAAAGAAAAGCAAGATAGTGTTTTTTAATGCAATAGTTCACTTTTTTGTTTGGAACCACTGGTAAGGAAAGACCCTAGGGTAAACTTTTGAAGAATACTGTAAGCCGCCTGTCATGGTCATGTTGATTTTCTTCTAAATTATTTCATTTCTTGAAGTATGTTCAGATATCTGTATTAGTCTCATTTTATTCCGTTAGCTTTGTTATCTTTCGTTCTTTTTTGATGTGTGGGGAAGGATGTTCCAGTATAACTGTTCTACATATCATTATTTTTATCTATTTCTCCTTTCTTTCTTTACTGTTTTTAGCAAAACATTGGCTTTTTTAGATACTTTTGGCAACATATATCTTCCGACATTCCTATCCATTACTATTTTCTTGTTCTACCAATCTTTTTTGTCCCTTTTTACTGGTCAGCATATATGCTAGCTGAAAATGAAAGCAAGGTGCATGAAAGAAGGGAAAATATAAACAAGGCCAAGATGGTAGACGCTATAGAAATTTTAAGTATGAAATAGGAAAGTTCATCCTCCTCTCCTACAAAGCTATGGTCCATGGAGACCTATAATGTGTAACTTAATCTATTAATTAAAAAGAAAAAAATTTATTCAGTATTTTAATAAGTTGATGGATATATTTATATATTATTTTAAGTGAAAGATTAATTTAATTAATTTAAAATTTTGAAAATATTAAGTGCACCTGAATTTAAATCAGAGGAAATTGATTGTCATTAAAAAAAGTGTTACGCGCAAAACATAATTTCACCTCGTTTTATGCAGGTGTGTACGAAGCAGAACTTTGAGGTAATTTTCAAGGGTTTGAAGTCCAGAGAAAGGGGAGGTCATCATGATGATGAAAGAGGGGGAGAGATCGAGGGAGCGAGAGATGCGTGGAGTAGGTGGTCCGTTGCTCTGTATCGGCGATTTGTTGAGCGACGTTGCGGACGACGGCAACGCTGATGGTGACCGTCGACAGACATCTGCTCCATCATCGCCTTCTTCGTCCTCTAATGATTACCTCTCGCCCTATGCCCTTCAGGGGCTCTTTCAGGTAATCCTTACGATAACCCTATCCTCAACTTCTGCCAGGACTGATTTGATTCGTATCTTTTCATCCCTTAAACTCATTTGTTTGTCTTGCCTTTGATTTAAGAAAGTGATACATTATTGATAGGGTTATTTTCTTGGCGTAACTTGAAGTTTCTTCCGGTCAGTGCAATGTCTTTTTTGCCTTGATAATTTTGAACTCTAATTTTGGTCCTTGGAAATTTATTGTCCTGTTTCAGCTTGACATAAGTGGTACTAATGCGGAGAAATTAAATGGGCTTTTAACGAAGAAAGGAGAGGGAAAGCCCTTTTTGAGGACCTTAAGTAACTTATATATTCATGGGGAATTGTTCATGCTTGTTTATAATTTTCGCAATGTAGGAAACTAGCTAAATTGAGATATAGTTTGAGTGAGTGCTTACACATGGAACCCTCACTTCATCACAATCGTCCACGTGATTCCCAGGCAACAATCTTAGCATGGCTCCTGGCTTGAAGGATGCATTGCCTGTGGTTATGAGCTTGGCAAGGAATCGTGGGAAACATGCCCACAAGAACAGTGCTAGGTAGAAAGCCACAGGGGACGACTCTGGGTGCAAATTTGATTTCAATGACCATGTGCGTTGTTCATCATCCCGATGTTTGGTAGTTGCGTAGCCCAGCATTGCTAGGCATAGCCATCTCTTCAAGTAGCAACCACAATTTTCTAATATATACTTCATTCCCTATTTGCATACATGGTGTAGGAAGGGAAAACTACCTGGATGAAGTATGCACTCTATCCTCTAGGAGGATTTCTCGTGCATGCAGCACCGGGATCTCCGGGTCATCAAAGGAGAAACATCAACAGCCAGAAATTGTTGCAATTTCTACTATGTCGTACTATCTTATTGCAATTGCTAGCTTGTCTTGACGTTTTTTCTCTGTTAACATTTTGGTGTCCTCACACATGATCGAACTGCAAACCCTCAATTTACAAGATGGTGAGTAGGATGCATAGCCAAGCAACTAGACCCATTATGAATGAGGGTCAGGCTAGCGCTTCCCCTCACACACTAATTAGGAGGAGGTATCATCCTCCAGTAGTAGGGCTCGATTCAGAGCCTCCTCTCCTTTTGTTTGTGACCAACAACTTGATGACATTTAGTGTATGTCGCTTCACTTACCCAGGCGATAACTAGGTTCATCTAAGCTCAAACAGTCAAACAAGTCCCAACTTTGTCTCTGGTTGCCCAAGGGAGTGGACTCACTCCAATGTGCCTCTTAGAGAGGTGATCTGCCACACATCTCCTCTTGCGAACTCCAATGTACCTCTTAGAGAGGTGATCTGCCAAGCTTCTCCTCTTGCGAACTTCAGGCCCTTGAAGCTGGACTTTATCGGGGAAAGAATAACACCTAAGTGCATATCCATTGTCCAGGATTTTGAAACGTTGATTCGGTATCTCTGCCTTGATTACTCCACCAAGTGCGTCCTCTTTGTTTCCATGCTGAAAGGCTTGACCTTCACTTAGTATGTCCAATTCCTTTAGGTACATATTCATTCGTATAGGCAATTGAAGTTGAAACTTATCGCCTGCTTTTTTGAGATGACAAAGATTGCTCTCTCCAATGCCATCCTGGCAAACATCACTTATATGTGTATATCTCTCTATATATAATGCTCTTCTACATGTCTATTTCAAATTTTTACTCATGCAACTACCCAATTAGTATATCATGACCATCTTATGATCGTGTCAAGGCAGAAATAATAAATTTTTCCCTGATCCTCAATTAAATTATAAGGGAATTGTATATGTCACCTTTAAATTTCTTTTTACTTATTTAACCTTCTAAGTTAGATATTTGCATGTCGCCTGCTACTTTGAATGCATAATATAATTGGATCATTGCATTAATTGTATCAACTTCTACTTCTTTAACCTAGTGAAATTTATGTTACCTTTTACTTTAAATGTATAATTACAAATTAGTCTCCTTTTCATTGGGTTATAATTCATTGAAATTTGCATGTCTACCTTGAATGCATTTGTAATTATGTATCATATGTGTTGTTTCTGTTGATTATTTCTATTCGTTTTTGAAATTTTTGAGTTGAACATAAAGTGTGAATTGTTGTCAAGTCTATCTTTTTCCTTGTTCCTGACGTATTTTATCTTTTGTTTACTTTTATGATTATTGGGAACCATTATTGTTGAATGTTGTTACTTACAACAACCATTTTGCTTTGATGCATGAGCTCATACACTTGTTTCTTGCTGATCCTATGCTAATCTAGTATGAGTTTACATTAGTGCAATAGTATTTAACACTGCACCATCATTGTGAGCTTTTTTTATAATCCTTATCTTGCATGGTTTAAATTTCATTGGTTCTTTAAGCATCATTGTTGTAGACATCATTTATATGAGACCAATATGTGGGTGTATCATTAAAAAGAAAAATCATGTATCAAGTTCCATGTTCACGTTAAAGACGTAGTTTCATCTACATCTAATGGTTTTATTAAGCTCAGTAATTGTGCACTTAATATTCCTGTTGTTGTTCAAGTATGTTTTTGTTACAGCCCTTGGCTTCAATCTAAAGAAACCCCCTTGCTTTTACATGATACAGGAAGACTACGATTTCTTAATTGATGCGCTGTTGGGAACAGATCACTCATGGACGACTTCAACGCTTAATAAAGGTTTGATGAATGGTTTTCTCGCAAAAATTCTTATTATCAGGGATTTTATCTCAGTACAATATACATGCTAGTGTTATGTAGATTTCTATATTATCTAGCAAATTTGTTTAGTTCAGTGTATCATATATTAATGTGTTAATTGTTATCGAAATTCAGGGATCTAAAAGTATTTTTTTCTTAAAATTGTGGCCTCCACCTTCACCGTCGGTCAGTCACGAAATTAGATTCTCATCTTTTTTATTTTTACTTCTTCTACTTCACTACAATTTTTGGTCAATTTATAAAGAAGGTGACATCCAGATGTCACTTAGAGTGACGATTTTGTCATATTTGTAATTTCTTATACATATTATTAGATAAAATAATTATTTTCTCCAAATAATATGACATAACTTTGTAATAACACTAAACAAACACCCTCTTAATTATATCTTTGTTTCAGTAAAAACATAATTGATTTTGCTGCTCATGTTGTAGTTATGTGCTGCTTTAGAGAAAGCTGACAAGTTGGTCCTCTCTGCTAATTCAAATATGAACCTGCTTCTCGAAAAGGTTCAGGTGCTTGAAAAAATTCTAAGACGTGGTGATGCAGCTGTGATGAAAGCTAAGGAAATTCTTCAAGTACCCAGGGAGGATTAGCAGCCTTGGAGCATTTATTCAGATTAGTCAGATGAGTATTAACCCTTTGCTGTCTTATTGCATACTCTGTTTAAGAATATCAAATTCAGTTAATAGCTTGCTTGCTCATGTATTAATTATTGGTTTGAAATCAACTGTGACAATTTCCATCTTCAGATATCCTGAATTTACAGTAATGTTTTTTTTCAGTGGTTCGTAATTTTGACACTGGACATCCATTAATTTTAGGCAATATTTTGAGAATAACAATAGGTTTACGTCAATATGATGGATACAGGATATTTGAGCCTTGAGTTCATTTAAAATCATATTAGAAAACTGTCAAAAGTTATATACTTACATATATCGAATATATAGTCTAGAACTGACATTTGATTTTAGATGCTACTTTCGAGTTTGACTCAACATAAAAGCAATGGCTAGATTGGACATCAACATTCTTTAAAAATATAAAAAAATGAAGAGAAAAGTGAGTGGCATTAGATTTGAAATCAAGACCCTTACTGTTCTTGTACTCGTTATCGTATGATAGGTAATATAATGTGAGAATTTATAAATATTCTTGTATGTTTTCGAGTCAACCTAAAAAAATGATTTTGAGCAAGTCACTTTTAGATTTGAGCTACTCTTTGTTGGGTGCATATGAGAACTTAAATGCAAAAATATTTTCTGAATAAATTATATGATGAATAAGATTTATAAATTTTGCAATTATTTCAAAATCAAAATTATATAAGATCGATGATAAATAAAAATCTATCAGTTACATTACGACACTTATTTTAATTTCAATAAATAAGGTCTGAGGTTTTTCTCACAAATAAAATTCAACAGTAATTTTTTTCTTAAATTTAAATTTATGATCACATAATTGAAGCTAATGATCAGGCAGAGTAAATTTTATTGAGAACAAATGATTAGTGGTTAGTTGAATTCGATGAGAAATTATATGGATGAAGATAGTATAAGTCCAAGGCAAGGTTGACGGGATTGAACGTGACTATGTCGCCATCTGTGCTGCGCTCTAGACTAATGAATGATGAGAGGCAGAGTCGGAGCATCGCGGACAGAGTCGAGGAGCAGCTGGAGTTGGCGGACGAAGGCAAAGTCGGAGCGGCTGCGCGGGCGGCATCCATGTTGCTTGCGGGAGCGCATGCTCGTAGGCTCGCAGGAGCGCTGTTCCTGGGGGGAGCGTTGGTCGTGGGAGCGCGTGGGAGTGTGGGGGCATTGCTCGTGGGTGCTAGCGGGCTTGCGGGAGTGAAGATGCATTGCTCGTGCGAGTTAGCGAGTGCGGGGTGCATGCACTATTACTGCTCGCGTGCATCACTCGAGCGTGTTCGCGAGGGTTCAGGTTCCTGGCATGAGCGAGTGTTGGAGACAGGCAAGCATCAAAGGTCGAACGTGGGTGTGCATCGAAGGTAAGCGCGCGTTGGAGGCGGGCGATTGTTAGGGGCGATTGTCAGAGGTGTTCGTGCGTTAGAGGCTGGCGAGTGTCAGAGGCAAGCACACGTCAAAGGAGACAGATCGGGTGGTTCGGAGAGAATTAAAAATGTTAGAAGTTTTTTTTTTAAATAAATATGGCTAACTAGGCTATTTAAGGATTTTCGCCTAACGCTATCCTTACCCTTTCCTTCGCCAGAATATCGATCTCTTAACTTATATAAAGACTTTGAGAAAGCTCAATCATAATTTTATTCATCAAAATAAGTTATCCCCATACAATGTAAGGCGACTTCTATATGTAAAAAACTCATGATAAAATTTAAAAATACAATACTAAATGTTAAAAATAAAATGTTAAATAAATCTAAATAAATATGAAGCTAATTCTATTACAATAAAATAAAATCAACTTCAAATATAACAAGTTTTCAAATCTTCCAAATCTGCTCTGAATTAAATCAAATTTGATAAACCTAATATGACAATTTTTAATTAACTTTAGTCAATTTAAATTTGAATTTTGATTCAAAATGTGATATCATTCTGGCTGTCAGATTCAATATTGATCCGTGTTCTCACCACGTACCTAGCATACAATATGGTTCTTTGTAGAAAATTTTATAAGTTGGGACACTCCCAACAACCTCCAAGGATGGTCGACTCTTGGTGGCATACACTTGATGGGTAAATGACCTAAGTGGAGGGAGAGTAAATCCAATATTGTGGATTCTCATATGATGCGATGGGAGAATTGTTGGGATGCACATGAAAATTATCCTATATTAAATAATCAACAATAAAGTTGAGCTGTTAATATAGAAGTCCTTGCCCCTACCCATTGGCCTAAATTTTTGGGTTTAATGGTGTCCACGCTTGTTCGTTAGTCTAAATTTGGCTTCCTTAAAGTGACTTCCCCGTATGCTATCAAAAAAAAAAAGTAACTTCCCCCTTAACAATTTTTTTGCTTTTGAATTATAATAGGAAAAGGGTAGCCTTTCACTATAGAACATGTTTGTGACTTGAACTCTAGAAAATTTATAAGAGAAGTTGTTTCTTTGAAAATAAGATTCTTTTGACATCTAGCTCAAAAGAAGGGATGTCAATCCAGTTGTGAACAACCTACTTAGTTGAAGTCTGAAAGATGGATTGTTAAAGGCAATAATCATGGAATTAAAAAAAATGGACTTTTTTTGACTTGTATCAACCCTCCATACTGGATCATGTGTATAAGAAGTTACAAAGATTTCTTCAATGTTCCTCATCATTGTCTTGTTCAACTCTGTATTTGCCTTCATCTTCACTTTAAATAGTGACAGCCTAGAATGTGCAGGTGCCATAATAACTACCTTTTGGATGTTAATAGAGATAAGGAGATTATCAAAAATTTGAGAACCATAATGCCATATTCTATCACTTTCTTGTCTCCTCTATATATAAGGGGTTAACATTAGGTTTTTTTTCTGAAATTCAACATTAGGTTTTTTTGGAGATGCATGCATGCAGCATGAGTTTCTTTTTATGTGCATCAACAGTAAGTGGGTTTCTCTATGTGCTGCACTAATGAGTGTGAAAGAACTTGTAGTAAGTATAATTCCTTGATATTGAAGCTTTTCTTTTTATTTCTTCTTTGATTACTGAAGCTTTTCTTTGCTCTCTGATTTTTTCTTGGAAGGTTTCCACATACAAATTTAGTGTCTGCTATCTTCTTCAATTTATGGTGTTACTTTGGCAATCTGGCTTCTATTGTTGGCTTTGTTTTTTTGGTTTTGTTGAAGAATCATTTAGTTCAGTATTCTACTGTTGCTCTATATCAATAAACTAGTGTTAGAGGTAAGATCAAGAGGGAGGTTTAACGGTGATCGTGAAGTGCAACATTGAAAATTTGAATAGGAATACGCGACTTGCTTTGTGGCAAGTAAAGATGAAGGTGATGTTATTTTGGTTGGATGTAGACTATACTTTGCTCGGTAGAAATTCGACATCCTCAACTATATCAGTTGAAAAATGGAAGAGAAACAAAGCAGAAAGTGTTATATCAGATTCAGTTACAACTATCAACTGAAAATTTTCATGACTACTTAGAAGGAGAAATCAATAGCAACTTTGTGGCTAAGATCGGAGTCATTGCGCATGACAAAGCTAATGTTATATTGAAAATCATCATAGCTTAGGTTATGCAAAATTCAGGAATCATTATGTTATATGCCCTATCACTCTCTTTTCTTTTCAATATGAGAGCATAAATTTTTTTATTTTTTGGCATTAACTTCTCTATGTATGATAGTTTTTTGTTTTGATAGTAACATATTATAGATAGTTAACCTATTAAAATGAGGATATGTTGCAAAAGTTTAGAAGAAATGAGACATAAATTACTGCCATTAAAATGATGAACTTCAACTTTAGCGAGCATTGCATAGTACTCAATCTCAGACTTGTGCAAAGGAGGGCAGTTGTTGGCAATAATTACCGATTTTTCTGTTAAATTGTAGAAAAAAAGGGTAATTCAATAAGAGTTTGTGGTTCCTTATTTGAGGTATTATTCATGTTTCTTTATTTTGTTAGTTTATTATATATGTATAGCTAGTTACTTATTAATTTGACTTTAGTTTAAATTATTTAGATTTTGAGAATAGTTTGTTGCTATTTGTGCTAGGAAGTTGGCGGTGAGGTCACAGCATCTCACATTGCCCTATTCTCCACTTACTCTCTCAACCTTCCTCTTTCGTCTTTTTTTTCGTCCCATTTTTCTTTTTCGTTCCATTTTTCTTTTTCTTAAGGAAAATCTTCGGAGCTGGTCATCGGGCTCTCTTATGTTTTAGTCATGTCCTTCATTTGACTTGCATCATTATGAAACAGTGAATTGTTTTTCTGGTAGTACTAGTAAGGTACCCGTGCAGTAATTATCTACACTAAAAATATTAATCTTATTGAAGTTTTAATGATAAATAGTAATTATTTATAATATAAAATATTAGTTATGTATATATATATATATATTAAAATTCGTTTGAGTGGCTGAATTACTGATTTGTAGTTGATGCTTTTATTATTTGAGTTTAAGCTCAACTTCTTAATTTAACATATATCAAACATAACATAATATGAATTTTAACACCTAAATGAATATGTTAAATTAAGATGTCATAAGTAATATCAGGGTAGCTTAGATCTCTTAGGGGAGAGTTTAGAAACCAATTAATAGAACTCAAATTTAATATTATTTATCATAAAAAAAGTAATGTTATTTATTAATAAAGAGTTGCATATATGTTAAATAGTAAAAAAAATGCATGTTAGTTTCTTAACACCTAATTTGAAATTATTAGTTATTTATATTAGCGAGTTAGTGAAGATGTTACATTTCCTTTCATCGCCAACAATTATTATGAAGCTTTTGAATTTGATAGCCTAGGAAAAGATACACAAATTCTTTGAATGCATAAGATAGAGGATTAAAAAAAGAAAAAAAAATAAAAAAAATGGTCAATTTATTATTAAAAAAAAGTAATTCATTGCTTATAAATAGTGATAGCGCAATAAAAAAATAAATAATTTATATAACCAATTTCTAATAATAGAATAAAATTTTAATTATTATTGTTGCATTGCTAATAATGAATGGATGATTTAATAGAAGAATTAATGTATACCATATTGCAATTAGTTCTCTTTAGTTTGTACAGTGTGTAATTAATCCGCTACTATTTATGAATTAAGCAAAATGATCTTTAAAAATATGTCAATGTGCATTCTGATCATCAATTATAATAGAAAAAGTATAAATTAGAGTAAAGTAGAAGAATCTAATTGCTTTTTTAAAATATTGTAAACACTATTGTATGTGATTACAAATTAGAGAGATATTTATTATTTATTCTTTTTATTTTTAATGTGGAGCTTAATAGTTTATTTGGCAAAGAAATTAATTTAATTATATTGTAAAAATTATAAATTTATTCTAAAAAATATTTATGATGAAAATTAAAATTAATTAATTATATTAATATTTTTGTAAAATATAAAATAAAGTTAATTAATATATTAAAAATATTATAAAATGTGACATAAATTAAATTTTTTAATATGAAAGTCATTTACGATGTTAAAAAAGAAAATATTGTATTTCAGCTTTTATTTTTGTCATGTAAATTCAGTATTTTACTGTGGCATTTATGTAAATCGCCAAAATTGTGAAACCACCCGGGCCTCTGTTGAAGTCTTCTGTCCGGCTACCGATTCCCCGGCACGCTCCGCCACTGCCGCCGGCGGAATCATCGGCCACCTCCCATTATAGGGAACTCCGTCAACGAAGAGAAGCAGAAGATCCGAAACCTGATGATGATCTCCCTGCCGCGATCGCTCGCCTGTTCAGCGACAACCGTAGGTGGCCGCCGGCGCTCGAGACCTCCCTCTCTCCCCTCCTTTCCCGCCTCTCACATCCTGACTCCCTCCTCCGTTGCCTCTCTCTCCTCCACTCTCCGTCCTCCGCTCCATTGTTATTCCTCTCCGCCCTCCACCTCCTCTCCCCACTCGCTGACCACCGCGCCGCTGCCAAGACCGTAAACCTCCTCCTCCGCTCCCACGACCTCCGTCCCGCCATTGATTTCCTCCTTTCCCTGATCCCTTGCCCTTCCCCTCTCCTCAGCGATGTGCCTTTCAATGCCCTTATCGCGCCCTTGCCCGCACCGGCCACCTCCGACGCGCCGTCGCCCTCTTCCACCTCATGCCTTCACGAGGAGTCCAACCCTCCGCCTTCTCCTTCAACTCCATTATCGCTGCGCTCCACCGGTGAGGCCGCACCCGCTCCGCCACCCGCCTGTTCCACCACGTGGTCCGCAAGGGCGTGCAGCCTGATGGCGTCACCTTCAACACCCTCATCCGCGGCTTCTGCCTCAACTCGATGCACCCTGAAGCTTTCCACGTTCTATGTTTGATGTCCCGCCACCACTGCGATCCCGATGTTATCACGTACAAAAAAAATAAAAACGAATGTTAGTATAAGATGAAATTTAGAAAAATTTCCCATAAAAATAAATGAAAAACGAAAGTAATATTATAGTATAAGTATAATTAAGAAAAAAAAATAAGCATATTTCTGATGGCCTTAGATTAAGAAAAAAAATATATTTCTAATACAAGAAGTTATTCGCAAAAGAGTGGATTCGTTACTGCTTTCTAAAGCCAGCGCCGCGTCCCGTCTTCCAACTCCCGTCGGCTGTCGATGTG
The DNA here is from genome assembly GCA_002786265.1 of Apostasia shenzhenica. Taxonomy (NCBI): domain Eukaryota; kingdom Viridiplantae; phylum Streptophyta; class Magnoliopsida; order Asparagales; family Orchidaceae; genus Apostasia; species Apostasia shenzhenica. The sequence continues at coordinate 3,021,570 of KZ451886.1, read as the reverse complement.
AACCTTAATTACATACTTAGGGTGATCTTATACTCTAACGGGGCGAATTCTACAATACAGACCTTCTGTTAGCAACTTCTTTTCAAAAAAAATATTATTAAATATATTTTATATTATTTTTAATATATTAATTAAATCATATTTATATTTAAATATTTAATATTCACGTATTATTCTTAAAATTTAAAAAATTTATAAAATAAAAGAGCGTAGAAATTTAAAAATTATTTATATATAAAAATTATAATAAAATTTAATATTTTTTAAAATAATAATTATTATTATTAAAACTAATATTATATTTTGTTCTAATATTTATATATAAATATTTTTTAAATTTTTTTATTTTTTTATTTTATAATTTTTTTAAGATAGAATAGTTTATGTGATGACAATATGAAACTATTTTAAAATAAGTGTACATAATTTTTCTACTTTCTTTGTTAATTTTTTTAACTATTTTATTATTAATTAGTTAATTAAAAATAATAAATTTAAAAAATCATCGCTTTAAAGTTAGGGGTGTTAAGAATAGACCCGACCCGATAACCTGACCCAAACTCAATCCGAAAATGTCAAGTTAGAGTCAACCCAAATAAATTTCGGGTTAAGTTCGGGTTATTAAACTTTACCCAAATAATTTTGGGTTGGGTTCGGGTTTGACCTGAAAACCCAAACCCGATCCGAGATACCGCATACGCGGTGCTTTTGTATCGTCCGATCGAAATCAAACGGCGTGATGACGCTAGAGCAAAGGCGGAGATTTTAGGGTTGCTGTCGGCCTCTCTTCAGCAGATCGATCATCTAGAGATTTCGATCTCTCTGCGCTCTCCTCTCTAGCGTCGCTCTTTTCCAGCGTCGTCTTCAGCAGCTCGCTGGCCTCGCCTCAGCCCGCCGGCCTCGCTTCAGTCCGCCGGCCTCTCTTCAGCAGCCCGCCGGCCTCGCTTCAGTCTCATTTCATCTACTGCCAGGCTCCTGTTGCCGCTGCCATTGCTGCAGCAGGGAGGCTGACATCTCAAGCGTGCTTGGAAAAGAGACTTGATTGTTGGGTCGGGTTGGGTTGACCCGAACCCGATCGGGTCAAATTCGGGTTGAAGGCCTTACCCGAAATTGAGTTTGGGTCGGGTTCGGGTTAGCCCGAATCGGGTCGGGTCAATTTGGGTTTGACCCGAACCTGACCCGATAACCCAACTTGACACCCCTAATTAAAGTATTAGGGCTTGTATCACGCCGACTGGCGCTGGTTCTAGTCCTCCAACTCGAACGAGATACTGCTGCCATGGCGCCAACGAAGAAAGCGGTAACGAATCGAATAACCTCCGTATCAGTTTTTCTTCTTGTGAAAAAATTTGCATTGATCTTTATTGTGGGGATTTTTCCTCGTCCAATTTGAACTGGTGCAGAAAAAGTCGACCGAAAGCATTAATAATAGGCTGGCTCTGGTAATGAAGAGCGGGAAGTACACGCTTGGATACAAGACGGTTCTTAGATCTCTTAGGAGCTCCAAGGGTAAGTCTTCTCCCTTTGGCCCTTTGCTCGCGATTTCTCAATCATGGCGGCGTCTTGATTTCTGTTTGATCTCTTCAGATTTGACCCTTTATGCTTAAATGGAAGGAAATTATTTGTTTTTCAGTGACAAAATTGATGCATTTGGTCCTGTTGCTGTGCTTTTTGAAACTTCCTGTTGCAGTGCTTTGTTCATATTGTACTTGAGCCGTTTAACCTTTATTTTTTTGCATCCCAATGTCTAAATGATGTGGATGTTTTTAAGTTTAAAAAATGGAAAACTGCTTAGTGCGTTCTAGGGGACTCGATTCGTAAGTGGGAAATTATCTGAAGTTCAATATGCAAGCTCCTGCTCATTTAAAATGATTAGTATCTTTTTCTTTATTGAACTTCTAGATTGGCCTTTCATTGTTATTGTGCTTGTTGCGGTGGAAGCATTTTTGTGGAAGCTAAAAATAGCAGAACAATCAATTAATAACAAGAAGCTTGCAGCCAACTGAATGAACGTGTAAAACTTACAGGGGAAATCACGGGAGTAGCAGTTTTCATTAACTTCAAAGAAGATTACAAGATGAAATAATTTTGAGGAGTTAGCAGTACAACCCTTTATATAATGAGAGTTTTAGGTCTCCACACTAGCTTTATGATATGGATTGTTTAACAGACCCCTATTGTGACTATCACTATTTTGCCTTCTGTTTTTCCTTCTGTATGTCCTTCTAATCTGTCATTTTCTAAAGTCAGTGACATGAAGAAATTTAAGACAAACCTTGTAGAAATCTTTTTGAGACCTTAAAGATCAGGTTGTTTGAAGGGAATTTTTCACTCCGCTTTTAAGCTAATTTTTGCACTTGTGTTTAGAGAAATATTCTCAAAAACATGTAGTTTGTGTATCTCAAAATAATCTTGATTGTTAATATTCTTGAGAACATTGTTAAAATTCTTGACCACTCAGTGTTTTATTCTCAAATAAACTTCTTGGAAAAATAACTGGTAATATTGTTCTTAAAGAATTCAAGTGACAAATAACTGTACTTTTATAATTTCTATATTCCTTTTGAATTATAAGATAAATTTATGCCTCCAAAAGTGCTTCCATGCATGTACCTGCCTTTGTTCTTGGACCTTACACTAGCTGAAAAAAGAGTTCCTGAAGGCTTCACTTGTACGTTGGTAGAAAATCTTTTTTTTTTTGGACAGCTTTGATGTGATAGTTCTTGTTCTTTTCTGAGGATGATTGAGTTACCCTTTTTTTCTACAATTTAACAGGAAAGTTGGTAATTATTGCCAACAACTGCCCTCCTTTGCGCAAGTCTGAGATTGAGTACTATGCAATGCTTGCTAAAGTTGGAGTTCATCATTTTAATGGCAGTAAGTTATATCTCATCTTTTCTAAACTTTTGCAACATATCCTCATTTTAATAGGTTAACTATCTATACTATGTTACTATCAAAAAAAAAACTATCTATAATAAGCATTCACAACTAGTTATCTTTAGTTTTGGTTCCTTATTTGAGGTATAATTCATGTTTCTTTACTTTGTTAGTTCATTATATATGTATGGCTAGTTACTTATTAATTTGACTTTAGTTTAAATTATTTAGATTTTGAGTATAGTTTGTTGCTATTTAAGCCAGGAAGTTGGAGGTGGTGTCACAACATCTCACATTACCCTATTCTCCACTCACTTTCTCATCCTTCTTCTTTCGCCTTCCTTTTCGTCCTATTTTTTCTTTTCTTAAGGGAAATCCTGGGAGCTGGTCATCAAGCTCTCTTGCGCTTTAGTCATGTCCTCCATTTGACTTGCATCATTATAGAATAGTGAATTGCTTTTCTGATAGTACTAGTAAGGTACCCGTGCAGTAATTACCTACACTAAAAACATTAATCTTATTGAAGTTTTAATTATAAATAGTAATTATTTATAATATAAAATATTAGTTATGTATATATATATGATAATCATTTATAGATCCTAATATTATGTTTTATGATTTTGTTATATGTATATATTAAAATTCGTTTGGGTGGCTGTATTACTGATTTGTAGTTGATGCTTTTATTATTTGAGTTTAAGCTCAACTTCTTAATTTAGGAATTAGGATATATTAAACATAACATAATATGAATGAATTGTTTTTGTAAATCTTTGTGTCAAGATTTGATTTTTGCATTTAATAGTCTAATGGTTTAGACTTTATTTAAACATAAGGTAAAAATGTTCAATTTCTAAAATAGAAGCTAAAATAACTTGAACTTGATTTGGCTATTGAAACTCATTTTTTGACCGATAGCTTTACAGTGAAAGCATATTGTTTAATCAGCTAAAAAAATATTTACATAAACATAGTTAAAGTTTCTCTTAATAATTACAAATTAAACTTAGAGATTATAAATTATTAAAGATTAAAATTTTCGGAAGAGAATATCACCACCATAGAATATGTAACGGTTTTTTTCTTGATTGATTAATTACATGTTACTGAATGTTTGACATGGTAATTCATTGCTTTATAAAATTTGAATGCTTACATGTTTTTTATTTGTTTAATGTCAGTTGCTTATATCTTAAATGATTTTGTTTTGACTTTTTAATAATTTGTTTTTGTATTTTCCTTTGTATGAGGATTAATTGCTTAGCTTTGTAAGAGCTATATTTTACTTGTGTTGTTTCACTTTGTACTATATTAGCCTTTTATGTCTTCTCCGTTGTTTTACTGTGCATTTCTATTTGTTGTTTGCATTTTTAATTTATCATAAAATCATTAAAGCTTTAATATTTTGTTTATTAACTGTTATAGATCTTATACTTTTTCATGTTATTTTAATTCGTTTTAAGAACTCTACTCTTTATTTTATATTTTTTTCATACTTTATTTTACATTATTACTGTTTTAAATTTTATATTTTGCATGTTGCTTACTTAACTTTGTAAGAGATTAGGATGCATTTTGTTTTGTAAAACGTAACTTTCTTTATGCACTATCTTTATTTTTGTTTGTTACTTTATTATGCATCTTTGCTTCGTGTTGACATTTTTGGTTTATTACCTAATCCTTATTGTAAAAGCATAAATCATTTGTTTTTTGATTTCATTGTCCATGACATTACTTTACGTGATTTCTAAGGGATTTATTTATATTTTTTGTTTACCTGATAATTTTTTTATGTAGTTCGTTTTATCTTGTAAACAAACGAAAGTAAAGAAATTATACACCTATTCACTAGAATGAAAAATGATTTTGTAAGAAGTCATTAAAAGTAAACGCAGCTTGCACATTTAAATAATTTTTGAAAAGATATGAACTTATTAAAATATTTTTTTAAGACTTTCTAAAAACTATCTTTTAAAATAAATAAATTTTTAGAATTATTGTAAAAAAGTTTAAATTTAATTTTTTACATATTTTTAATAGAAAATATTTAAATAGTTGGAGTGCTTTTTAGAACTTTTGATATATTGTTTCAAAAATAATTGAATTTGGTAAAGTTTTGTCGATAATTAGGTAACATCAACTTGAATATGTTGATATTTCTGGAACTAGCAAGAGCATTTTGTAAGGGTATTTGTAAGGGTTGTAGTTTTATTGAAGCTTGAGCTTGCTGTCTTTTTACTCATTTGTAATTGTCTCATTTCTTTTTTTAATCTTGAAACCAACTCAGTTGAAATGAAATATATTCAACTTGTAATCGACATAGCATATGAATAAACATGCTCATTAAAATTTTAGAGGTATGAATTTATAATTATATATCTTATATATTGGATATTTTAATAAACAAGAATATGATTACCTTAATTTAACTTGAAAATTGACTTGAAAAAAAATTAATGACTTTAATGAAGCCCAATTTGCAACAAAGTAGATCCTAGTATTTTGGTCTTTAAATTAGAATTTCAAAATTTTTGGTTATATTTGGAAAAATAACATATACAAATAGAAATGAGTTTTTTTTTTTTTTTTTGTTTATATAGGGTATTTTGGGAAAGTAAAAAATTTCAGCGGGCACAAATGTCATGCAGTCGGCTTGGGATTGGATGTTATTTATTTATATATGTATGGGTATATTGGCAAGTTCAAAAATTAGGAGAAGCATCTGTTTTAACATAACAGTATAGATAGTCATTGTGATATTTGTAAGTTACTGGAGAAAATTTTTCATGCTTTTATGAAGTTTACAATCTCAGCATGTTTATCACCATAAAATAATTTATATTTACTTGGTGGTGCGTTAGCTCTTTAATTGCCATCTCTGAAGCTGGTAATCTTTAGAGCTTAATTTTATTTTGGCATTGTTGGGTGGGGGATTCAAACTTCTGCTATGTTTTTTTTCATAGTAATGTTGTTTTAATTTTAGATTGGTACTTTCTTAACAATTCTGTGTTTGAAATGAAGTGATTTGACATGTGGACATTTGGTAGTTAGATTGAGTTTAACTCCAATTTCTTTTTTTTTTTCAAAATCAGGCGCAATTTTGATGATAATAGGTCTGTGAAAAGATTAGTTTTGTGTTTATCGTCATCAAAGTGGTAAAGTTAAACAAGCTACCAGATATAATTATATAATAAATACAATAGTTTAAGCTCCTTATTTTACTTTCAAGATGTTCCTTTTCAGTTGTAAAAACTGGATTGTGCTGGCCAGAACAATAGGATGAAGATTGGCTGAATACCAGACTGGACGGATCAAACTTGTCTCGTTATATTGAATCAACTCATTCCTATGGTGTTTAATGTCACGTGATAGTGATGGACCAATAGAATGTGTATTATTTTGGAAATGATACCATGTTTTGTATTATAAAATTATTATCCTTTTGAATTTTTGAATGACGGTGATTGCCGAATTCGACGACTAGTTCGTCCATGAGCCAAAACAAAATGGCTCTTAATCCGGTTCGTTTTTAAAACATTGCTTTTTTGTAATACTGACCATTTTTTCTTGACTATGATTTATTTGAACATCCCTCGTAGATAATTCTTTCCTTCATGCCAATATCTACTGGAGGGCAATTTCCTGCTTTCCTTATTTTTTCATACTGTGTTCTTATTGGAATGCCGATTAGATTATATTGGGTGGGTTGATACTGTCCACTTCATATGTACCTTCGGTTGTGTTTGTTAGCTTATTAAACTTCTAAATTCATTATTTCATTATCACTCATTTTTACATTTCAAATTTTGAATTGTGGCCTTGTTATTCTTTTTTTGCAGCATATTATTTTTTAGAACTTCTCTAGCTTTAAGTTCTTATTTATGCAAAACTATTTGTGATTTCTAAGCTTATGTAACTTGTCACGTGTATTATGTCAGATAATGTTGATCTCGGAACCGCATGTGGCAAATATTTTCGAGTGTGCTGCCTCAGCATCATCGACCCAGGTTGGCTTGATCAATTTACCTGGCTTCATTCATTCTTAATGTTCTTTCAGGGAGGTAGATGCTGAATGTTTCTGTAATTTACAGGCGACTCTGATATAATCAAGACCATTCCTGGAGACCACTGAGCCAGCTGTTAAGCTTTGGAAGCCTAATTATATGTTGGGAGGAATTGCTGAAATTTGGCTACTTTTGTTCTTATTGATGACTTAATAGAATTTTGGTGATAGTTTGCTTTGCGGACAATGTTTTTTGGATGGGATGAGCATATACATTTATGTTTCTCTATTTGTTCTCGATGTGATAAATGTTACTGATTTCTGAAAGTTATGTTGCACTTAGTCAATATGTTTTATAGTGGTGTTTTGCTGAAACCTGTTAAGCATTGAAAATTTGAAACAATGATTTTTATCAAAAAAAAAAAAAAAATGGAGTTTTCATTTATTTACTTACTTACGGTCACGGTACCGGCTTTGATGACATTAATATGTTCTAAATTTAGAAGCTAATAATTTGTAAATTTGAGTTCTTTTGTACTTTTTGTATTTTTTTAAATCGATGGTTGGCGTCGAGTTTTTCTCTTCTTCTTTGCAATTTAAATGCAACAAAGCAGCTCATCCGTACGTGTTCTTTACTTGTATGTCGCTGTAATAACATAATCGCTTATAAAATTTGCTGAATAAACCTGAATTTTTCTTTTATCACTATTTACATTGAATAAATATATTCTCTTTCAAATTAAATAAGATTTGTTTTACGTTAGTTCCACAATGACTGGCATTTTACAATTCAGACACCACGCACGCCTAAGTAATGAGAATATCTTGTTGGAGCCCAAATTAATACTTTATTAATATTTTGAATTAGTTTTAAATTTTAATAATTTTTATTTTATATTCAACTCAAATTTTAATATTAAAAGTTAATTTTATTTTACAATTTATAAACCTTTTAATATTAAAATAATTTTTATTAAATTTATAAATAAATTACTCTTATTCAAAAACAATTTTTTAAGTAAACAAGACCAGTAATAATATAAAAATATTATTATAAATGTCCTTCATGAGGCCCCATTTGTTTAGAAATTTAAAATTAACCTGGTTTAATTTAAACCAGACATATCACATCACACATAAAATTTAATATTAAAAATTAAATTTATTTCACATCCTACACATTCTTAAAATAATAACTAACTTATATCACATCCCTCACATATTCCAACATAATAACTAACTTTATATCACATCCCTCACATATCCCAACATAATAACTAACTTTATTTCACATCATTCATAATTTTCAATAAAAAAAATATCTCTATCTAAATTTAATTTTAACCTTCTTAAATTTAACCTTACAAACAAACACACCAATGTTTATGAATGGAAGGAGAAATAATCTTACAAAACTTATAGTCGACACGCTGATTCTTTTTGCTCTTAATCACAGATACTATTCACAATATAATGCGTATACATTGCCATTCAATTTTGGCTGTAAATCAAAATTGATGGGATAAAACATGGAGAGGTTCACAGTTTAAATATAAGTTTGTACGATTGATTTCACAGTTTTAGATGTTTCGTTGTGTGTGTTCTAATGATATTATTATGAAGCATGGACCGTTGCGAGACTGCTGTCGATCAGAGAAGGGAAGAGTCCAACAAGCAGGGGGTGTTTCCACAGGCATCTCATGAAATCATCTCTGCTGATCTTTCCATTGTTTTCGGCATCAAACAAGTCAAACAGCCGCGCGATCTGAAAAGAAGAGAGCATGAGAGAATTCCTTGTTTTTGAAGTTCGTTTAAGGTTAGCATTCGTTTATGTTCCCAAAAGAAATATTTCTATTTTGGGGGAAAAAAAATAAGGGTTAATTTCACCCAGGTCCCTGACTTTAAGGGTTATTATCACACAGGTCCACGTTTTTTTAAATATATCTTCTGGGTCCCTAAGTTTTCAAAAATTATCATCTGGGCCCATTTTTAATTTTTTTATTATTAAAAAATATAAAAATTACCATTATACCCTTATCCTCCCCCTCTCTCCACCAGATCCGGCAGCCAAAAGATATATTTTTAAAAACATGGATCTGTGTGATAATAACCCTTAAAGTCAGGGACCTGGGTGAAATTAACCCAAAAAATAATTTTGAGTTCCAACTTTAATCAAGAGAAAAACATTTCTACTACATTTGCGTCAAAGGGTGAATTGCAAATTTCTCCGTAGGAAGATAATAGAACTTACAGAATCCTTGCTGGTTGTTGGTATGATTGCTCGAAAGATGTCATGAAACTGCAATCGCAACAAAATGCAACAAGCGCCGATGATTAGCTAGAAGTTGCCAGAGATCAAAAAAAAATGCATAACTACAATATCCAGGTGGCAGCTTACCTGTTCCTTAGCAATACAACTCGACTTGCTATCGCAGCATGCCATATAAGCCGTTTCACAAGCTCTCATGAACAAAGGCTGCTTTCGAACCAGAGCAGATCCAATCAAGAACTGCAAGTCGTGCACAATGAAAGCATATTACGGATAAAGGTTGCTTTGCTGCTTTTTGTACGGCTTCAATTCCTTGTTTTTTAACAACCGTAAATGTGAATAACAGCAAGTTATAGTTCCCGAAAATGAGATATCCAATTTCGGAAGCATAAATCACGGGATGGTTGATGTGGCGCTAATGTGGATCGGGCACATCATATAGTTGGGTTAACTTTACCAATCTAAGTATTCGTATGCAGTTACAGTACAAAAGCTTCGAAGGAAGATCCATAAATCACATTAACTATATGACAATCATGCATCCTACTAGCATAAATATCATAGCATGTTTTATTTATGTTGGACCATCTTTGTTTTCTAACATCTAGTTCTAAAATGAAAAAGAGAAATTAAAGTTTAACACGTCCCATGATGGTAGTTCCAGGTTAATCCTGGATCTCTTGACTATGAAGTGCAAGATCAATCACAACTTCATGTATCTCAGAGATAAATGAAGATTGTTGTTTCCTTAAGTCGGTAGGACTTTGTAGCTAGCTTTTTTCAGTTTGAAGGACAAAAATATCACAGTCCCGAGCATACACGAAGATATGCAAAGACGTGTTGCATACTCTGTCCATAACAATCTAATGCTCGCATGATGAGAAAAGGACAAGAACGGAAGTGCAACCGGCACAAATTTGCGCGGTGCCAATGTGTTAGCTTGTGCAGTTACCTTAAAGAAAAACAATACATTACCTTCTCACATGTCTTTTCTATTATATTAAAGTATGCAGAAAAAGTTTTAGCAGGCCTAATATTATCTTGGCAACAAGTAAACACCCCTCATAATCAGTATTTACAATCATATCTCAACTATTTAGGACCGGCTTTATGAATGAATCACTTTTACCCAACCATATCTATTCAATGTCTGCTGATATTTTAATTCTAGGTTACAGTAATTTTTTGAACAATCTCCAAGAGGCAAACTGGTATCATGCCTTCGGAGAAGCAGTGGATTTCAATCATAAAGAACTTTAAATAACAAATAGGTGGTCCGGAATACGTAAAATAAAACCCGCATGCACCATAAGGTGCCCAGCCAGGCGCATTAAATATTATATTATATTCAAGATGTTTGGCAATTGAAGACAACAGAAGAGTTTTAGTTCATGAAGGTATTAGTCTCAATTGCAAGAGTTTTCATTGTTACAGAATGACTAGATTATTTTAGAAGTTAATAAGCATAGATAGTAACCCGTTGATTAACAAAAGAGAGTGAATGAAACAAAAACTCATCTTAAATTTTAAGAAATTAGTTCATAACCAAGAGGTAATATCAAGCACTAATAAGTTCCTCTGTAAAAGAACCTTAACAAGTACCAAAAAAACATATCAGGATACTAAGTTTTACCTGCTGAAATGTAACAGAACGCCTTTTTTCCACATCAATATAGGCAAAAATCTGTAAGAAATGGAACAATTGTTCATGATTCAATCAGGAAAAATGCATAATGCCCAATATTTTCAAATGTATACCACATGCTAATTACAAAAGGTGCTTAATAGGCATACTTGAAAGGCATCTGCATGTTTAATAGATATTTACATGTTCGATGGAATGTCCATTATATTATGTAGAAAAGTCAATTTTAGACTACAGTTGTCACGACTTCCAAAAACACATTAATCACACTGAAATCATTACAATGATTCTCTTATAAAGCTTCATATTCAGAGCACTATGGGTTCCAATATCTGAATATAATGGTTCATGCAATTACAGGAGCATGCTGGTTGTTCAAAATAAAATCAGTGTGTCATTGCAAATAAGTGGGCCTTATACACTGCACCACCCTCTGCCACTCTTTATATAACACATTCATGTCGGTTGTTCAAGCTAGAATATAATTGCAGGTAAGTGGGTGTATTTTGCATGCATATGCATACACACATACATACATATGTATGTACATACAATACACCCACTTAACTGCAATTATACATACATACGTACACACACATATATATATGAGTAAATTGCATCTGGACACTAAGGTCAGGAGAACATTACAAATTAGATCCAGCTTTTGAAACTTTTGGTCCCTGGGGTTGTAAAATCACTATAGTTTGGTCCCTCTTATAGAACATCTTTTTTGCTAATTTTTCCTTATAGAAACCATGAAACTTAATTATTTTTTGAGTAATTTAAACTATTTATCCACTTTAAAGGACCATTATACCCTTCTATCCTTATTCTTCTTTAAAAATTTAATAAAAATATAAAATTTAATTTCTCTCATTTCATGTTTTTTTTCCTCTAAAAATTTAAAATCAAAAAATTTTAATATTAATACTTAAATTATTATTTTAAAAAGTCAGAAAGTTAACGATTATGAATAATATGGAAAAATGACAAAAAATTAATAATGTTTTTATTGAGAAGTAATGATAACACTTTTACAACACCAGGGACTCAAATCGAGGTTTTAAAAAATTAGGATCAATTTGCAACACCATTCCAATCTCAGGGGCCTGAATGAAATTATATGCCAATAAGTATATAACATACATATATGTATATATATATATATATATATATTCATGAAATCATAGCTTTCTTTATTTGTTTATCATATTATCAAAACTTTCAATCTATCAGTATCCTTATTAGTTCCTAGTAGAATTTTTAGCTTCAATCAGTAAAGTTTGCAGGTGGTAGAGCCAACTAGCAATTTAAAATATTTTGGTTCAGGGTACTTGTTGGATCTAACAATTCAAAGGCAAGAAAGAAACACTAAAAACATCCATTTGTTTCTTCACATGTATGAACAAAGGGAGATTCTTAGGTGCACATAGTAGACATTTACTATTCTACATATCACCCAATAACCATCATATAGGTGGATAGGGCATTTACTGCGAGCACAGTGCGAAAAGGCTAACAGCAAGCAATGCCAAGGTATTTACAAAGCTATACGATGTGATTGTGCGGGATACGTATGTATTTCTGTGATGTCTACGCCAAAGCATCCTGAGAAACTATACAAAATGATCGTATAGGGTTACGAAACAACTTCTATGGCTTTTGTGCAATAGCAATAGTAAATAAAATACATTGTATCCATTTTAAGTATTTTTTTGAGTAACGAGAAAGGTTCCATGTTATCTATGTGTGTGTCTATTTTAAGTATGTATACACATATGTACATATTCATTATTTCTATGTTTTATAGTTGTAAAAGAAGTTAAAAGGTTTATATACATTTGATACATTCCATCATTTTCGTATTCATATTGGGGATCTATTATCCGGTCATATAGCATATTATGAAATGAAAAAATATGAGAAAATTATATAATTTGACACCTCATTATTTCATATAAGATTATACCTCCACATACGCGATACACAATCCAATTGAATAGTAATTTGAAAATAAGATATATTGTGTTTAAAAAAAAACAAAATTGCCTCCCTAATCTTAGGTCTCCTCAAATTACTTGAATGTTTATCCATAGGGCGGGAATCAATGTAAATTATTAAAATTGAGAAGTTTATATGAAGTTGACACATTCCATTATTTTGTACAACAATATAATCTTATCTATACAATCACCCAAGCCCTCATGCAAACTGCTAGCAACACAAAAATGTGATTCTGTATCCATATACTTTTGAGCGTTGCACAGCACACAAAATGTGATTTCGTATTTGGATACTCTGCTGTTTTGCACTAACCTTAATCTTGTACACTCGTTTAGCATCAAATGTCAGAATGACACATTACTTGTGCATAGAATTATATGAGTGCACAACACGCAGGTCAGAATCTCTTCAAAATAACACATTTGTACATGAGGCTCCTCAATAAAAGTCAGAAACTCCAACTTTCAGGAGATATATATACAAAGAAAAGATTAGCATGACAATCTCAAACTTCACAAGCCATGAAAATCATTTTTATTAAGCAGATTAGAATTCAAGGAAAAGTCTCACAAACTTCCAAAAGCAAGCGAGTCTGCAATGACATTTGTTCATAAAAACTTTGACGAATTATTAATTAGAAGCAGAATGGCTCTTGTTACTGTACTATCAAAAGAGAACATAAAGAGATACTAAACTTTCAAGATCAACCTTTAATGAAAGTGAGGACGTCACTATGCTAGATAAGAATCAGTTTCAAAACTAAATTAGGAAGCATCAAGATCAAAGTTTGCAAAGCAGCAGTAATGAAATACATAACCTTTTCAGATCGAGTATCGTTGCCCAATCCAAATGCAATCAAAAAATCATCAACCTTTACTCGTCCACTGTCAGGAAAAATCAAAATATTGAAATAAGCTACAGAAATTTCCTTTGAGACAATAGCAAGGCATCACCAAATTAGAACGGTAGGTTGACATGAGAATACTGTGGAAGATGTGCAACCAGTATCAAGTATAAGACCGGTGAACAACTGATCAACAACATAAGATATTCCAAATAGACAATTGAACTTGTCAATTTTCAGCGCCAACTTCCTTGATGATATTTAGAGCATAACATAGCTAATGAGCATAATAAATTGGCTACATGCAACCAATAAAAAAGTTTTAACCAATTGTATTGATTAATCAACAATGAAGTATAAGCTCCTTAATGGTGCTAGGGGCCTTAACAAGCATAAAATAGCAGCAGTGCTTTCAACAATGTCAAAGGATTCATCCGGTGCAGTGACGAGGGAGGGCTAACATGCTCAGCAAGAAAATGGCCATAACACTCAAAGCCTTGAAGAGACGGGATAAGCAAGAGGTGGGAGACTTGCCAGCAAAAACAAAGAAGCTGAAACACTACATCCTCACTCTCCAATTTAAAAAAGTGGTGAATGGAGGTTTGGCGCAAGAGGACCACATGGAGATGCTTACCTTAAATACTACCAAATCACACCACTCTTGATATAGTTGAAATCTAGTGGTCGATGAGGGCTAAAGCCCGATGTCTTGCCAAAGATGACAGAAACATTACTTTTTTCATGGAGTCACCACAGAAAGGAAGCAAAAAATTGAAATTTGCTTCAGGTTAATCTGAACCTGATTCATGCCAGTACCCAAAGCTAACCCAAATTATGACAAGAATCCAGGATAATGCTGCTAACCCGATTCTATTAAGGTTCGATTAAAGTTGAACCTTCACATCCCTGCCCCAGTCAAACAGCCTAGGCACGAACATGAACTATAATTGGGAGCAGTGAACTTATGTCATTAAGGAAAATGATTGGGATTTTGATCAGTTAAAGGATTGTTGAACGCATGCACATGAATGTTGCCAAAGAGCAGAACCAAGCTTGGCCTACAGTGATAATTAACATGGGAGAAAATGATAATAATCCAAATGATTCATTCATGCTGCAACATGCATCATTAACCAAGATCTTAGATCATTGATTTGACAAACAAAAATGCAGTCAATCAACAATGATAAACGTTAAGAATAATGAAGCAAAAGAGTGAACTTCCTTCATCTATACTGGCCAAGTAATGTAATACAAACGTTGCTCAAGTGAAATGTCACAGGAAAGCAAACCTTGCAGGGAACAGCATAACTTTTCACAATTTTATCAACGGACTTCACCATATGGTCCAATAATCAATAAGTTAACTAATAGTGGGATACCGGTCTAATTCATTAGATTACCCAATAAATTAAGGATTTAATTTACTAGATAATCCAATGATTAAATTCTTAACCCACTATTGCGAATTTATCAAACAATATATTAGGCTATATATCTTTTTTCTTTTTCGAATATCAAAGGAAGTAGTAACACCAATCCTACCGATAAGGGACAAATCCTGTAAACGCAAGCATCCATGGTATGGTAAGAGCTTGTCGGAACAGTAAGAGTGGTGACTACAACTAGAAATCATTATAGGTGCTTAACTGCTTATCAATTTTAAGCTATAGTTGAGTTGTTGACTTCCTTTTTACTTACATCCTAACTGTTACCCGAAAATACAGAAAAGCTTTTCAGTCAAAGAAACATGAATAACTGGACGTCTACCAGATAAAGTAACAGCCATATGTAAAAAGCAATGACAACTGTAGCATATGAGTAGTGACATAACATCCATAAATCTCACATACATACAGGGTGTTTGTACTTTTACTTATCCCCACAACCAGAATGGACAACTTTGCCAGCCTTCTCATCTAAGCTATTATGGACGCTGAAGGAATAGGACATTAAAGATAGGACATTAGAGTAGGCTGCTATTTAGAGCACTCCGATGGAATTTTTTACCAAAGCGTAGGGGATTAAGTGGAGTGGATGCTAGAGGAGATCCATCATGGCAGCAAAGTAGCCCACCAAGTAGGTTTCTAGGGAGCTATCTTGCATGATCCATCCACAAGTATAATGTGGGAACATCAAAGGCATTCATTTATCAGCTAGAGTTCCAGCCCACTCCCACCTCATATATGTGAATGATCTGCTTTTGTTTGTCAATACCACCAACTACTGGTAGATGCTTGAAATTAGTGCTGGATCAATATTGATCTTCTGGACAAGCAGTTAATATAACCAAGTCATTCATCATCTTCAGTTGCAGCTTGCCAGGAACCAGAAAGTCATTATTAAAACAGGGTTTGGTATGTGTGAAGAACATTAGCTCTACCTACGGATCCCTCTCTCCAGCCATAGAACAGCCAAAGCAAGGCAAACTTTGAGGCTATTATCACAGTAATGAGGAATTGGGTCACTTCTTATGGTGCAAGGAAGCTTTCACTAGCAGGGAGATCACTCATATTAATAGCACCCTTACATCTATACGAGCTTATGCACTATCACATATGCATGTTTTGACCAATGTTCATAGCGATATAGAGAAGATTATGAGAAGTTTCTTATGGAGTGGAGACAGAGAAATGAAAGCCATGTTTTATGTCTACTATAAAGAAGTGTGCAAGCCTAAAAACCATAGGAAGATTAGAATACATTATTTCAAGAAGTGGAGGAAATTCCTTGTTGACAAGTATGCTGTCGAATTCATGAATAATGTCAATTGAATTTGGAGGGATAACTTTAAGGCTAAGTATGGCACCGGAGTCCAACCCCTGCAATGAAAAGAGGTGATTCCTAGGTGTGAAAATTGTTTTGCATTGGAGAAGATGTTATCTTAGATAAAATGATATGATAACTATGAGATGGAAGTTCTGTTTCTTTTATGAACAACTCATGGTTATCTACTATCCATCTCTTTCATTGGCAAACTTTCATCAACATGGAAGTGGAGAATCATCTACACCTAATAGTAAAGCTTATTTATGGAGATGACTGGATAGGCTAATAAGTTAGGTCTTTTTATTTTCCATGCATGCTACTTTGTTGTGGGCTACAACTGGGAAACTCAGGGTTCCAACTCTGAATTCATACAGGAAGTAGTTCCGACAAGATGGTAGCACTCAGGCAAGAGTATTGTGTTGGGTGATCTCAACTCAACCAAGAAATGAAAGCCCTTCTTCTTAGGATATGCAAAGACATTGTTCCCACTATGTGTTGGCTATACTAGAGAGGACTAGTGGCATCCAATCAGTCCTTGGGGATGTGAGGCAAAAGATGTCTTCCACATCTGTATAGAGTGTAAAATGTCCTAAGAGTTCAAGGAACTATTGTGACACAGATGCTCTTTATTACCATTAACCTTTTCCTTGCAGGATTACCTTTAGGTGCAACAACAAGAAGGTGCAATATGACCCAAGGCTCCGCTTGGAGGCAGCGTCCATCTACTAAATCTGAAGATCCAGAAATTCCAAAGACCACGACTTCCTAGCTCCAATCTAGAAGCCATAGTGGTCAACGTAATAAGCTGAGATTGACTTGAGCCAACCCAAAAGATGCATGCGGTTTTATAGGGGGTACGAGCATGGGTTCTCAGAACTGGATCGGACCAACGGGTTAAACTAGTTCAACTGAGAACCGGCTGTAATACCAGTTCGGTTTGCTCATAAAACCAAAACAACGGTTTGCTCAAGTTGGATCGGCTAAAAACTGGTACGAATGGTGAACCAAATGAATCGATTGAACCCATTAAAGTTCATAAATATGTAAAATGATCTTGACAAGTGTTTATTAATTTTTAGGGATAATTCTACTTAGGCCCTTGAGATTTGTCTACTTTATCATAAAGGTCTACAAACGTCAAAACATGTCATACAGGTCCACAAACATCAAAACATGTCATATAGGTTCACAACAATTACTATATAGTTTACTAAAGCCCTAACTATTTCTAAAAAGCTTCCAATCAGGTACAACATAACACTTTCCGTCTAAAATACCGTCAATTTGTCAAAAAATAAAATTAAAATAAATATTTTTTAAATTTACCATTTTACCCCTGTGCACTTGCACCGTCGCTCTCGTGGTTACACTCTGCGCGCATGGCCTCGATTGCAGGCCGTTGGGCCCAGGTGAGCGCGCACAGGAGGCCTCCCTCACAGCTACTCGCAGCCGCGCACAGGCTACCACGCGCACAAGTGGCCGCCCACGAGGCTACGCGCAATCTCATGCGCAGGCGGCTGCCCTTGTAGCTGCTCATGGCCGCACGCGGCCTCGGGCGCAGGCAGCCGCCATCGCAACGGCAGACGACTTGACCCAGCCGACTTGCACGAGTAGGGTTTGGCGAGGCTGAAACAGTGGTGGCATAATTTGAAAATTGATAAATTAAGTGTATTTTAATCATTTTAAAAATGCTTAATAGATTCTGTCATGGAGGGACCACGATATTCTGTATAATATTTTTTGTGAACCTGAATGAAATATTTTGATATTTGTGGACTTTTGTAGCACAGTAGGCAAACCTTAGGGGCCTAAATAGAATTACCCTTAATTTTTATATTCTCCCAAGTGCATCCACATGAAAAAACTAGTGATCGACCAACCAATCAACCACATCGAATTCAGTTAGCATCTAGGAGCATGCACTACTAAAAACCATAGATTAAACTTTTGTCCAACCGTAAAGAGTCATCCAGTTGACAAATAGGAACACATTGTGAAAGATATCATCTAGCTACTATTCTTTTTCGTCTTACAAAGTCACACATGTAACTAGAAACAACAATAATGTAGCACATTTTGTAGCTCATTAAGCAAGTCTAAAAGATTTTATTTGGGAAAGGGATACTCCCCTCTCTACTGATTTGGGATGTTGGTTGATTTATTTTGTACTTGCTATTGAACTCTTTGATTTTGATGACAACAATTAATTTAGTTGTTATAGTCCTCTTACTTAGTGTGTTAACAGGTTACATTATCTCATTTGAGGATGTAGTCCAAATTAAAGTCTAGAGAAAAGCGAGATCTTACTGGAATTTTAGTATTTTCTTTTCTAGGACTATTATGTAAGCATGTGCATATTTGCCAAGATTTTTACTCGAATTTTTCCTTTTGGTTTTCTAGTTAAGAAAACCTTACTTTCTTTCGTATTTGTAGTGTTTGATTGTTTAAGCAAAAATCTCCTCCACCTATTCATGTTAAATAATTTGAATTGAGAATGTAGCTCACTCAATCTATTGATTTGAGTTTGAAGCTTAACTCAAAACTAAATTCTTATCATATATTAGATTAAAAGTTGGTTAGCTTAACACAATCACATGCCTATGATAGATGCCTACATGGTTATTAATTGACCCTCTATTTTGGTATATGACAACACATAATCTATTGGTTAATACCCATGTATTTTCCAAAAGGTTGCATAAGCCATATCAATCCAAATCAAGAGCCATCATTCTTTTCCTTGTAACTTGGGTTTTGCTTCTCCCATGACAACTTGGCTTGTGTTTTGATTTCCTGCAGCTTACCGTTTTGTCTTTTAAAAGCCTGATTTATTTTTGTGTTTGATGGCCACCATGTTAAAATATTGAGGCATGATTCTATGATTACCTTTTTTTATTCTTAATCCATTCAGCTTTGTCTCCTTGTGTTGGCTAAAGTACAACTAGCCTACAATTACAAAGGACAAAAAGGGCTGTTTGCTTCTCTCTCTCCAACGGAAATATTTCTGCATTCTTAAGCCCATGCGATTTTTTTTTGTAAAAACTAATTCTCTCCAAACAATGTTCTCATTCTGCACACTCTGATTTTGGAGAACAGCAACTCACCTTCTCCTCTCAAGCTCTACTCGATTTTTGCGGAGATTTCAAAGAAAGAGATTGTGGTGTTTCTCAAGTGAAAAGAAGCTAAAATTTTTCTAGTTCTATTTTGTTTCATGCTTCAGAAATTTATATTGCTGCAGTTTTTTATTTCTGGTTTGCTGTGAATCTTAATTCTTGAGTTATTACTTATTGAGATTCACTAAAACTCTGTTTTTCCTCTTGTTCTTCCTGTTGAAAGCTCATATTAAGTGATTCTTCTTTATTCTCTCAAACTATCCTGCTCACTGTTTTTACGTTAGCTTTTTCGGAATCATTCAAGTAGACCCTTGGCTAATTTGCATGTGCATAGAGTGCCTCATTGTAATATTGATTCTTGTATATGCATTGTAACTTAAGCTAGCTAGTCTAGCAAAACCTTTCCTTCCTTACTCTATCTCCCTAGTGGAGGTTTGTAGGTTTGCTCAGCTTTGGTTCCTGCAAAAAACTGTAGGATTGAAGGTTTGCTTGGCTTTGGTTCCTTGAAAAAGCCATAGGGTTGTATTGGGTTTGTTCGGTTTTGGTTCCCATAAAAAGCCGGGGTTATAGTGAAATTCTCATTCGAGGTGCGTGGGGAGTGGACTAGGAAGGCCGAACCACTATAAATCTTTTGTGCCTTTTGTGTGATATATTTATGCTGTTTACTTTTCTCCTTTATTAAATACGTTATTTCTGCACTGAGTCTTATTTCTCAAATTGACCTCGCCTTCTGGTGGTACTCTCTGTTCTATTTGTTCTGCAGTCTGATTTGTTAAATCAACCTCTCTGTATTAATTGAATTATCTCTTATGTCTATTGCCTTAATTTAAAACTTATAAATTTTATTATTCCCAATTCACCCCCCTCTTGGGAAGCCTTTGGGCCAACACTTGCTTTTAGTTTAGTGAGAAAAGCCTAGACCACTTTTTACAAAAAAAAGCAACATGAGCAGCACAAAGGCCACACTAGAAGCACAATCTAGTTAGTTAATGAGTATTACTAAATCAAGATACAAGTACTCAAAATGATGAACCTAGAGCATAATTATCCCAACATTAGGAGGATTGAAAAGGGTCGTACCTGTAGATTCTGCTGGCATTCTATTGTTCTGAATATAAGTTAATATTACAAATAGCTAGCTTCATAGACTGGTAGCAGTACAATGACACAACTTGCTGATGAATTCTTGATCATTAATATGATTTCCAGTTTATGCTAAATTCTAGTTAATTGGTCGCTCTTAACCCCACACCCATACAGGCCTACCCCAGTATAAGCACAAGAGAAGTTCAAAACTCAGAGGAACGAAGCTAAATAACAAATCTAAAAGCTATGGTTCATTGTCAACTTTTAGGATTACATAGCAAAACAAATGCACAACCAAGATACAAAACAAGAAACAAAATCACATTACTTTGAATCTGGATTCATAAAACAAAACTGCTCCATAAGCTCCATGGCCTCGGATGTACTTATGCTGAATGACTGTAGAAAGAAAAAATATATAAATATCACATTGCATGCAAAAGTAGCTTTAAGAAATAAAAATGAATAGTTGTAACAAAGGGCATACTAAAAAAAGAGAGATGAGAACACTTTATTTCATCAAAAGAAATCCATGGTTAATCTTTCAGATATATGCTCAAACTAAGCAAGAGGACAGAGAAAATAGAGTATTTACATTTTCCGAAGTCCTAAATGTTGGTATGAGTTTCTCTATTTAACAACTACCATTCTCATTTCCTATCCAATCAAAGGTTTTCAATTTTCTAAAACTCTGCGGGTTACGAAAAAACAATAAAAATTTTAGCAAGCTAAATATTGGTAAAGTGTGTAATTTTCAAAAATTTTGAAAAATGATATAAGGTGTTAACTGGACACTAGGGGTGTGTTTGTTTGTAAGGTTAAATTTAAGAAGGTTAAAATTAAATTTGGATGGAGATATTTTTTTATTGAAAGTTGTGAATGATGTGAAATAAAGTTAGTTATTATGTTGGGATATGTGAGGGATGTGATATAAAGTTAGTTATTATGTTGGAATATGTGAGGGATGTGATATAAGTTAGTTATTATTTTAGTAATATGTGTAGGATGTGAAATAAATTTAATTTTTAATATTAAATTTTATGTGTGATGTGATATGCCTGATTAAAATTAAATCAGGTTAATTTTAAACTCCTAGACAAACGGGGCCTAGGATATAATGATGCAAAGCAAGGTCAGAAAATCATCCTGTGGTTGGATATATAATAACAGATGAGATCAATCAGAGATTTTTATTTTCAAGCCATAAGACGAAAAAAGTGTGTTGAAGCGCAATTACTAATTTGTTTCATCTCCAGAAAAATTCCATTCATGATGGAAATGACAATTTATGAAAAATGAGGTACATAAGTTTGAGAGTTTCTAAGTACGAACACTTTCAATCCATGCCATTTCAACCAAGAAATTTGAACACTTGTCCTGCCAAATAGCAAACAAAGATTTCATAAGAAATCGATTGCAATTTGCAAAAATTACAATGTCTTTGTAAAACAATGCAGCCACTTAAATAAGTAAACACTTTCTCGAGAACATTCTGTGCGTAACCTTCTCCAATTTCTGAATTTATGCACATAATACTAGACAAAAACTCAGTACATTAATCCTCACCCTCAGGAGAGTAATGATAAGAATTATGATAAAATTCAGAAATTATGATAAAATTCAGAAAGGTTTACCTAGAGGGACAATTATAAAAAAAGGAGAATTCGCAAACAAGTATAAAAAAAATTGAAGTTTTTGTACTAAATAGCTAGATCTTCATATTTGCACTCATACCATAAACAAAGTTTTAATAAAACAAAACTACCACTATTGTCTTTCAAATCAACCACCAGCATCATCTCTGGCAAGTTACAGCAGGATAGAGGAAGTTGTTTCTCATAGAAGAAATTTGGTGGTTGTCATGCAAAAAGTTGTCAATTGCTCCTTGATAGCAACGTAATTTCCTTTCCAATTGTCAACTGAAGCATGAAAACAACCATTCACAGGACACAAAGGCCACAGTTAATCCTGAAAAAAAGGAAATGAGAGTGCACAAGAGGCATCATGGCCAGATCTACTAGCCTTTCCACTATCGGCAGCCTCAAAAAATTGCCCGTTTCCTTCTCCTAGCTTATTTCTCCTTTACGACAACAACAGTCAAAGCAGAGAAGCATGGAAGTGTCTCAAACATTTCATCGTTGATCCTCAATTTACTTCCCTATTGTGTTGCTCACCTACTTCAAGTCCATCATCTTTAGAAAAGGCAAGGTCATTTTTTGCAAACTCCATGAAAAGCACAAGCCATTAACAGAAGATAAATGGCATATTCTAACGAGATTAACAATACTTGTAAGGTGTTGTATTCAACTCTTGTTTGTAATATGACATAGTTGAAATGATTCAGGAATTAATATGTAAATTACAACGCAAGTCAATTTCTCCAAAAAGCTTGTTCATTTGTTTAACTTCTCAAAGCACTATTGATGAAAATAACAAGAACATGCAAACATATATGTCATGTAAAGATGCATACTTATGTGGAATAATGAGCAAACAGCTTAATAAATACATAGATAAATTTGTACCAACATGTTCATATATTACATACACATGTATTTGCATGTACATGACTCTGCAAATATGTGGCTCATGCATCTGCAAACATAAAGCATATGCCCATATATGCAGACAGATGGATTTATCTATATTTGTATATGTACATAGTATCATGTCTAAATATAAACCTACCAATGATATGTGTATTTTTGTAAATATTTACATATGAATACACCTTTAAGATATCATATATATCTAAATATAAATGGTAAATTGCAAGCAAGCCCCAGCTACCGTTGTCGAACCCTCGGGTTCCTACCGCCGTCGCCATTGCTGGGACGTCCACCACCGTTGCCTTCTACCCTAGCTGCCGTCGCACCATTATTTGCAGGCGTCAGCCGCAACTTGGGAGAGCGTTGCCGCTGCCAGGGTCTCAGGTCGCCGCCTCCTCCAATGGGTTCTCAGCAACGCTCTCCCAAGCTGCGGTAAATGCCCACAAAGAATAGGGCGGCGGCAGCTACAGCATAAGGTGGCGGTGGTGGACAACACAACAATGGCGGCAACAACAGCAGCAGCGGAAACTCGAGGTCTGGCGGTGGCAGTCACTAGTTGCGGCTTGCCTGATCGAGAAAGAGAGAGAGAGTTCAGGGGGGAGAGAAAATTAGGGGTAAAAATGTTATTTTTGATAGCTTTTGGATCTCAATTTGATGGGCCAACTTGAGTAAGTTTTCAAATAGCAAGAATCTACTTGCACATATGACCAAACAAAAGGGACCTGCTTGCAATTTACCCAAATATAAACCAACCAAATGATATGTGTATCTGTGTAAATTACACATATGAATACATCTTTAAGATATCAAAATGACAACACTACTTAAAAGGAGAATTTCATACGTACCATGAAGTTCTATTGAATCAGTCCCCACACCCCTTCTCCACTATTACTAACAAATCCCTGCATCTCCTCAATCCTCCAACGTCAACCGAACAATCGTTGTAGCTAAAATCTTTTATGTTAACAGTTTTCACTTATTCCAACACGATTGAGTGTACTACAAACCATATAAGGTCTCATGACGAGGACACAATCCTGGCTTTTCGACCTAGGGCGTTAGGGAATCGTGTAACCAATTTGACCCCCCTAATACTTCAAATGGAATTGTGCACAATATTAATAATAATCAAGATTTAAGCTATGGGGAAAAGTAATTCAAATAGAATTCTCTTATAAAAGCTTACTTGGCAAAGAGACTATTTTGGTAACACTATGAAAATTGTGAGCTTCCCCACCTAATGGAATTAAGGCTTAGTTATTGCTATTGTTGTTGTTGTATGAAAATTGTAGGCTTACCTTCAGATATATGCATGATGGAAAATAAAGATAGTAATATTAAAAATTATATAGAATATAAAATAAAGTTAATTGATGTATTAAAAATGATATAAATGTGAAATAAATTAGATTTTTTTTTTAATTAAAAGTTATGTAAGATGTAATAAAAATTAATTTAATATTATTATTTTATTTTTTCTAATAAATAAATTATTTTGGTCTTTAACATAACCAAAATGGTGAGAGGACTAAATAAGCCCTAAAACAAAAGAAGCTACTCAATCAAGTAGAAATACAACTCTTAAAAATGTACATACATTTTTATGATTAAAATTTCTTTACCTGCCATCAGATGATGTCGGGACAGCAATCAAAGAGAACTATAGATATGAGAATTCCCTAAAATGAACCTAGGAAAAATGAATAGATTAATTATTACTTCAAAAAGCTCAACTTGCCTATGAATTCGGAATGTTCAGTCTACTTATATAATGTGGTAAATTAGGTTTGGACAAGAATGCCAGATACAACTGCAATATTTACAGCAAATTCTTCTTATTCCTTCCCTGACATCCTGAGAGAATATTTTCACATTCAATTAGAGTTTCATGTGACGAGCGATAGTCAGCAGTATAGTCAACCTTTTTTTTGGCACATTACATAAATTTATATTGATACATTTCTTTGAAATAAATAAAAAATAAGGTTTATAACATAACAACCAACATTCAATTCAAGAACAAGAATGCTTTATCATGGATACTTGTTGAATTGAAGATCAACTCACCACTTAATGAGTGACATGTTTTTATGCCAATGAAGAAGATCATTAAATATTTCAATGTGTAAACATGTTAATTTTCTGTTTGTAAGTACCAAAAGACCGAGAAAAATTTATGAAGATGTAATTCATCTGGAATTCTTATTAATGTCTCCACAATATGTATGGAACTAGCACATGAAGTACAAGTAAATTGCTAGACACTAAATTAACCTGGAGCAGACGTTCTATGTCACATCACTCTCTGACCATAATTAACGAAGATGCCAACCACCAAGATAAAAGAAAGCGATATACAAGAGATTAGAGGCAGCAGAACAAAGGTTTATATAAATGTACATGGATTTTGACTTTTGCGAGTTCTGATGCTCTTGTGAGAAGCATTAAATCACCATAAGCATGAGATGTCTGAACGACATTAAGAGCGCTTGCCATCCTGTGGCTGGTCTGCAGAGTTCACAAAATAGGAAAATTAGTCTCAACCTGTACATTTCCACATTAAACATTGCAAACTTTATACAATTTTATGATGCAGATCCAAAAGCATAAACATCTTTTCTGCACATTGAAGGTTGAAGGTGAATCTTTAGACAAAATCACACAAATCTCCAAAGAATTTTTTCTCTAGACATCATTCTGACATTCGAAACTATTAAAGAATACATATTCACAAAAGCATAACTGGGCTATTAAGATTGACTTTGAACTGATGCAATATGAAAAAGGGAATTACAGAAATATTTATTAATAAATTAGGAATGACATGATTATAAGTGTAATCAACTTAGCAAGATGACATCGTGTCACCAAGCTATACAGTAGCATAATTTCTCAATTTATACTCACTCGTTTTGCAAAATTAGTTGCGCTTTCCTCTTCATCTGGGAAAATAATGGGAAGATACTCCACCTACGTTCAACAAAGATAGATAATAAATAAACATATTCCAAACGATGAAATTATTGAGTTGGAAAGAATGCAGCATCATTATGAATAATGGATGCACAAGATGCAATAGACTAACCACAATGTAAATTTGCACATTTTTTTATAGAAAACATTTACCCACATATACCATAGAACTGGCAGTTATTGCCTTATGCTTTTGACAATATGGCAAAGATTTTCTCTGGTAATACATAAGTTGTTAGAAACAGAGGTAGAAATAATAAAAGGCTTCAATCATAAAGGTTTTAGGTTAACAGCTTAAATAGTATCCTGTTATTTTGATTTAAGATAGAAGTTAGCCATGATTAGATCACACATTGACTACCCCTGAAGAAGCAGCTAGGTTCTCTAAAAGTGTGAAGAAGTAACTAGGTTCCAAGAAACGCACCAATGCAACATCTCATGGTCACAAGAAACAACAGTTAAGTCCCAAACGTTAAATTGAAGGAAATCTATTTAAACATACTAATACTACTAT
This sequence comes from Apostasia shenzhenica, assembly GCA_002786265.1. Lineage (NCBI taxonomy): Eukaryota > Viridiplantae > Streptophyta > Magnoliopsida > Asparagales > Orchidaceae > Apostasia > Apostasia shenzhenica. The sequence continues at coordinate 2,994,915 of KZ451886.1, read as the reverse complement.
AAGTTGCTTTCTCCATATTCAATTGCATATTAAGACACTTTAATATTTAACGATACCACGTTGAAATCTGGAAAGTTTAATAACAATATAATACCATTGTGTTACCTAAAAATGCTAGAAAGGGTCAGGTTCACTGCCTAGCAAGTGCTAATGTGAAAAAGGAGAGAAAAATTCTCAAATACTGTATAGTAAGAAAACGTTATGACTATTGCAGGTGCACATTATGTACTTTAAAGTAGAATCAAGTGACTTACAAACTTGTGGTTTGCATATAGCAGTCAGTTTAACTACATTAAATATTTTCAAAGTAATTTCATGCAGTAAAAGTTCAAATAAATACATCAAAAAAGAATTTATAAACATTAAAATGCTTCTACCTCCATAAAATTGTGAAACTGAGTGAACATCTTGAACATCAGCTTGGCCAGCGAAATGCTTCCCCTGAATTAAATTAAACCAAATAAACCATTAGAGAAAGCAACAACTTGAAACAAACTTGTCAAATACCTACCATGACTACATTCAAAAAAATAAAAATATCTACCATGACTGATCAAAGTGAACGTGTGGATATCTAACCACCACAGGCTGGATTGGGAGAGTAGGGATGAAAGCACCAAGTTGAAATGAGATAAGGAATCTCCCATTTGTAGTAGTGCCCTCAGGAAACAACAGCACACGAGGAAATTCGTTGCATGAAGCCTTTCTCTGAATTCAGGCCCTTAAAAGAAAGTTTCTGTATTAAATAGCTAATAAAGAGAGAACTTGTATAAATTGTGCTTGATGTTTTACATTTACTTCTGGTAAAGTTTTCAGTTCAGCGTGGTCACTGTTCAAGAAGTATCTATACCTATGGAAATCAGCTGGATCAACACATGATGGTTATGCAAGCTTTAACATTCAGTGATACGCCAACCCAACATTTACTCCAAGTTCTTGCTACAAAAATGGCCAATGTGCCCGACTTGTATGACAGCTAGGACTCAATATAATTAACGTGTAGAACATTTCTCTTAATAAAGAAGATGTGTAAACAGTAACAGACTATCCTCTGACGATGGTATCTTTATATCAGCACAATAGGCTAGAAGATTAACATACATAAGTCATAAATAAAGTAAATCTAATAATCTATACCCAAAGGTCACTCTCCATAAACGGCCAGTAAGTATGCTAGAAGTGTTGTTCGGCTTACTAGGGCCATCACAGCTTCATCCAAACACACACCTATGGTAGTGAAGAAGGTTAATCGAGGTGTTTGAAGAGCTAAAGCCATGATGTGGAGCCATTGGCGAGGTTATGAAAACCTTCAATGTGCTAGAGCCAGGTCCTTTGAGAATTTGAGGAAATAAGCAATAAAGAAGATTGGCAGTCGAGCTCCTGCCTCTTTACAAAAAGGGTGTGTTGATGACAGAGGATGCAATCGCTAGGCTAAAGAATGGATTTGCATGTCAGAGCATTAACACCAACTAACAAACAAAATAAACAATGCAACCGAGCTTGAAAACAAAGGTTTTATGTCCAACTTTCCCATGAATATTCCATAAAAAAAAAATCTCATGAATAGAACTACAATTATTTTAATACATCATCAATAAAAAAGGATTTCCTTGAAGATCAAATAAATATTTACTAGTGAAATAAACAAAAGACAAGGATAATTGTGTTCTTTTAGCAGTTCATAAAATACATTACTGCATATGATGTTAAAAGATGCAGTGCAATGAATTGTCCCGATTAGGAAAGGTCAAAACCACCTAGCAATGACTCATGTTTCTCATCAGTAGCTGAGAAGGAGGATGAAGAAACCAAACATGGATCCAAACTGATATGTTCTAGATTATCTAATCTAAATCAAACCATTCATCGATTAAATTCATGTATGGGCACATAGCATGCATTTGATTAAAACTAAACGGTATATTTATTCCTAGTTAAATCTGTCAAGCTTAGTGGGAATGATGAGCTTAGGAAGTAATAGAAATGAATCGAAAAAACCTGTGATCAAACTTTAGGACTTTGCGGAGTGGATAGAGTGCTATACAGATCAAAAAAAATTTGTTTGGAATAATAAGATCAGCAAACAAATTCTGGAGTTTTCTACACCAACTGCTCAAATTACTGCAAACACCAATTCATGATAATGCAAAATATCAAGATGAATGAGTACCCAAGAACCTGATAAAGTACCAACCATGTGGACATAAGCCTAAATGAGTAAGATATACTCATCAAACTAATCAACGTTAGATTGAAACAAAGCAAAGGTCTGCCAATTTAAAATCTCATGAATCCCTACAATGAAAAAAACAAGAAAATATTAATTGAAGCTAACACCTAATTTCTTAATAGGATGGCTGCTGACATAAGTCCATATCTTCTACAGCATATGCATCAAGGTGGACGAGACAAGGAAGTTGCTTGGAGGACTACTGAACAGATGAGAGAAAACTGCTATAGAATGAACCATTATTTTTTGGAACGAACCATTCGCTTTGACTTCAAAACACAAGAACGAACAACAAAGAAAAATGAAACTTTACATTCCAGCAAACATACAGTAAGATTTGGTGTAAATTTCATACCTTTTTTCATGATACGTGTTAGTTACAAGTTTTTCCTTATACATATCTTATATAATTCCAACCATAATTAAGATCTAATTTTGGAGGCTATTGAATGGGTAAGTTTGAGATCTGTTGTACTGTCTCTGGACTCGTGAAAGAATAGTGTTATTTTCTCCGTGTGCAGCCAAGGTTTTTCCTCGATTTGGGGTTTTCACATAAATTTTTATGTCCTTTCTTTTTTCTCTGATTTGCATCTGGTTTTCTTCTCACTTGTGTTTTTTTTATCAGATTCCCATTGCATTATTGTGAGATTTCTCATGAGATTTGTTGTCAAGCGAGATTCAACTTCTCAATAGCTAGTCATTGCCTTATGGATCATCAACTTGCTAGTCCAATTGCCGGTCTATTACCATTGTTTATGACAGTATATTGTTTTTATTGGAGGATGGGTGGTTTTGTTATAAATATACATGAATAACATAGAAAAATCTCTGGTTTCTATTATTAAGACATCCACCCTCTCTTGCAAGCCTCCCTTTGCCCTACAAAGAACATTGAACAAAGCCAAGAAGGAGCACACAAGCTAGGATGGCCACTAGAGTAAAGAGAAAATAGAGGCCAAGGGCAGTGGGGGAATTAAAGAGATTGCAAGACTGTTCACATTTATGAGAAAGAAGATAGTGATTTCAAGCCACAACTAAAGAGTCGATAGATGGCTAAGATTGAGTAGTCGCCTCATGCCTAAAGGCCTGAGCCATGCATGAGGCAAATCTCTAATCTACTTAAAATTTAGGCTTAACCAAAAAACATGGTTTAGCATCTCATCGAGCATGACTACCAAGGTTTATAAAAAATATTTGCTAAAAAGAGCAAAACAAGTCAATGGCAAATGTAAACCAAAGAAGGCATCTCATCCAATACTTCCAATTTGAAAAAATATTAGAATAGTTGGAACGGCTTACATTATAAATAATAAAAAAAATCTTATACATAAAATACAACTCATGCATAGAATTAAATATTAAAATTGAAATAGCAATACATTGAGCTTGCGCAATTGAGACCGCAGAGAGCTTCACACATGCTAATGTTTCCATAGTCAAAAAATATTTGATACTTATAAACAGTTGCATCAACTACTTTAGCTGACCTTTTTTCGCAGCCTCATAAATGTTAGTGATATTGTTGTTTTTTTACTTCATTTGATACTTTGATTTTGCTTATATTGGATATCAATCACATTGTTTCTTTGCCTTAATCAAGCTCATATTGCGAGAATGGATATTGATATTTTTTATTTTTTCTATATATTGAGCCAGAAACTCGAAGAGAGGAGAGCATGCATCTACTTTCCTTAGATCAGTATATTCGGATTCAAGTAATAACAGTTGTATTATTATTAATTGTATCTTATTTGCATCAAGTTAACTAATTTGGGTCAGATTTAGATTAAAACTAAACAAAATCTACAACAACAATAATAAACCAAATCTTTATCCGACTAGATGTAGTCGGTTACATGAATCTTTTGTTTACATTGCACTTCATCAAATAATAAATCTTTATTTAACTTCAAATATGTAAGATAATTTCTTATAGTTTCTTATCATATCTTTTTTAGCCTTCCTTTTTCTTTTTTTGCATAAGCAAGATCCAATAAATTAACTTTTTTTACTGGAGCTTCTATCGACCTACGATTTATATATCCAAATCATCTAAATAAACTCTCTCTAAGCTTATCTGCAATTGAGGCCACTTCAAACTTCTCATGAATATATATTAATAGAATAAAATCTACTAATATATTCAATAGTTGTTGAAAGATATTTTTTATTTTTTTAAATTGAATTGTTCATAATATTACTTTTAGTGGTATCAGGAATGTTTGAGGTTTATTATATCATTGTATCCGTATTATATTGTATTCGTATCTTTGTATCATACTCGTGCTTCATAACAAAGAAATATCCCGAAAAAACAAAGAATATTTTCCACGTGTGAATAAAAGCTCGTACCTTTATCTCATTAACAGCATTTTTTCTCGATGATGGAGAGAACCTATCAACATAAATGACCTATACAAGCATAAATAAAAGAATGAAATATTCAAATATTGTAGAAGTTACTGGCAGCCAACAAAAGGTAACACGAGGACAATTATTATAATCTAGGACTTCAAAGGCTTACCTGCATAGCTCTAATAATGGTTCCAACGAATGGCAGAGTATCATGCGACTCAGAAGCAACAATTGTTGGGAATAACTCAGAGAAGAAGAATATGGGTTCTACATAAGAAACATGATTACAAACAACTATAGGAGCAATTTCTCGAGAAGCAGGCCTGCCAATACGAGTAATCCAGTGGTACCTGATCGACAAAGAATCCAAAAGAAGATTGATAATTTATATTTATTAAAGTTCTAGAACCCTATCACTTCAATGTCTTGCAAAGTAACTCGTGGGACTTCGTTAAATATTATGAGATATATCCAGCAAATACAAAAAAAACAAGTGTGCACAAAAATGTAAGACAACATCAGCACCATCAAAAACCTTAATACCAAATCTTTAATGTTGCTTTATGAATTCTTATTCTCCAATCATTCCTATAAAATAATGAATGTGGTGCTAACTCTAACATAAGCTAGTCTTCCTATATGCAACGCTCCCTCCATCATTATATACTTCGATTTTATTATTTTCTAGATAAATTAAAGCTCATTCAATAATGATGGATGGTACGGCAGATTGACAAGTATAGGCAAGAAAAAGAGGTTAATCATCAACGTATAACTCATTAAACAATTCGCCCTTCATGTGCTTCACAAATTATGTACTCGCATAACTTCCTATTATTGAATGAATAATGTATTTGCATGATTCTGATCAACAACAAAAAAAATGTATTTGCATGATTGAGCTTTACTGCATCTTAACCACTAGGTAATTCTACCCGCTGGAATGAACCATCCACTAGAACAAACCAAAATAGTTGCTCAAACGAGGAGTCATCGAGCAGGCTCACCAATGTAAGCGCCTTTATAAAGATAATACCCAATTAATAAAAACCAAACAAGCTCTCCAAGTGACACCTGTTAGATTTCAAAAACAGAGATAATCGAAAGCAGTAGAAAGAGTAAATTAGATCGATTACCCGAAAGAGAAGAGGATGCAACGAGAACAGATCCTCGTGATCGTCATAATCCGGCATCTCCACCGAGGCATTGGCCTCGTCCTGTCCTTCCATCCCTCCAGCGCGACCTTCGTGGCCAAGTAACCCACCAAAAGCGCGAGGCCAAAGAGCGCAAGCCGCACAAGCGCGATCGGCAGGCAGACGACCGCCTTACACCAATCCAACACGCTCATCCCCGGCGTGCGGTTCCGGAACGGGTCGATGGGGATCGGAAGCGGCAGCGACAGCGACAGCGCCGGAGCCCCGAGAAACTCGAACGGATTCTCCTCCCCCGCCGCTCCGCCTCCTTCCACCAGGCGATCGCCGGATTCGCAGTCCACGTCGACGATCACCTGGCCGTCCGGGAGTCTGCCGGAGAGCAGAGGGGTCCGGATATCGGCGGCGAAGGGGTCAGCCATGGCCGAGAGATTCGGTGGAGGGATTCGGGCGGGATGAAATAGTGCGAATCGCTCCCCTTCCGGCTCCGGAGGGAGAAAAGGAGGCAAAAAGAGAGATCGGCCTTAACATCGAGTACTTTGGGGACCACCCCTCGCGGGGTTTTATGCCCTTTTGGACTGCTTCCGCTTGGAAAAGCAGAGGTAGGTACCGGGTCGAAATTTTTTGCGATAATTAAAATCCGTTCGAAAATTATTCATAATTTATTCAATTTAAAATTATTTTATTTAAAATAAAATTAATTTAATTTGTGATTTATTATAGAAATATTTAACTGATCAACACAGAAATTAGGCTAATTTATAGATTTCACCATAAATCTCAAAATATTACAGATATTATATCTAAAACAGCTATTTTTTCGTTTTTCATATTCTGCGGTAAATTCTATCAGAAGATTTAACTATAGTTAAATTTTAATAAAGTCTCAGTCATTGATTGCATCGTTTAACCATCGACCTTTATGTTAGGGCATTGCGGAGCTACATTGGTTCCGGCGACAGCAAATTCACGCGAGGTGGCAGCGTATTCTCGCGAGGCGACAGCGTATTCACGCGAGCATCACTCTACTATTTGTATCTTCTTCTTATGCGGACATCACGAGCGAGCATTAGACCTTTTTGAGATTTAACTATGGTTAAATCTTCTGATAGAATTTACTGCAGCCTGATTTATATGTCCACTAAGCAAATGCCCTTTTATTATATATGTGTATAATATATATATATGTTTAAAATTTTTAAAATATAATTAAAATAATTTTTACATATAAATATAATATAATATTTAATATAAAAGTGATAATATTAAAAAAATATACATAAAAATTAAAATAAAATTATAATATTATGTTTTAATATATTTAATATGAAAATTAGTATTTTTATAAAATAATACAGCTTATAATTAAGCTCGATTCAATCGAAATCGACTCGAAATTAAAAAAAATTTAGTAAACATAAATCAAACTTGACTTAAAATTAAAAATTTTAATTTTGAATTAAGCGTGACTTGCTCGAAATAGATTCGAAGTCACCCCAAGGTAGGTATGGGCCCAAAGCCCAAACCCAGCCCAACCCGATTTGATCAAAATAAAATTAAAATTAGGATTTATAACAACTAGGTTCCTCTAGTTCAGGATTATGTTCATTCAAGTTTTTTACTTTCTAAATTATCTAAATAAATCTTTTAATTTAAGGCAATGTGAAAATAACTCCATTGATATTATAAAAGAGATTCAATAAAAAAATATTTTCTCTAATAATGGATTAATTTGACTAATTTAAATTCTAAATTAATATTTTTGATTAAGGTAAAATCTAAATTAACCTATTAATTAGAAAAAATATTCTTTATTAAATATTTTAATTAATAATAAAGAACTTATTTGCACTTAGCTGTAAACTATAAGATTTATTTATTTAATTTTAAAATTAAAGGGATCTAATTACATATATACTCAAAATAGAGGAACCAACTTACAATTAAATCTTAAAATTAAAAATTATGCATAATTAGAATCATAAATTAGTCCGTAGGAATGTAAACAAGTTGAATCTTGATTTGATCAGATTCAAGATCACATTCCAAAATCATATAAATAAAAAATAATAATCAATAGCTTTTAAATGCCCACTATTTAAATGATGAATCAAAATATAATTTGTTTCGATAAATCACGCCAGTTCATGTGAATATTTATTGAAAAAAAGATCAAATAAAAGACTAAATGAAAGTCCGACATAAGAGAGAAGCATCAAAAAAGCGTTGACAAACACGACTTAGATGAATCTCTTTGATATAGCATCGTAAAGATATCCCGCACTAAAAAATTATCATATAGATAAACAAAAGTTTCAAGAATTTTTATATTCTAAATAATTTTTAATTTATAAAAAATAATTTTATTTCACAATAAATTTTATATAACTTTTAACTTTATTTTATCATAATATAATAAACTACTTCTATTTAACATTATTCATAATTATCACGTCTAGCAAAAAATACTAAAATCTAATTATTTTACTATTTAGTTTATATATATGAATATACTAAAAAAAGTATGTTGGATAAATTTTAAATTATTTTATTTGAATAATTCTTGAATTTCACACATTTATTCATGTTTATCTACCTTTAGGAAGTCATAAACAAAACTGAAAAAAAATTAAAGTTTCAAACAATAAACTTAATTTTTAATAGGAAGAACCTTAAATTGTATTTATTCAAATATAAATTAATTGAAAATAATTCAAGATGACTGATAATTCTTATGCTTTTTATAGGATAACATTCATGCTTATAATTGTTTTATCTTAAAGCTTGAAGTGAAATAAAATAGAAATAATTACCTACATACCACACCATTTAGTTTTATTTAAGCTTTATCTATCTATTCTTAGTTAATTACGCTATGCACACTCCAAATATTATAAAATCTTATATGTACATATTTTAACTTATTTCTATTATAATGAGTAATCATAATTTTTCAATAGCCTAACTATAATTAGATTACAAAAAATCTGAGTCGTTCATTATATTATTTTAATAATATATTTAAATATATTTTGAATGAAAATTCTAAAACCTTAATGTTTAGGTGGCGGCAAAGGATTGAGACATTCGAGACGTGAATTGATTTTAGGACAAATCAGCGCTTTAGTGTAGTATTGAGAAAGAGAAAAATATGTACTATTAAGGGTAAAAATATAATTTTAGTGATTTACTAACAGAAATTTTTTTTCAAATAAATTTTGATTAAGTTTTAACTCAACTGTGTGTATGTAAGATTTTATATTGTTTTGAGTGTGTATAGCGTAATAAACTAAAAATGAAAGGATGAAGTATAAATAAAATTAAATGTTGTGGCATGCAGGTAATTGTCCTATTAAAATATTATACTTAAAGAGTGAAACAATTTAATTAAAATAAAATGTTGACGTAATGTTTTTATTTTAAATTTTATGACATATTTAAAATTTAATTTTATTTTGAGATAAATATAATATTATATGTGATGAGAAATAAAATTATTTTATTATTAACTTTTCTTTATAAATTTTAAAGTATTATTAATTTAATATTTAATTATATATAAAATATGGTTTTATAAAATTAATTCAATTAAATTAAAATTAACCACAAAAACTAATTCACATAAATATTCAATATAGTGTATCACAGTAACACAAATATTTGATAACTTTTTAGGATAATTATTTTTTAGTATTTTATATAATAATTATATTATTTTAAATTATACAGTAAACTTGATATCTTCGATTTTTAGACTAAATGCTTGTTATGCAAAAGATCTTAATAGTTTTTTTAATTAATTAACATTCAAAAGATAATTTCATTAAATTTGGGGTGACAAAAATATAAATAATTCGATCATTGAAGTATTAAAATATAAATATATGTTCATTTTAAAAGATTTATATATAAAATGTAAAAATATATCCATTAAACAGATGTGAAATATATAATAACAAACTTTAATGATAACAAGAATGAATTCCTTCGGGTTGACCCGGCCCAGTCTGATCCGAGCTTGGGTCGGGGATTGGTCATGTATATTGACTCGAATATATATGTATGAATGTGGTTTAAAGTGCGGGCCCGTGCTCGACCCAACTCGAGCCCGATCCATGCCCAGATCTAATCACGGTAGATGGTGATCTAAACACCTTGGTCGTTGAACAAGTGAGGTGTTACCTTACCGCCATCTAATAATTTCTGTGACAACGGCGATGACTCAAGAATTCATTCTTATGACTTTATTATTATGGATGCTAAAACTTATCATTTGATGAAAATAGGAATGTCGAATTGTGGTTGGATTCATGTATATTTTGCAGTGTTCTGCATGATTAATAAATCTCCAATGGTAAAAACAAAATGTGGAACAAACTACATCAAAAGTGTATCTTAAATACCAACAACTCTTGCAATTTCAATCACAACAAATTCACAGTCCAGGTAGAAAATTAACAAAGAAAACAATATACATACCACAAGCTTGAAGTACCCAAGTCCTGAAAATGCTATCTGGTTCCCAGAGCTGCAAGGCTCATCTGCTCCACTGAAGCAACCATTTTTCTGCTGAATTCCTTTACCACCTGCTTCAAGAACAAAGCCAGATTTGCTCGTCACATTGCTGAGCAAAACGCACCAGTAAGATGTTTCTCCCTTTAAGCTTTTGAATCCCACCCCAATTCCAGTTTGATCTTTACTTTGCAGAAGGGAGACAGATTTCTTGTTTTTGTGGAGGATAATGGAGAGGGCTTTTTCAGGATTCAAGTAGCCCCAATGGCAGCCCTGAAGATTGCCTGAAATGGTTCCGATGGTTGGCAGCTCGACTCCACAGTTAGGAGCATACACCTCTGTAATGTCTACTTCTGGTGGCTGGCAGCTCAGGGTATCGTTAATGCTGCATTTTCCTATGCATTGTGATAAGTACTGCAAGGCCATGCAACCCAGACCTGGACTATTCTTCAGTTTTGGTAGCTTGGATGCAGTTCGGTTAGCATTCACGAGTTTGACAATCTCGTCAGCAGGATTTTCTGAAAAATATCGAGAATAGATTTGGGTGGTATTGTCATGCTACCATGTACAAACATGAGTAGTAAATGCACTACTAAAACAAGTAGATGATATTTTGCTCAAAGGAAGAGATGTGATAAATAAACCAAAAAAACATTAGGGATTTTGTGTGCTTATTTGTTAGGAAGACAAGAACAGGCCTAAGTAATTAGGAGAAATTATTGTTGTACTGATTCGCTCACCGATCACCCAGCGCCGCATAGGTGAGTAGGCTCTGCTGTGAGCAGAATGCTGTTAATGACGTTAAGACCCTATGCACACAAACAGTCTGTCAAACAATCGGACTCTCTAGTTAGCCAACTGGACCGTCTGGTCGGTATGTTCGGCTAATAGATCATATACGTATCAAGATCAGTATGCATCTAAAAAAGTATGTATAATTTAAAATTATGTAAGTATCAATTGAAGAGAATGTGGAAACACGTGAAACATAATGTTCTGAACAGATACCCATCTGATCTCAAATTATACCTATTTTTTTGGACGAATAAGTATCTAGATACCTACTGATTTGATAGTATAACTAACTATCAGGTAGGCATGACTGAACAGTTTAATTTTCAATTCGATCATGCCCCTTGGACGGTCTGTCTGGACGTTTAGCATCTTGATGCTATTTTCGACATTCCGCAAATGGCAGAGATTGCTCACTTGCGTGATGCCGCGTGACTGTAAGAGGTTTGCTCACTACATGCAATAATTTTTCAGTTGCCTAACAATTCTCACTGACTTGAAATGATAAAGCAACACATAATCAATTGTGAAGGACCTTCTCAATGGAATAGCAATCATAGAGCAAGGGCAAAGCAACTGCATTTTAACATAGGTGGGGATAGGTCTGGTGATTATATGACATTATAGACTCACTCGACAATCGATTTAAATTTACTTGACTTGATTTTTTAATGATTAGAAATACATTTGTATAAAATAGTTAAATTTTTGTAACATGTATATAATTGCCCCAAATATATGTAAGGTACTTAATATGATGTGCATGTTCTTGAGAGAGTATATAAATGTAAATAAAATTTACCCTACCATACATGTACATTGAGTTATTATAGTATGTGTAAAATGTTTGACCCCAAATTGTTGGGATAAGAGCATTGAAAATGATGATGATTATGATATATAATATGTATAGTAAGTACAAGCACAGTTATTCAAGTTGCAAGGCTGGTACTTCAGCTCGATCCTCAACTTGCAACAGATTCTTTTAATCTAATCGAATAAAACTCAACTCAAAATCAAATTTTTTTTTATTTCAACTTGAGATTAGCTTACTTAAACTCGTCTTAAATGCCAACCTAGATGTCTGACAAAGTCCATAAGTGAACCAAAATGCGATGATGTTCATATGCGTTAAGCCTCTTATTGAGTAGGAGAAATTCTTGGGATTAGACGAAGTACCGTTCAGCACCCAAATTATCGGCACAATACAAGCAAATCTGAGTACATGTGGTGCTCGATGGTTGGCGCCGAACTCATAAAATTTCTATTGATTAGATGAGAGCCATTGTAATCAGTAATCGTGGCATCAGCATCAGGGAGAGTGCCAATGAAGGCCCTAAAGTACTTCTCGGGGGAAAGGTAAAGCAACAGCTAGGGTTTGTAGACTGTTAGAAAGGGGAGATGATGGATCATCGAACGCGAATGACAGCAACCTTCATTGAATGACAATTCACTAAGTTAATTTCCTTAAAGTATATTCTACACTTGTCTCTAATCAAATACATCGTCATACTATTCTATACTGAAAATATTAGGTTGAACACTGACTACCACTGAAGCTGCGAAGCAAATGACGAACAAGATTTAGCAAAAGAAATTTGGTGGTTGAGCACGCAGAAGACCGGAACCACAAGAATCTTAGAGACGAGAGGAAGCACCTTGGGTTTCTGCTGCCGAGGCAAGAGCAACGCAGGCGAGGCAGAGGAAGATGAATCGGCCACCCATCGGGTTCCGCATTGCACACAACACAGAAAGAGAGAGAGAGAGAGAGAAGATGAAGATGGAGAGTGCCGAGGGGAGACAATTGCTGCTCGTAGTGGTGGAGCGCAGCGGTCCAGGCGTCCAGCTGTACCTGCGCTGCGCTCTCTTTTAACCCGGTAATTGAGGGCAATGAGTGGAGATCATGCAGCAATATTATATTAATATTCATAAATAGGTTATAAAAAATTTATTAATATATTTAATTATAATGCGCAATATTATTCTTTAGTAAAGATTTTAATATTCTTATATTTATTAATAAAAAAATCATGAATATCTTTGTGATCTAAAAGCTTCTTTATATTTTCGTGTCCGTTAACTCAGTCAGATATATATGAGTTCATTCATGAATATATTACTGAGCATATTCGCAAAGTATAGTTAATAAATGAATACGAACTTGAACAAACCATTATCGGTTCACTTATAACCCTCCTGGCTTCTTGTTTTTCTTAAAAAAAAAATTATATAATGGATATGAAATTCTATTGAAATTATGTATTTTATCTAAATATTTTAAAAACTGCATTTATCACATCTTTTTTCTTATAATATTGCGTGTTTTATTCAAATTGGCTCAAACTCATATATCATTTAACTTTTTCACCGTGAATAAATAAGGACTTATATCATATATTGCACCAAATTAAGTTTAAGGTATATTATTAAAAACATATTCAATATTATTTTGACAAAAATAAAAAATGATGTTCTTTTAGAATTGTAAGTGAAATGTGTTCCTTTAAAATAAAATTGAGTGAAACGTATAATTTCATCAAAATTATTTGACTTGTATGTAAATTCCCAAAAATCAAATACTTGCATTTAGGGTTGCACACAATTTCGAGCAAGTTAATTTTATTTTAAGTTCGAGTTAAACTTCAAATTTATTTAAGTAATAAAGATATTTTTGTAATAGACAAAAGTGTACTGCAGAGTGTTATAATTAGGTTCAAAAATTTTATTAAAATTTAAAAATATACATATACATAAATAAGGTTATTTTTTTAAAAAAATATTTTTTTATAAGTAGTAAAATATATATTGATTATTTTAAAATATAATATTAAAAATATGAATTTTGCGAACTGATTTTGAGTTACAAGAAAATTTGGCTGATTTGGAGTTAAATTAAATTTGATCCATTTTCGAGCTTCAAATTTCAAGCAAGCTGGCAATTAAAAAGTGAAATCATATAAAATCAGTAATAATTAAAGTTAAGCATCAACATAAAATCAGGTAAATAATAAAAAGATTTAAGTTTTTTTTATAAATATTTCATTTAACTTTATTGAACATAGCAGTGAAATCCCTTTATTTATTTTCCAGGTCTCTGCATGGAATCAATTACACTATAGCTTCTATACCTGATATCTTTAGAAGTTTATTTATAGGTAAATTACATTCAAATTCTTGAATTTAAAGTGTATTATTATTTATATTTTTAAAATTTTAATATTTAAGTACTTGAGTTTTAATATATTTATCAGATGATTTTTTTAATTTTTTTATTATTATATTTTTTAAAATTATTATTTTACTTTATCCCTTCTCTCATTTTTGTTCTCTCTTTTATCTCTCATTTTCTCCCTCGTCCTTTTTCTCTCTCTGTGGTGGGGCCACTGGTGGCAGAGTTGAGCAAGGGACACCCATTAGCAGAAGTGGCTGCTGGCCTCTTCCCCTCTATATTCTCTCTCTTTCTGTCTCTCTCACCCGTCGGAGGAGTAGCCACCCACCACTAAAGGGGCACAGAAAGAAAAGGGAGAGAAACAATGAGCCATTTTGCGAGCTGACGTTCTTTTTAGTAAGAGAGAGGGGGGAGGGGATGAGGATGGGAGAGGGGAGCTGGTAGAATAGTAATTTTAAAAAAAATATAAAAATAGACTCATTTAATGGTTACGTTAAAAATCAGGAATTTAAATATTAAAATTTTAAAAATATAAATCTATACAATAATATATCCTAATCTTAGGAACTTAGCAGTAATTTACCATTTATTTATTTGTTATTAAATTATAGCATATCACTGTAGTTGAATTCTAATAATAAAAAGATCCATGCTTTTAAAACCTGTTTTTTGACAATTATCAATATGATTTTAATAAATATAATAAAACTTAAATGAAGCATTCCTTTTTAGCGTGCTCTCACATGACTAAACGTGACATATTTTCTTCCTAGCACGACGATAATATGCCCTGCTAAATAAGGGTGTTAATATGGCTCGAAAATAAAAAATTGTTCAAAAATTGAATCGATTTTAGATCGAATTAAAATTGAGTCGATCTAAATGAGCTGATTAACGAGCCAAAAGTTCAGCCGGTAATGATTTCAAACCGATTTTAAGCCAGGTAGGCTCGGCTAAATTCAGCTCGAAATTGGCTCGAATTAAAATACATTTTTTATTATAATATATATATATTATAAATTGAGCTAATCTCGAGCCGGATCGAGTCGAGCTTACTTGGCTTGAAATTGGCTCGAAATTTGTTAGTAAATCATTAAAATTATATTTTTATTCTTAATAGTACATTTTTTTTCCTCAATGTCACATTAAAGTGCTGATCTGTCCTAAAATTAATTGATATCGAGGATATCTCATTTTCTTATGTTCACCTAAATATCAAGATTTTAGAATTTTCATAGACAAAAATATGGCCGTTTATTGGGCCCACAAGATAGCAAGAGGGAAAAGCGTGCGCTTCTCAACTACCTTGTGCTGCTCTTCACTATAAGCAAATGTACGGAAGAAATAAAAATTGATCTAGAGAGACATTTTAAATTTTAAAAAATAATTATTTAATTTAATAATATTTATAAATAATTTTTTATAAAATTTATAAAATTATTAATTAAAAGATGATTGATATAACATTAAGATAATAATAAATTAAATACCCTCTAAATTTAAATTTAATTGATAAAACTAATTCAGTTTTATTTGAATTAATTTTTTACTGTATTTATATTATATAGCTAATTGATTACGATAATTTAACCTAAGTGCTCAAATTAACTAATTTTTTTTGTGAATTGTGATGAATTCAAAATTAAAATTTATAATTATTATTGTAATTTGAATCAATTATGAGAAAATTTTTAATTTAATTTTGGGTTTATTATATTTTCATATTGGTTTTATAGATCATCGTACTTTAAACTTAGAACTAAATTTGAATAAAAAAGATTTGATTCGAGTTTAGTTTCAATCTAGTGAACTTGCTTTGATTTCAGACTATAGAATTGAGTCTAGGTCTCATTTTCTCGTAAAATTGAACTAAAATGATCTGAATTACATCTCTACTCGAGTGATTATTGAGTTTTAGCACATAAACATTCAGGTGTACATAATCGCAAGTGACTTGTGAGTTTTATAAAGGATAAATTACATATAGATCTTTAACATCTTAAATATTATGCTTATAAATTTATTAATTTTTAATCATAACAGTCAAATCTCTGAAATTAACAAATTTATCTTCATCAAAAGTGAAAACCTTTTTTCATCACTTATTTAATAGTTTATATTAAATCAAATCAGGAATAAAAAAATATTAAAACACACAGTTATCAAACAACAATAAATTATTAACATTAAAAGGTACAATTCAAAATTTATAAAATAATATAAAAAATTTTAAGATCTTAGAATATCATAAGCAATTTACTATTTTATTAAATAAAAGATAAAGAGTAAATTGCAAATAGGCCTTGCAAGCGAGGCCATTATAATATTTCAAACTTATTGAAAAAATCCTTTAGTTTGGTAATGTTTATAAATAAGTCCCTTTGTGTGCTGCAGTGCTGAAGGCAATAAGGACCTGTTTATATATATATTCAAACTAGAAGAATTATTTGAAAATATGAGAGATTCAACTGCACAAATGCCTGAACTAAAAATATTTATTTGTATATTATCTAACAGTAAAATACAATTTATCACTCAATTTTGAAGGCAAACTCCTTCGTACTTCAAAAATGCCATTTTAATTGAACCACCATTTTAATGACAGTTATTATTTAGATTTTCCTAATAAAAATAGTTATAATATTTCTATTATTGATTAATCAAACGTCCACTTTAAAAAATGTAAATTACTAAGAATAAAAATAACAAAATATTAAAAATTAAAAAAAAAATATAAAAGTAACAAAATATTCATAAAAGATTAATAAAGATAAAATGATTAGATAAATTTAAAATACAATATTCGGATGATCAACTAACAAAAAATAAAATTATTCTATCAGAAGGACCTAAAAGTTAGCAACCATAAAATTGAGGATTAAATTGTAATTTTTTTTAAACTTGGTACTAAAATGCTTTTATTTTTTCCAAACATACTGGAGAATTATATTTTATTTAATTTCTAATATCACATTAAAAATATACTTTATAATAATTTTGAACATTTACAATGGATCATTGAAATTTGAAAACACATTACAAATTTGAAGCAAAATTAGTAGGAAAGATGAACAAGTATATTATAAAGCAAATATATAATAGAATAAATAAAACAATTTTCTATTTACAGATCTACCTTTAAGTATTTACAATTTAAATATTTTAAACATATTTTCTCAATTTCTTTTTGATTCTTTTCAATTGTAAAAGAATTCACACCGACGGACGTCCTCTCTTGAGACCGTACGGCGGCGGCCGCCGGCGGCGAGGGCCAGGGGATCAGGCTGTGGGGAGGGAAGCAGCAGTCGCAATCTGCCTCTCAGCGTTGCTGCGGTGCCGGCCACATCGGCTCCACCTCGCTGTCTAGGCCGCGGTCGGCGGCCTCCTCCGGCCGCCCCCTCCCGGCAGCCTCCCGGAGCGGGCCCCAGCACTCGACTCGGTTGAACTCGGGCGAGTTGGAGTGGAAGTAGACCCAGACGAGGGCGTCCTCCAGCTCCGGGAAGCTCCGGAAGAGGCCGCCGTCGCCGTGCACGAAGGCGGTGAGAACCACCGGCAGCTCCCTGCAGAATATGTGGTACCGGAGCTTCGCGAGGATGTCGAGCACGAAGTGGCCGCCGCTGATGTGGCAGTGCACGTGGAGGCTCATCTTCCCTCGGAGCTTCCTCCACTCCGCCACCACCTCGTCCCTCTGCAGCCGGTGGTACCTGTAAGAATTCATTTCTCATTTGCTTCCATGATGAAGTTTTCTCTTTTTTTTTTTTTTTTTTTTGCCGACGTCTCAAGAATAAATTGATAATTTTTAATTTAATTTTAATCTGACCCAAAATTTAAATAAAAATACTGAAGAATTTTTATTCTATCTCAATTTGAACTAAATTTGGCGCAGTTGCTGATTCAATATCAACTTGAGCTAAATTTGATTTAATTTTGGTTAAGTTTCAATTTTTATTAATTCAAAATTTTATAGTACGTGTTAGTTGATTTAAATATTTTAAATTCTACAAATAAAAATAAAAAAGAAAATCTGATAATTTCTATGGCAACTATCTACTAGAAAATAAATTTTAATAGTATTATTATTAATTTTTAATTGATCGAAATTAAATTTAAAATATTTTTGAGTAAAAAAGATATTGATTTGAATTAAATTCGATTCAATTTTTGATTCTCGGAGGATTAACAGTACCATCCCTGCAGCTGGGCGCGGTTGATGGTGCGGGAGACGGCGAGGGTGAGGCGGGCGGTGAGGTCGCTGTGGGTCAGGGTATAGGCGCGGGGGAGGTGGCCGGGATTTTTCCGGTCGTCGGCGACGTCGCCGACGAAGAGGACCTTGAGCTTGGACGCCTCGAAGATGGCCGGACCGAAGAGCCTCGCCACCTGCAAACCGTTACGTTTTAGAGAAGGAGGCGGCGCAATGGCCGGCGGTGGAGCTTGGTAGAAAGGGAGCTCACCGGGAAGGGGCGCCGGGGAGGAGAAAGCCGGTGGAGGCGCTTGACGGCGAGCTGGCGGGAGGTGGAAGAAGGATGATGGTGCAAATGGGCTGCTACAAGGGCTGCTGTGGAGCCCATCTCGGAGCGCGGAGGTCACCGTAGCTTGCCGGAGTTCGCCGGAGAAGACGAGGGAAGGAATATTAGGGGAAGAGGATTTGATGGCATGCCGGCTGGGGGTATGAAAGCCAGGAGGGCTGTGGATTCCGTTGCTTTTCTGCACTCTTAGGAAAATTACGTGCAGGTTCCTCTAGATTGAGTAGTCAATCTAAATCCTGTAATTTAGAAAATATTGTAGTTAATTAGAATCAAAATTTTTTTAAAAAACTTGAGAATCTAAAAATAATAGCACCCGTAAATATTGTTAAATTTTTCCTATTTTTAACATATTTTAATAAAAAAGAAAGTATAAGTTATGAAGAGTTTAGAAAATTAAATAAAAAAATTAATTATTATGAAATTATAGAACCTTTGAATAATTTATCAAACTTCTTTCAATTTTAGGCTCTGTTTGGTAATAAAAAAAAAAGAAGATGTAGTTGGAATTTTTAGTTATTTTTGAAAAATGTGTATGATGTGAAATAAAGTAAGTTGGTTATATTAAAAATTGTGTATTGTGAAATAAAGTTGATTAATTTATTGAGAATTGTGTTGGATGTGAAATAAAGTAATTGTTTAATGTTGGAATTTGTGTGAGATGAAATATAAAATAATTTTTTAAGTTTTTTTAAAATAAATTTAAGATTTTGGTGATGGGTAATTTTAGCCATGATTTTTTGGTCATTGCCAAACAGGGCCTTAGATGTCGTTTTTCCTTCAAAGAGAGAAGATGCGTGTGGGGAACGTAGTGCAAGAAGAAAATCAAGTTTTGGTAATTGTCGTTCTAATTTTTACTCATTAAAAATTTGTTGGTCTAACTTTAAATATAATAATATAAATGTAATATTTATTTTACTTCATTTTATTTATAATTTTATGTGATGTGATGTTAAAAAATTAGTTATTTAATTTGATGATCTATTTAAATAATATTATAACAAAATTATAAAATTATGAATGCCACTCAAAAATAAAGTATAGTTGTAGTTGTAAAATAGGGGCGAGAGTATGTCTCGAAAATCGATAGTTGGTCAATATTTAGTCAGAGAGTGTTTTTGTCATTTTAAAAGTAAAATTTTAATTTAAAAATAATTTTTGTTCAAGTTATAATAAAAAATTGACAGAATTCATTAAAAGGGAACGGGTCTAAACATAAATGTTATAAGCATTAGGAATTGAATGCCACAACGCTGCTGCTATCCCAAATAGATTCCACATATTGAAAAACTATAGCAATATGAAATACTGAGACAAAATCATAGAGAATAAGAAGAACAAAATATTTTAAAATCTATGTAAAAAACTTCAAATAAGTAGAAAAATCTCAGTCATACTCTGAAAAAAGCCTATTAATTTTCAAAAGAAATCTTAGGACCTAAAAGTTGGCTAAAAGAATTCTACAATTGTTAGAAAATGCTTTTATCAAAAGACAAAGTTATTATTTTTAGGACAATGCCCTAGCCCATTTGACGAAAGCAACAACAACAACAACCAAGCCTTAATCCCACTAGGTGGGGTCGGCTACATGAATCCTTTGTTTCCATTGCGTTCTATCAGTTACCAAATTCTTATCTAAGTTTAAGTAACTAAGATCATTCTTATAGTTTCTTGTCATGTCTTCTTTGGTCTCTCTCTTTCTCTTTGTACATGAGCAAAATTCAATAACTCAATTTTTCTAACTGGAGCTTCAATCGGCCTACAATTTAGATGTCCAAACCATCTAAGCCGACTTTCTCTAAGTTTATCCTCAATTGGTGCAACACCAACTTTCTTTCGGATATACTCATTTCTCATTCTATCCTTTCGTGTATATCCACACATCCACCTTAGCCTTCTCATTTCTGTAATATTTATTTTATTTGTATATTTCCTCTTTGCAGGTCAGCATTCAGCACAATATATCATCGTTGGTCTTACTACAGTTTTATAAAATTTACCCTTGATTCTGGATGGGATTTTTCTATCACACAACACACTAGAAGCATTTCTCCATTTTATCCATCTTGCTTAAATCCTGCTAATAACGTCATTATCTATTTCACCATCATTTTGTATAATTGATCCAAGATATCTAAAACGCTCACTCTTCTTGATAATTTGATCACCAATTATCACATCTCCAATATAAGTATTTCTTTCTTGACTAAATGTGCACTCCATATATTCAGTTTTTGATCTATTGAGATGAAAACCTTTATATTCTAGAGCATTCCTCCAAAGCTCTAGTTTCGCTTTAGCTCCCTCTTTAGTTTTCTCAATAAGGACAATATCATCTGTGAAGAGCATACACCAAGGCACTTCATCGTGGATATGTCCAGTCATGACTTTCATAATCAAAGTAAAAAGATACGGACTTAAAGCCGAGCCTTGGTGTAATCCAACTGTAATAGGAAAAATCTTAATCAAACCTCCTTGTGTCCGAACAGAGGTAACAACTCCTTCATACATGTCTTTAATAACTTGAATATAAGCAGTGCAAATATCTTTTTTTTCTAAAACTCTCCAAAATACTTCTCTTGAGACTTTATCATAAGCTTTTTTCAAATCAATAAAAACTAAATGTAGGTTTTCCTTTCTCTCCTTAAATTTCTCCATTAAACTTCTTAATAAATGAATGACTTCTATAGTAGATCTACCTGGCATAAAACCAAACAGATTCTTTGATACCTTAGTATTATGGCGTAACCTTTATTTGATCACCCTCTCCCAAAGTTTTAAAGTATGACTCATTAATTTAATTCCTCTATAATTGACACAATTTTGTACATCGCTTTTATTCTTATAAATAGGTACTAATATACTCTTTATCCATTCATTTGATATCTTTTTAGTTTTAATCA
Source organism: Apostasia shenzhenica (assembly GCA_002786265.1). Classification (NCBI taxonomy): domain Eukaryota; kingdom Viridiplantae; phylum Streptophyta; class Magnoliopsida; order Asparagales; family Orchidaceae; genus Apostasia; species Apostasia shenzhenica. Next base: position 2,973,280 of record KZ451886.1, on the reverse strand, counting down.
TATTAAACAATCTAGTGAGCCAAGAAACTCCTCATCTCCTAAGCACTGTCAAACATCAATTGGGATATTATCTGGTCCTACTGTTTTTTTATGCTTCATTTTCTTTAAAGCTTTCCAGACTTTAGCTTTACTAATACGTCGGATATAAGAGTAATTTTTACTTTCTTTTAGGGTGTTGAATTCTGTAAGATTAATTGAATTTTCACAATCTCCATTAAAAAATTATTGAAAGTAACTCATCCATCTATTTTTGATATCTTCTTCCATAAAAAGTACTCTTTGATCTTCATCTTTAATATATTTTAGTTCAATTAAATTTTTAGTTTTTCTATCACTTGCCTTAGCAATCCTATATAATTGTTTTTCTCCTTCTTTAGTGTCTAGTTTCTTATATATATAAATCCTCAAGAGTCATATTTTTTGCATTGCCTACTGCTTTCTTAGATTCTCGTCGAGCCACTTTATATTTCTCCTACTTATCATTATTTTTATTTTTAAACCAATCTCTATAATAAATCTTCTTCTCCTTAATTTTTTCTTGTACATCATATTTCCACAACCAAGTATCTTTATTATTTGGAATCATTCCTTTGGATTCTCCCAGCACATCCTTCGCCATCTTACAGATACATTTAGCAACTGTCAACCACATAAGATCAATTTTTCCGTTAATGTTCTATTGCCCAAGTTCTAGAACTTTTTTTCTTAAATATACATTTATTCTCATTCTTTAGATTCCACCATCGAGTCTGAGGATAAAATTTTGACTTATTATTTCTTCTCCAATACTTTATCTCGGAATTTAAAACCATTAATCGATGTTGGGTAGTCAAACATTCACTTGGAATGACTTTACAATCTTTACAATCCAAGAGATCTCATTTCCTTATAAGAAAATAATCAATCTGAGTTCTTGAAGTTCCATTCTTGTACGTGATAACATGCTCCTCTCTCTTCTTGAATAAAGTATTAGCAATTACATGATCATATGCTGAAGAAAACTCTAAAAAAGTTTTACCCTCTTTCCCTATAGTGCTCAAAATCTGTATCAACTCTTTCCCATCAACATCTATGAAATGCGCTCTTCTTAAGAAGTTGGATTTTACAATAATCTTGTCATTATACATTTTTTGTCACAGTTTCATACACAACTTAAAATTGGAGAATGTGATCTATTTCAAACAAGATGAAAGAAAAGATGAAAGACATTAATTAGCTAGCTAAAGCAAATCTTAGTCAATCTTAGCAAATTTTAATCAATGTGTTTTGGAGAAAAAAAACCAATAGGTTTTGGAATTGATAAAAAAAACGATGAATATGATTGCCTTGTAACTTGATGATATTATTTTGGTCATTCTATTGAAATGTGTTTTTTTTTAATGCGTTCAAATATTTTTTTAAGCTTGCATTTACTTGCAAAATCAACTAGTTGATGATTACAATACTCAAATAATTCATTGTGATACCCGAAAAATTAGCTATGCCAAATAGTTGGTTCTAATTATTACTGAGAATGAGTCTTATCTATAATTATGTTTATAATTAATATGAAAATAGCATGTGTGTTCACTAGTTTTTCAAAATGTATAAATGAGTAAATTGCATTAGCGCGTAGTTTTAATCATAATCATAATAATTAATTTTTTATTTTTAAAATTTCTCATTTATTAAATTTATAATTTTTTAAAATAATTTTAAAATATTAATATTTATATATTTTCATTTCTCACTCAAGTGTTAAATTTAGGACTCCAGGATGCCCTAATTTGCTTCGAGGACCTTGACCACTATCTCTAGGATGAAGAAAAATGAGAGGAATCGGTAAAAGTAGTGCGGAGGGCCATCAACGACAATGACGGTGAAGTGGTGGTGAGGTCGAGGAGAAAGTTGTATTATACAAGTATTTATTAGATTAATATCATGGTTATTCAGTGTAAATACGAGTGAATATTTCTTATTTGTGTGTGAATTCATGCCAATATCTCATCTTTTATTTGCACATGTATGCTTATCATAAACTTGGCAGAAATATATTGCGAGTAAAAGATGTATATATTTTTTTAAACCCATTCCCTCTATTTATGAATTTTTTTTACAAATTTTGTACATAATAATAATTACAAAGTTCAAAAATTTATGAATTGTCCTCACTTTGGCAGATGGAATTGAAACAAGAGACATTTAGAAACATATTATAAAAAATTTAAATATTACTTATATATTAATTTTCTCATAAAATTTAAACCATAAAATGACGTATATTTATAAAAAAATATATAATATTTAAAATTTTATATGACATTTATGTAAAAATATTTTGAAACAATTATGCGTAATACTTAAATTACGATATAACAGTGAAAACTTCACTTTTGCAATTAAATGTTTTCCACGATTTATTTTTTATTTTTTTTATGAATAACACGTTTAATTGATGTTGAAAGAACTTGCCATTTAACTGACAAAATCATATATAAAATGACTAATAACAGCATTTTACAATTATTTTTAACAGTTTAAATAAATTTTAAATAAATCAGACAACTTTAAGATTTTAAGTTATTTTAAATTTTTATGAAGTTTGAAAATTTTAAAGCTACAAACCATCTTTAAAAAAAATTATATTTAAGCTGCATCAAATATTTTAAATAAATCAAACAGCTTTAAAATTTTATGTTATTTTAAATTTTTATAAAGTTAAAAAATTTTAGTGCAACAAATCATGTGAAAAGAAAATTTTAAATTTAAGCTAATTCAAATATTTTAAGAAATTTAAAATTTAAAAACATTCATAATTATAAAATCTATTAAGTTGTATATTTCTAATCATTACCTTGCAATTTTTTTTTCCCAAACTAAACCTATGGATATTGCAATTTTTTTCCCAAACGTGTCGTGGCAGCGCCCGGGGTCGTGCATCGGCATCCGCGCGTGGGTAGCTGCAGTGTGCGGGGCCAAGGCCGCTACGGTGACTCGCGGGCGTCTACTCCCCGGGCCGGGCGCGCGGCGGTGCACGCTGCCGCCTGGGCGCGGATGCCAGCACCGCGGGCAGCTAGAGATCGAAAACATGGAGGGGGAGAAAATGAGTATTTTCATAATTTTAACATCATTCAACGGATACCGTCACAGAAGGACCACAATGACTTATACAGTAAGTTTTGGGATATGTCTGGCATGTTTTCAAAATTATGGATCTGCGTGGCAAGTCGAGTAGACCTCAAGGGCGTAAGTGGACTTACCCCCTTCAAAATATTTAAGTAAATAAATGATTTTAAAATTTTGAAAATTAAATGGTGTAAATTCTTTTAAAAGGTTAGATGGTTTAAATTTTAAAAATTAGATGAAAATATTATGAGTGTAATTAAAAATTTGGTAGAGAAAACTGGGGGTGAACCTCAAAGTAATTGTTTTTTGGGGTTAAATTCAAGGGACCTAACAAAATGATTTTAAAAACATAAACCATAATATAATTACATATAAAATGTAGAGACATATTAGTAATTTACCCTAACTTTTAATATTATAGAGCGTAATTATCTAATTTAAAAATTACAATCAATTTACTTTTCTTATCTTAAAATTCAAATGCTTATAAATTAATTATATTATAAATTGGGGTTTATATTAATTACCCGTCACAGTCGAACCATTCCGGAGTCTTCTACTGGTTTTTTGTTCAATAATCCCACTGAACATGCTTTTTCAGTGAATAATTAATTGTTCGTCAAATAAAATCACGACGGCGAAGTCTAAGACTGTTGGAAAAAGCAGTGCCTGGAGTGCGATAGTCAGTGGATTTAGTAACATCATCCTGCCTAATATAACTTTGGGTGAGTGTAGTACTAGCGAAAGAAAAGTTGGATACGCAGTATAAAAAGCGAATTTATTGCGTCTTTTTTATTTGCTTAAGTTCTTATGAGGGTTGATAGCGTCAAGAATTTCTAAGAAATAGTATTAAAAAGAGTCGAGTTCTAGCCCTGGTAATGTGCAAATGGGGGATTATTGGGAAAAGCAGCGCTAACCTGGGTGTGGTTATCACTGAGCTTAGTATCATCGCTCTGATGCCTAATATAATCAAAAAGAAGATTAGGTTAGACTCGTGAGCACTAAGTGCACAATATAATAAGTAAATTAGTTATAATTTTTTATCAGTCTAAGATTTTAAGAGAGTTTGTAATGTCAAAAATCCCGAGAATGATATCTATGAGTAAGGTGTAGTGCTAGATCTTCTTCCTAGCATTAAATAGGATAGACGAAGTAGACCATCCAATGAGTAAATGATTGCATGTATTTGAAGACAAATCAAACTATTTGTTGAGGTAATCAAATTATAGACGATGATTAGTTGCACCAAGTAGAAAAATTTAAGATGGATCGAATAATAAATGTAATTGTGATATTGAACTATCCAAGTGTATCAAATCATCTAATGGTGGGCTAAACAAAAGTGCACAAGAATCAATATTCAATAGCATAGGGGATCGAACTTCTAGATCTGGTGATCGCAATGTAACTCTTGCAATCAAAATATAGATATATTATCTGTTTTGACTTTAAGGAACTACGTGATTTGAGTACTTCCCAAAAGGTTATTTATTTTTGTACTACTATATCCCAAACATGCTTAACGATAAAAATTTTTATTATTGGCTTCACATTTTTGCCCAAAAGTATATATATTATTTGAGATCATGATTAACTTATATAACTTAGAAACTTTCCTCCCTTTCTCATGTGGTTTAATTCATTCATGTGCCCCTTTAGAAGCTTGTCAAGAGCCGCTACATGTCAAGATGATTTTAATTCACTTATATGGACATCGTCCCGATAATAACTCTCTGTCTTCTTTGGTTCTAGGCCATTATAGACTCACTAACTTCTGCTCCTCTACTGAGAAGTCTGCCAAAAACTACTTTTTGTTTAGATGATTCTGATTCACTGATATGGACATTACCCCGATGATTACTTTTCACCCTCGTTGGTCCTGAGTTGTCACATGAACTGTCCGATTTAGTCCTAATTACTAGAATATTTTCGTGGACTACATTTGTCACATTCAAATTTAGGTTGAATCTGATTGTAATAAGAATGTGCTAGATAGTCTAATAAAATGAACAAAAAACATTTAAGATATTTGGATAATGCTTTCGTCAAATGGACTAAGGCATTGTCCTAAAAGTGATACATTTGTCTTTGAATAAAAGCATTTTCTAATAATTATAGAATTCTTTTGGCCAACTTTTAGGTCCTAAGATTTCTTACAAAAACTTTTGAAAATTAATAGGCTTTTTGAAGAGTATGGCTTAGATTTTTCTACTTATTTGAAGTCTTTTACATTGATTTTAAAATATTTTGTTCTTCTTGTTCTTGTCTATAATTTTATCTTAGTATTTCATATTGCTATGATTTTTCAATATGTGGAATCTATTTGGATAATAGTAGCGTCGTGGCGTTCAATTCCCAATGCTTATAATATTTATGCTTAGACTCATTCCCTTTTAATGAATTCTGTCATTTTTTTTATAACTCGAACTAAAATTATTTTTAAATTAAAGTTTTAATTTCAAAACGACAAAAATATTCTCTGACTAAATATTGATCTAAACATTGACCAACTATCGATTTTCGGGCCATACTCTCGCCCCTATTTTACAACGACAACTATACTTCATTTTTGAGTGGCATTCATAATTTTATAATTTTTTATAAAATTATTTAAATAGATCATCAAATTAAACAACTAATTTTTTAATATCACATCACATAAAATTATAAATAAAATGAAGTAAAATAACTATTACATTTATATTATTGTATTTAAAATTAGACCGACAAATTTTTAATAAGTAAAAATTAGACCGACAATTACCAAAACTTGATTTTCTTCTTGCACTACGTTCCCCACACGCATCTCCCCTCTTTGAAGGAACAACGACATCTAAAATTGAAAGAAGTTTGACAAATTATTCAAAGATTCTATAATTTGATAATAATTAATTTTTTTATTTAATTTTCTAAACTCTTCATAACTTATACTTTCTTTTTTATTAAAATATGTTAAAAAATAGGAAAAATTTAACAATATTTACGGGTGCTTTTAATTTTAAATAAAATTTTTTGATTCTAATTAACTACAATTTTTTATAAATTACACGATTTAGATTGACTAAAGTGTTAAAAGTGTTAACCAATTAACTCAATCTAGAGGAACCTGCACGTAATTTTCCTAAGAATGCAGAAAAGCAACGGAATCCACCCTGGCTTTCATATCCCGCAGCCGGCGTGCCATCAAATCCCTCCGCCCCTAATATTCCTTCCCTCGTCTTCTCCGGCGATCTCCGGCGAGCTACGGTGACCTCCGCGCTCCGAGATGGGCTCCACAGCAGCCCTTGTGGCAGCCCATTTGCACCATCATCCTTCGTCCACCTCCCGCCAGCTCGCCGTCAAGCGCCGCCACCGGCTTTCTCTTCCCCGGCGGCCCTTCCCGGTGAGATCCATCTCTACCAAGCTCCACCGCCGGCGATTGCGCCACCTCCTTCTCTAAAACGTAACGGTTTGCAGGTGGCGAGGCTCTTCGGTCCGGCCATCTTCGAGGCGTCCAAGCTCAAGGTCCTCTTCGTCGGCGACGTCGCCGACGACCGGAAAAATCCCGGCCACCTCCCCCGCGCCTATACCCTGACCCACAGCGACCTCACCGCCCGCCTCACCCTCGCCGTCTCCCGCACCATCAACCGCGCCCAGCTGCAGGGATGGTACTGTTAATCCTCCGAGAATCAAACCGATTTAAAATTGAATCGAATTTAATTCAAATCAATATCTTTTTTTACTCAAAAATATTTTAAATTTAATTTTGATCAATTAAAAAGTAATAATAACACTATTAAAATTTATTTTCTAGTAGATAGTTGCTATAGAAATTATCAGATTTTCTTTTTTATTTTTATTTGTAGAATTTAAAATATTTAAATCAACTAACACGTACTATAAAATTTTGAATTAATAAAAATTGAAACTTAACCAAAATTAAATCAAATTTAGCTCAAGTTGATATTGAATCAGCAACTGCGCCAAATTTAGTTCAAATTGAGATAGAATAAAATTCTTCAGTATTTTTATTTAGATTTTGGGTCAGATTAAAATTAAATTAAAAATTATCAATTTATTCTTGAGACGTCGGTAAAAAAAAAAAAAAAAAAGAGAAAACTTCACCATGGAAGCAAATGAGAAATGAATTCTTACAGGTACCACCGGCTGCAGAGGGACGAGGTGGTGGCGGAGTGGAGGAAGCTCCGAGGGAAGATGAGCCTCCACGTGCACTGCCACATCAGCGGCGGCCACTTCGTGCTCGACATCCTCGCGAAGCTCCGGTACCACATATTCTGCAGGGAGCTGCCGGTGGTTCTCACCGCCTTCGTGCACGGCGACGGCGGCCTCTTCCGGAGCTTCCCGGAGCTGGAGGACGCCCTCGTCTGGGTCTACTTCCACTCCAACTCGCCCGAGTTCAACAGAGTCGAGTGCTGGGGCCCGCTCCGGGAGGCTGCAGGGAGGGGGCGGCCGGAGGAGGCCGCCGCCCGCGGCCGAGACAGCGAGGTGGAGCCGATGTGGCCGGCGCCGCAGCAACGCTGCGAGGCAGATTGCGACTGCTGCTTCCCTCCCCACAGCCTGATCCCCTGGCCCTCGCCCCTGGCGGGCGCCGCCGTACGGTCTCAAGAGAGGACGTCCGTCGGTGTGAATTCTTTTACAATTGAAAAGAATTAAAAAGAAATTGAGAAAATATGTTTAAAATATTTAAATTGTAAATACTGAAAGGTAGATCTGTAAATAAAAATTTGATTTATTTATTCTAGGGCAAATTACACCCAGGTCTCTGAGTTTACGGGTTATTATCACACAGGTCCATGTACATCTGGTTCCCTAGGTTTTCAAAAATATCATCTGAGTCCTTTTTTTATTTTTTTATTATTCAAAAATATTAAAATTATCATTATACCCTTACCCTCCTCCCTCTCTCTACCAGATCCGGCGGCCGCGCTGTCACCGCGCCGCCCCGCGCACCTCCGGCGGCCTCGCGCGGCTGCATGACCCAGACGAGGGCGTCTCGGCCGCCAGCGGTGTCGTGCGGCCTCCCGAGGCCATCGGTGGTGTCGTGCGGCCGCGCGAGGCCGCTGGAGGCAGCGCAGGGTGGCGCGGCTGCCGAATCTGGTGGAGAGAGGGAGGGAAAGGGTATAATAGTAATTTTAATATTTTTTAATAAAAATAAATAAAAAACGACTCGGATGATAATTTTTGAAAACCTAGGGACCCCGATGTTATAATTTTAAAAACATGGACCTATGTGATATTAATTCTTAATCTCAGAGACCTAGATGTAATTTTCCCTTTATTCTATTATATATTTGCTTTATAATATACGTGTTCATCTTTCCTACTAATTTTGCTTCAAATTTGTAATGTGTTTTCAAATTTCAATGATCCATTGTGAATCTTCAAAATTATTATAAAGTATATTTTTAATGTGATATTAGAAATTAAATAAAATATAATTCTCCAGTATGTTTGGAAAAAATAATAGCATTTTAGTACCAAGTTTAAAAAAAATTACAATTTAATCCTCAATTTTATGGTTGCTAACTTTTAGGTCTTTCTAATAAAAATAATTTTATTTTTTGTTAGTTGATTATCCGAATATTGTATTTTAAATTTATTTAATCATTTTATCTTTATTAATCTTTTATGAATATTTTGTTACTTTTATATTTTTTTTAAATTTTTAATATTTTGTTACTTTTATTCTTAGTAATTTACATTTTTTAAAGTGGACGTTTGATTAATCAATAATGGAAATATTATAACTATTTTTATTAGGAAAATCTAAATAATAACTGTCATTAAAATGGTGGTTCAATTAAAATGGCATTTTTGAAGTAGGAAGGAGTTTGCCTTCAAAATTGAGTGATAAATTGTATTTTACTGTTGGATAAATTACAAATAAATATTTTTAGTTTAGGCATTTGTGCAGTTGAATCTCTCATATTTTCAAATAATTCTTATAGTTTGAAAATATATGTAAATAGGTCCTTATTGCCTTCAGCACACAAAGGGACTTATTTATAAACATTACCAAACTAAAGGATTTTTTCAATAAGTTTGAAATATTACAATGGCCTCGCTTGCAAGTTATTTAATTTATTATTATTTTAGTATTATATTAATCAGCTTTTAATTAATAATTTTATAAATTTTATAAAAAATTATTTATAAATACTATTAAATTAAATAATTATTTTTTAAAAATAAAAATGCCTCTTTAGACAATTTTTATTTCCTCCATTCATCTGCTTGCCTTGAAGAACAGCACAAGGTAGTTGAGAAGCGCACGCTTTTCCCTCTTGCCATCTTGTGGGCCCGATAAACGACCATATTTTTGTCGACACGTGCCGTCGGTCTCCTGCGCATTCTACTGGACACGTGTGCGTACACACGCACGCTTTTCATCATATTTAAAAATAAAGCATTTAGCCAATAATAAAAGAAATATTTACCAACATAACATAATTTTAAATATGTTATGCACATTAAAAATATTAAAAATTCTTACATACACATACTTTAATTTATTTTTATTAAAATAAATAATCAGAATTTTCAAATAAAAATAAATAATCAGAATTTTCAAATAAACTAACTATAGTTAGATTACAAAAAATCTGAGCCGTTCATTATATTATTTTAAAGATATTTAAATATATTTTGAGTGAAAATTCTAAAATCTTGATATTTAGGTGGTGGTAAGAGAATGAGACATCCGCAACGTGAATTAATTTTAGGACAGATCAGCGCTTTAGTATAACATTGATGAAGAAAAAATATGTACTGATAAAAATATAATTTTAATAATTTACTAACGATTTTTTTTTCAAATAAATTTTAACTGAGTTTTAACTCAAGTTTGTGTATGTAAGCTTTATAATATTTTGAGTGTGTATAACATAATTAAATAAGAATGGATAGGTAATGCATAAATAAAGCTAAATGATGTGGCATGTCGGTAAATATCCCTAATAAAAACCCTCTTATTTAGGTTACAAAAAAAAAAATTATAACCTCAAATTGATCAAACTCAAATTTTAGCACTTAGCAGCGCATATTATCATCGTGTTAGGAAGAAAATATGTCACGTTTAAGTCATGTGAGAGCACGCTAAAAAGGAATGCTTCATTTAAGTTTTATTATATTTATTAAAATCATATTGATAATTGTCAAAAATCAGATTTTAAAAGCATGGATCTTTTTATTGTTAGGCCCTGTTTGGCAATGGACTAAAAATCATGGCTAAAATTACCCATGCTCAAAATCTTAAATTTATTTTAAAAAAAATTTTAAAAAAAATTTATATTTTATCTCACACAAATTCCAACATTAAACAATCACTTTATTTCACATCCAACACAATTCTCAATAAATCAATCAACTTTATTTCACATCATACATAATTTTTAATATAACAAACTTACTTTATTTCATATCATACACATTTTTTAAAAATTACTATAAATTCTAATCAAATCTTCTTTTTTTTCTTATTACCAAACAGAGGAATTCAATTATAGTGATATGCTATAATTTAATAACAAATAAATAAATGGTAAATTACTCTTAGGTTCCTAAGATTAGGATATATTATTATATAGATTTATATTTTTAAAATTTTAATATTTAAAAGACTTATTTTTAATGTAACCATTAAATAAGTATTTTTATATATATTTTTAAAATAACTATTCTACTGCTCCCCTCTCTCTCATTCCCATCCTCATCCCCTCCCCCCTCTCTTACTAAAAAGAACGCCAGCTCTCAAAGTGGCTCATTGTACCTCTCCCTTTTCTTTCTGTGCCTCTTTAGTGGTGGGTGGCTACTATTCCGACGGGTGAGAGAGACAGAGAGAGACAATAGCCTTGTTTGGTTGGAGGATGAATTTGGGTAAGGAAAGAGAAAATAATTTATTTTATAGAGTTGATGGGAAAGAAAATTATTTTAATATTGGGAGGTGTGTAAGATGTGAAATAAAGTTGATTTTAAGGTTGGAATTTGTGTTGGATGTGAAATAAAGTTGATTTTTAAGGTTGAAATTTGTGTTGGATGTGAAATAAAGTTATTAAAATTTATAATAAATTTAAAATATTATTAAGATATTTTTTTGCCCTTTTTTAGGCTCATGCCAAACAAGGCCAAAGAGAGAGGGGAAGGGGCAGGCCACCTCTGCCGGTGGTCATCCCTCGCCCAACTTTGCCACCAATGGCCCCACCATAGAAAGAGAAAGAGGAAGAGAGAGAAAAGAGAGAACATGAATGAGAGAGGAGATAAAGTAAAATAATAATTTTAAAAAATATAATAATAATAAAAAAAATATCTGATATATATTAAAATTCAAGTATCTAAATATTAAAATTTTAAAAATATAAATAATAATACACTTTAAATTCAAGAATTTAGATGTAATTTACTTATAAATAAACATTTAAAGATATCATGTATAGAAGCTATAGTGTAATTGATTCCATGCAGAGACCTGGATAAATTAATAAAGGGATTTCACTGTAAAATATTCAATAAAGTAAAGGCACGAAATATTTATAAAAAAAACTTAAATCTTTCTATTATTTACGTGATTTTATGTTGATGTTTAACTTTAATTATTACTGATTTTATATGATTTCACTTTTTTAATTGCTAGCTTGCTTGAAATTTGAAGCTCGAAAATGGATCAAATTTAATTTAACTCCAAATCAGCCAATTTTTCTTGTAACTCAAAATCAGTTCGCAAAATTCATATTTTTAATATTATATTTTAAAATAATCAATATATATTTTACAACTTATAAAAAAATATTTTTTAAAAAATAACCTTATTTATGTATATGTATATTTTTTAATTATAATAGTGTTTTCGAATCTAATTATAACACTTTGGAATACACTTTTGTCTATTACAAAAATATCTTTATTACTTAAATAAACTTGAAGTTTAACTCAAACTTAAAATAAAATTAACTCGCTCGAAATCTTTTGCAGCCCTAAATGCAAGTATTTGATTTTTGGGAATTTACATACAAGTCAAATAATTTTGATGAAATTATACATTTCACTCAAATTTTTTTAAAAGGAAACATTTCACTTACAATTCTAAAAGAGCATCATTTTTTATTTTTGTCAAAATAATATTGAATATGTTTTTAATAATACACCTTAAACTTAATTTGGTGCAATATATGATATAAGTCCTTTATTCACGGTGAAAAAGTTAAATGATATATGAGTTTGAGCCAATTTGAATAAAACACGCAATATTATAAGAAAAAAGATGTGATAACTGCAGTTTTGAAAATATTTAGATAAAATACATAATTTCAATAGAATCTCATATCCATTATATAATTTTTTTTTAAGAAAAACAAGAAGCCAGGAGGGTTATAAGTGAACCGATAATGGTTTGTTCAAGTTCGTATTCATTTATTAACTATACTTTGCGAATATGCTCAGTAATATATTCATGAATGAACTCATATATATCTGACTGAGTTCACGAACACGAAAATATAAAGAAGCTTTTAGATCACAAAGATATACATGATTTTTTTTTATTAATAAATATAAAAATATTAAAATCTTTAAAAAAGAATAATATTGCGTTTTATAATTAAATATATTCATAAATTTTATATAACCTATTTATGAATATTAATATAATATATTTAAATTTATTTATTAATTTTGACGAATATGAATAAATTTTTATCAAATGAAGCGTCGAGCTATCTTCCCCATCATTGTGCTGCATGATCTCCACTCATTGCCCTCAATCACCGCTGCGCAGGTACAGCTGGACGCCTGGACCGCTGCGCTCCACCACTACGAGCAGCAATTGTCTCCCCTCGGCACTCTCCATCTTCATCTTCTCTCTCTCTCTCTCTCTTTCTGTGTTGTGTGCAATGCGGAACCCGATGGGTGGCCGATTCATCTTCCTCTGCCTCGCCTGCGTTGCTCTAGCCTCGGCAGCAGAAACCCAAGGTGCTTCCTCTCGTCTCTAAGATTCTTGTGGTTCCGGTCTTCTGCGTGCTCAACCACCAAATTTCTTTTGCTAAATCTTGTTCGCCATTTGCTTCGCAGCTTCAGTACAAGTGTAGAATATACTTTAAGGAAATTAACTTAGTGAATTGTCATTCAATGAAGGTTGCTGTCATTCGCGTTCGATGATCCATCATCTCTCCTTTCTAATAGTCTACAAACCCTAACTGTTGCTTTACCTTTCCCCCGAGAAGTACTTTAGGGCCTTCATTGGCACTCTCCCTGATGCTGATGCCACGATTACTGATTACAATGGCTCTCATCTAATCAATAGAAATTTTATTGAGTTCGGCGCCAACCATCGAGCACCACATGTACTCAGATTTGCTTGTATTGTGCTGATAATTTGGGTGCTGAACGGTACTTCGTCTAATCCCAAGAATTTCTCCTACTCAATAAGAGGCTTAGCGCATATGAACATCATCGCATTTTGGTTCACTTATGGACTTTGTCAGACATCTAGGTTGGCATTTAAGACGAGTTTAAGTAAGCTAATCTCAAGTTGAAATAAAAAAAATTTTGATTTTGAATTGAGTTTTATTCGATTAGATTAAAAGAATCTGTTGCAAGTTGAGTATCGAGCTGAAGTACCAGCCTTGCAACTTGAATAACTATGCTTGTACTTACTATACATATTATATATCATAATCATCATCATTTTCAATGCTCTTATCCCAATAATTTGTGGTCAAACATTTTACACATACTATATTAACTCAATGTACATGTATGGTAGGGTAAATTTTATTTACATTTATATACTCTCTCAAGATCGAAAAATTATTGGGTGCGCCGCGCGCACCATTCGGACGCCCAATCAGAGGGCGCCACGTGTGCCTGGACCCAGCTGTATGACACACGTGGCGCCCTCTGATTGAGTTCCGGACGGTGCGCCGTCCGAACCCAATAACTTCTCCTCAAGAACATGCACATTCATATTAAGTACCTTACATATGTTTGGGGCAATTATATACATGTTACAAAAATCTAACTATTTTATACAAATGTATTTCTAATCATTAAAAAATCAAGTCAAGTAAATTTAAATCGATTGTCGAGTGAGTCTATAATGTCATATAATCACCAGACCTATCCCCACGTATGTTAAAATGCAGTTGCCTTGCCCTCTGCTCTATGATTGCTATTCCATTGAGAAGGTCCTTCACAATTGATTATGTGTTGGTTTATCTTTCCTTAAGTCCATACGAGGGCCATGAGAGGCTGGAATGCCCGTTTGACTTCCATCTCCCTGCTTTTTCATTTCAAGTCAGTGAGAATTATTAGGCAACTGAAAAATTATTGCATGTAGTGAGCAAACCGCTTACAGTCACGCTGCATCACGCAAGTGAACAGTCCCGGCCATTTGCGGAATGTCGCAAATAGCATCAAGACGCTAAACGTCCAGACAGACCCGAGGGGCATGATCGAATTTTCTATTAGAAAATTAGACTGTTCAGTCATGCCTACCTGATAGTTAGTTATACTATCAAATCAGTAGGTATCTAGATACATATTCGTCCAAAAAAATAGGTATAATTTGAGATCAGATGGGTATCTGTTCAGAACATTATGTTTCACGTGTTTCCACATTCTCTTCAATTGATACTTACATAATTTTAAATTATACCTACTTTTTTAGATGCATACCGACCTTGATACGTATATGATCTATTAGCCGAACATACCGACCAGACGGTCCAGTTGGCTAACTAGAGAGTCCGATTGTTTGACAAACTGTTTGTGTGCATTGGGTCTTAACGTCATGAACAGCATTCTGCTCGCAGCAGAGCCTACTCACCTATGCGGCGCTGGGTGATCGGTGAGCGAATCAGCACAACAATAATTTCTCCTAATTACTTAGGCCTGTTCTTGTCTTCCTAACAAATAAGCACACAAAATCCCTAATGTTTTTTTGGTTTATTTATCACATCTCTTCCTTTGAGCAAAATATCATCTACTTGTTTTAGTAGTGCATTTACTACTCATGTTTGTACATGGTAGCATGACAATACCACCCAAATCTATTCTCGATATTTTTCAGAAAATCCTGCTAACGAGATTGTCAAACTCGTGAATGCTAACCGAACTGCATCCAAGCTACCAAAACTGAAGAATAGTCCAGGTCTGGGTTGCATGGCCTTGCAGTACTTATCACAATGCATAGGAAAATGCAGCGTTAACGATACCCTGAGCTGCCAGCCTCCAGAAGTAGACATTACAGAGGTGTATGCTCCTAACTGTGGAGTCGAGCTGCCGACCATCGGAACCATTTCAGGCAATCTTCAGGGCTGCCATTGGGGCTACTTGAATCCTGAAAAAGCCCTCTCCATTATCCTCCACAAAAACAAGAAATCTGTCTCCCTTCTGCAAAGTAAAGATCAAACTGGAATTGGGGTGGGATTCAAAAGCTTAAAGGGAGAAACATCTTACTGGTGCGTTTTGCTCAGCAATGTGACGAGCAAATCTGGCTTTGTTCTTGAAGCAGGTGGTAAAGGAATTCAGCAGAAAAATGGTTGCTTCAGTGGAGCAGATGAGCCTTGCAGCTCTGGGAACCAGATAGCATTTTACTTCAAGCTTATGGTATGTATATTGTTTTCTTTGTTAATTTTCTACCTGGACTGTGAATTTGTTGTGATTGAAATTGCAAGAGTTGTTGGTATTTAAGATACACTTTTGATGTAGTTTGTTCCACATTTTGTTTTTAGCATTGGAGATTTATTTATCATGCAGAACACTGCAAAATATACATGAATCCAACCACAATTCGACATTCCTATTTTCATCAAATGATAAGTTTTAGCATCCATAATAATAAGTCATAAGAATGAATTCTTGAGTCATCGCCGTTGTCAGAGAAATTATTAGATGGTGGTAAGGTAACACCTCACTTGTTCAAACATAATGCATTGACAATACATTTTACATAATTCTTTAAATTTTATACACTTTTTGAAATACATATATCCAATAAAATTTTATGAAGAAAATGGCACATAGGTAATATTAAAAATTTTGTGTGTAAATATTTCATAAAAAGTACTTATACGAAAAAAAATGTCTATATTAGGTAAAGAAATATTCATACTAAGTAAAATGATATTCATATACAGACCAAGGAAAAAAAATATAATTTAATAAAGAAAGCCATACCAGGCAAAACAAAATTTATGGAGAGTTTGTGTAAATATCCTGTGATCTAAATATAGAAATGTTGTCCACTTTGATTTTAGAGAAATGCATAACTTGAATATTTCTTGAGAGGTCACTAATCTTAATACTACTCTAACTCAGGCATGCTTAACTATGAGATTTTTCATTATTAGCCTCATAGTTTTGCTCTAAAAGGCGTTTCTATCATTTGAGATCATATTATCTACTTATATAATTCAAGTTCTTCCTCCTTTTTGATATGAAATGATTTATTTCTGTGACCCTTTCACCATTATTTATCGGCTCAAAAGTCAGTCAAGAGTCGCACTTTGCTTCAATAATTTCTTTTTTTTAAGGACGACAATCACTCCTCGCTCTCTTCGGCAATGAGCATCACAGGCCTACCAGTTTCTGCTTAGTTTATCCTCGAAGCACATCATACTATAGGAGGTTGGCTCTAATACAATATTGTAACATCCTGTGATCTAAATGTAGAAGTATTGTTCACTTTGATTTCAAGGAACTGCGTAACTTAAGTACTTTTTCGAAAGTACTTAAGTCATGCAGTTTTCTAAAATCAAAGCAAACAATATCTCTACATTTAAACCACTGGACGTTACAATTTGATTCAATGTCATTGTGGTTGTATATTATTTAAAAAATTAATTATATGGTAGTTTGATGATACATTCAGATAATAATATAAAAATTATAAAATTATCACTCTAAAATAACATTATCCAAATTGTAATGGAGTGAAGTAGGAAATCAATTTCCACCTTAACATTTAGGAATATTAGGGTTGAATTGAATTTAAGGTTGATAGTGTTGAACTCTTATTGTGGACTCAAACTTGATTCAAAGTTCAGTTAATATTTGTTTGATTTCAAAGTGAGTTATTAACAAAATATCTTTAATTGAGTATACATTTCTTTTGAGATAAGGATGAAGTTACAATAGTTCTAAAGGTTCCATACCTTGCAAAGATTAAAAGAAGATAGAATTTAGATAAAATAATTTTAGTTGGACCCAAGAGGATAACTATGAGTTTTGGTCATCCAATTTAAATCATATTTTCACAAAACTACTACATCATCATTAAATTTAAGAGCCGTATGATTCGAGATGATGACATGAGCATAATTGATAGAAGTTTCTTGTAGTTAACTCATAATTACTGTTTAGTTCATAATTTTTAAAATTTGCTAAAAAATACCTACAGTTTACCCAATATTACATAAAAGTTTCTCTGCTGTAAAATTTGATGAAAGTTTAATTTTACCCTTAATATTTCTTCAAATTTTCATATTTTTACTACTGCAAATTCTTGTTACTCGTCGGCGACATCTCGCCGCCTCAAGGAGCAATAAGAACACCAAGTTCCTTAATACGATATAAATACAATTACAATTATTGACAACCATAAACTTATTATCACCACAAAACTTGTTAGATATTGAAAAGAAAACTATGTGGAGCAAATTTCAAGAACGACATAATTGAATCACAAAAAGAAAGAAACTTTTACAAAAAAACAACTAACGTTCTAGACTCCTTTGTGATTGCAAAATCACTCGTATACCTAAATGTAAAATAATGCCGTCGATTTTTTGACACATATAGCCGCATAAAGCGATATATTGGAGTAAGCGGAATGCCCCTCTGCATTACTTTTTGCAACATTGATGTGCCATGATGTATAATTTTGTACATGATTTAATTAAAAGCTATTGGAATTGAAAAAAAAAAAGAAAATTACATTCAAAAATACCCAAATAATTAACAAAATAGCAATACCATCATGATATCTAACGATTAATCAACATTCAGAAATGGCAATAACTCATTTAATGACCAGGGAAAACTGTCTCAATTCAACAAAAAATCTGTTCAATATATAAAGCAACCTCTCAACATGGTTTTCTAGTGATGCACCAATCAAAGCTGCAGCTCCCAGGAGGAAGAAATGCATTTACAAAGCTCACTGGGGGATTCCCCCGAAGCGCTGATGCAACGACTCGTGCACATATGGCGCGTAGGCTCCCCTCCACCCTCACTCTGTTTCCTGGGGAAGTCAGCCGCGTACAATTATCATTAGAGTAGATGAGAAATCATGCACCGTTTATTGTTCGTTGTTCAAAGACTAGAGTTTCTTCTTTCACTCGTTCTCTGAAACACGTCGTTTTGTCGGTGATATGGCATGAGATCTACTCTACTGCCGGCGTGCGCGTTGCTTCAATCATGCTAGAAACCTGTCATTGTTCATTCAAAGGTAGATTCTTAGTTGCTGTATATGCAAGGTGATTATCACTAACACTATAACAGTGGTTGGAAGAAATTAATTGCATCCTAAGTCATGAGAAGAGAGGTGGGAAGGCCATATTCAACGTTGATCAGTGTTGAATCTGATTTAAAATAGTTAAGATGTCACTTTTGTCTATTGTAGTGTGTTTACTTATTGTCTATATAGTGAAGTTATTGTTGTAATTTTAATTCAATTAAACTTGTATTAGGTGGGAAACAATTCCAATTTCTGCATTCCTTTTTTTCTATTCTTTGTTTTATGTGCTCTGTTTTCTACAATAAAACAGAGTTTGCTGTAGCACATAAGAGAGAGTTCCAAGAAATTTGGTATTTAGAGCGTTGGGTTCGCTCGTGGTTGAAGAAGGCAACTATTGTGGAAGATATCTCCGGCAAAGAGGTAGATATTAAACGTGGATTTCTAGCAATAACAGACAGTATAATTGGTTATTGTTTCAACTTGATATTAAATGTGCATTTTAAAAGAGAAATTTGGTTGAAGATGTCTATATTAAGAAACCAAAAAGTCATGTGGTTAATGGAAATGAGCAGATAAGACGTAAACCAAAATAAATCCCTTTATGGATTAAAGCAAGCTCCTAGAGTTTGGTATAGCTAGATCAAGTCTTATCGTCTTACAAAAGATTTCAAAAAATGTAAAGGAAAAAAGTAATGGTTGCATACTTGTTGTACATCACTTGTTAACAACTTTACGAAAGATATAATGCTGGAATTTGAGACGTTGGATTTAGGATTGATATCCTACTTTCTTAGATTGGAGGTTAGTTAAGTGAGCATTAGATGGCATATTCATTTCTCAAATAAAACATTCTACAGATTTGCCAAAAAAGTTTGGAATGACAAATTATCATGCAGTTAATACACCGACGAATGCATGTAAAAAATTAACTATTTCAGATGGCACAAAGTTAGGAAATGCAATGATTTAGATACAAAGCCAGATATTACGTTTGCTGAGCTTGCTGTCCATGTTTCTAAATAAGAATACTAAGCAACATTTTGAGGTGGCAAAAAGTCTATGCTATGTTCATGGAACAAGCAACCTTGGGATTTGGTACTCTTCAATATTAACCTTGAAATGTTTGGTTATCGTGATAATGATTGGGTAGGTTTGTTAGATGACCAAGAATTCTCAATAATCTCGCGTATTTTCATCAACCGCAACCAAATGCTACTGAGATTTTGTGTGATAACATGGAAACTATCTTAATGTCCAAAAATCCTTGTCAGGAATGCCTTTAATGTAAAATACTACTCAAGCACAAGCAAAATTGTGTACAAATTCAACACACGAACTAGACATCCCTTTCCTTCAAAAAAACTAGACATCCCTTGAACATTTTTAACATCAATCAGCATACAACTCAACACTGAAATAGATTTAAGCAATTATAACTTCATTAATGATGACATAAACGAAACAAAAAAATCTTACCTCGCCTAAAACGCAGATTTTCCGCAACAAAAGAACTCAAATTGCTCGAATGATAGGATTTACTGGCAGAGAGAGGGATGAGGAGCAGCGATCTACCTCTTCAGGAAAATTCGAGCGCAGTTGATTTGTACGAGAGATGGCCGTCGGGATAAAATAGGCAACGACGATAATCCGAGCTGGAGATCAAGAGAAGGTCGGTCCAGCGAACCAAGAGGACGATGGAAGAGTTAAGAACGCAAAAGAACGGTGGTGCTGATGCGATCTGGTGGCGAATTCAAGAGGCGGCGGCGATGGTAAAGAGGAGCGGGATGGATGATGAAAGTTTGTCGGGCCATCGGCGACTATGGCCAAAAGGGCTAAGGAACTGTAAATTTATTTTTTATTAAATTAAATTGCATCTGGTTCGTCAATTCGGAAAGATATTAAAAATTTATTTCTATTTTTAAAAAATTTGATTTTATGGAATGATTGTAAAAATTTTATAATTTTAATTCCTTTTCAAAATTTCACTATTTCTACTAATTTTTTAAAAAATATAAACTTTAATTATTTTTTATTATTTTAAATAACTTATATATTTTAATAGTCCATTATACATCTTTATTTTTACTCTTTCTTTAAAAATTTAATAAAAAACTAAAATTTAATTTTTCACAACTTTACTTTTTTACACTAAAAATTTAAAACTACATTTTTAAAATTTATAAAATTAAAAATTAATAATTATGTTATAATTGAAATCAAAACTTTAAGTTTTTGCAATTTTTGAGACATAAATAGAAATTTTCAAAAATTTTGAACTAATTTGCAATATCCTATTAATCTCAGGGCCTCGATGCAATTTACCCTCTTCATTATTCTAAGTTTTACTAATTATTTGCATCTCATTTTTTCAATCAATCTTAATTTTAAGCCTTTTATATAGAAATATTTATTATATATATTAAGTATATTAAAATATAATTTTTCAAATTTATTTTCAAAATTTATATGCATTTATGATCTCATAAAACTTATAAGTTATTATAATACATATATATATTCACATTTATATTTAAAAAATTTCTAAATATATACTTTTATGTATATATATCAAATAAAATACAAATAAGTTTAAGATATTTTAATTTTAGTGTAAATTTGTCTAACCCCTATATATATATATATATTATATATAATATATATATATTATATATTGTAAATCTTTTAAATAAAATGAGGTGATTCTGTGAGCATTTAGTTTAATTTTTTTTAAATTTTTTAAAAATTTATTTAATAAAATATTTAGATAATATTACATAATATTAAAATTACATCAAACTCTAGCAGTGATACAATTTAGAAACTACTTTTTGTTATGTTATAAAGGAATATCATATTGTTTTTCATATATATATATATATATATTATAAAATATACTTGAATACTAAATTAATTATTTATTTAATTTTTTAAGAGTCAAGTTTCTTTTCAGTTAAATAATTATGTAAAGAAATTTTTTTTTTAGGATATACATAATTATAGTTATTATATAAGTACATTTTTATAATAAATATAAAGTGTTAAAGCAGTAGCTACATATAAATATAATATATTATATATTTTTATTTAAAATGAATTTTTTTCTTTAAAATAACTTAATATTATTTATCTATAATATGTTACTTATTTCTTTAATTTTTAATATAAAATTTAAATATTATTTTATTTACGCACTATAATTTAATGTAGTTAATAATTATATAAATACTTAGATAATGTAAACTTTATTAGTTTTATTAGTTATTATTTTTAAATAATTTTAATAAATAAAATGCGGAGGTATGCGCGTATTCGGTTTTTGTGTATCATTAATTATTTAATTAAATAAAGTTTTACTAATTATTTAACACTTTAAATATTTTTTATTTAAAAAAGAAAAAAGAAAAAAATGAAATGCACCAGAAATTAATAATAACATATTAAGATGCCGCGCTTTATTGTTTTCCGTCAGTTCTACGGCGAGACCTATTAAAACCAAGAAGGAGCTGTGGCCGTCGCCGTCGCCGTCGCCGCCGTATGCCCAACAACAATCCGCCCCGCCGCCTGAACCACTGCCACCAACGCAGCTTCTTCGACCCTCTCCGGCCAGCTGCCGCCTTCCCCATCTCCTTCCTCCTATTGCCGTTCCCTCCCTTCCGCCACAGAAGATGCAGCACACTTTCCACCAACGAACGTAAATATCGACGAGCCTGCCGCCGCCGACTAGAAGCAGCCTCCTTTCCATGCTCCTCTGCTCCGCCACTGCCACCAGTGCTCTGTCTGCCCAATGCCATCACCAGATTCTTCCTAAAGAACCTCTCTTCAGCCATTTTCTTTCTCCCATCATCCTCACTTCGATGCAAATGGTGATGGTGGTGGTGATGAAACATGACAGCCAATTTATTCTTAAACCTCCTCATTCCCCCAAACTCCTCTGTAGTTAATTTTCTTCTCTCGCGTGACGGCGGCGTACGGCCGCCGGTTAACGGCTTTGGTGACCGATTCCTCTGCTGGGAACCCGACTTTCGATCTCCAGCGCTTAAGATGATCCAATTGAACCCTCGATTGGATCCACGGTCATCTTTTGAACTGATCCCCATCCTCCTCTGCATCCCCAGCTTCCTCGTTCGGTCATAGGCAGATCTGCTTACAGTATTCCTTTTACTCCGATGAGTTAATTTATTGTCTAAGCGATCAACTGTGGGCCGCTTCTGGATCGTAACCAAAGGCAAAATCTCTCCTTTCTTCGCCGAATTCGGCGAACGACTGCTCCGGCGGCTGTCGGCGCGAGCAAGAACAGAGCTTCCCTTTGTTAAGGACTTTCTTGTGCTCTTTGATCCAGATCGAGGGTCCACCGAAGGTCGACGGCTACGGATCGACCGAAGATCTCGGCGGCTGCGGCCGTGGCTAGACCCGATATAGCGGATCGCCGCGTCCTTAGACTTTGGTCGGCTTGTTGGTAGAGGATGGCAAGTCTCCTGCTCTGGCGCCGGGAGTGTCTCCGGCAGGCGGCTCTGGGCATTCACGGCGGGGTTGCCACAGATCGGAGCGGTGATCGGACTGCATTGCCGGACGTGCTCCGATGGTTGTAATTCATCGGAGGAAAAATTAGGATTTGGTTTCGGCTTCTGATCTGGAGGTTTCGGTGTTTCCGGTGTGCAAGAGATAATCTGGGCATAATTGAAAACAGGGGAAGTGGAAGTTATATTTCTATTTTGGACAAATTATTGATGAGTCCCTATAGTTCATCATAATTATATTTTAATCTATTTTTTTTGAAACTCTTAAATTAAGTTCTTAGAATTTAAAATGAGAACATAAAATTAAAGTAAAATAGGAATTTAATAAGTTTTTATAGTTTTAAAACAAGGACCTAAGTGGAAGAGGTCAAAATATATGGACTCACATAATTATAGATAATAAAAACTTAGTTGCGTCGTCATTGTACGCATTTTAAGTGTAATACTGAATATTATTTCTCTTATATATATGTGAATTGATAGTTACTAGTCATTGTTTTAAATAGAAAAATATGAATGCCGGATTCTTCTTTTTTAGTTTTCCTTTTTTACAATAAGAACTTCGTTATATTACGTATGAGAAGAAAAACTATCCAAAATATAATATATAAATAAAATTTTCAACACATATTAATTGCTTATAAAGCTCAATTATTTTTCATATTAATCTCTTAATTGTATTTTCACAATATTTTTTCATATAAAATTAATGATTTATGATTTACCTGTTTGTTCGTAAGATTTAATTTAACAAGATTAAATTAGACTTAGATAAAAATATTTTTTTTTAAAAAATATGAATTATGTGAAATAAACTTAGTTATTATGTTGGGATATGTGAAAGATGTGATATAAAGTTAGTTATTATGTTAGGATATGTGAGAAATATGATATAAGTTTGTTATTATTTTAGTAATTTATATAGTATGTGAAATAAAGTTAATTTTTAATATTAAATTTTATGTGTGATGTGATATGCATGTTTAACATTATACCAAGTTAATTTTAACTGTTAAACAAACAGAGCCTTAGTGTTTAGAATATGTTAAATAAAATTAATTTTAATATTAAATTTTATGTGTGATGTGATATGTATATTTAAAATTAAATCAAGTTAATTTTAACTGTTAAACAAACAGGGCCTTAGTGCTTAGAGTTTAGTTAGAACTTAGGGCTTCTAATTTTGGGTTAAGAGTTTAGCGTTTGGGGTTAAGGATTTAAGATTTTAGTTTTAGAGTTTAAAGTATTGGATTAACTAATTAATTAGTAATATTTATTTCTAATAATTTGTGAAAAAAGGCCGCCCGACAATAGAGAAAAAAATAGTTATGTAGCATGTTATTCTATTTAAAACGATACTGACTAATAACTATCAATAAATAATATTCCTGATTACATCCAAAATACATATAACGCAAAAAATTAATACCTTGGCCTGAGACTGAAGAGCTTGACGAGTGGCATTATCGAGCAACTTCTTCAGAAAATGTCTAGATTTTTCATCGAGCAACTGAAATATTAACATCGAAAAAATTATTGTCGTTACAAAAGAGAGTGCTAAAATAAAATATACGTGGACTCATACATAACTGGTGGTGGAGCAGTCGAGATTAAGTGAGTTGTCGTCGTTTTTCTTTTGCAAAAAATCGTATAAATTCTTTATAGAAAGTAGTTGAGATATCAGCTCGTCAAAATCTAACTCCACAATATGGGATGCTGCCCATTAGGTGAATAATTTCATTAACAAGAAGTAATATATATGATATCAGTTAGAAAAAAAAAAAATTTATCATGTGAAAAAAATGCAAAAAAGGAGGTTATTTTTCTTACACTCACCGTCATCTGCAGCACTATAAGAACCGCAAGAATCCATCAGAATAAACACCGTGTTTTGTTTTCATGTGAAGTGATAGAGAGAGAGAGAGAGAGGAAGAAATAAAGAGTTGCAATTTTTGATCAAAATAAATAAATAAAATAAAATAAAGAGTTGCAAATTTTTACAAGCGACTCTTCGCTCGGAAATAACCGCCACATCCACGTGGAGAAATGAAATAATTAGAAATGTAATACGCGTTTTATATGAGAAATAAATTTAAAATGTAATTTAATATTTTAATTGGCATGATTTTTTATATTTATTTAATTTTTATCTTTCTCATGATTTCTGGAATTTTCGCAAAATTTTTCACGATATTTAAAAATTCTGATATTTTTCAAAATGTATAAATGGGACATATTTGATTAATTTAAAAACTAGAAAGGCTTAATTACATATAGGCTCAAATTAAAAGATCATATTTACTATTAGCCAAAAGCAAATTTTTTTTGTAAAAATTTATATAATTAAATTAATAAATCAAAAAAAATTATTAGCATCTTTAATAAAACATAAAAACAATTATAATATTTTTTCATGATGTTTAAAAATTAATATATACATATATAGAAATAATTATATATATATTAGTGTTCTATTAATCTTGTGAGGAAGGGAATCTTAAGTTCGAATAAAAAATAAAAACTATGTTGTTAGAGGTAAATAAAATATATATATATAAAATTTATCATAATATAATATAATATATATAACTGTTGAATATATCTTAAACACATATTGAACAACTAATTATTAGTATTTATTATTCAGAAATATTTTGATTTTAATATTAATTAAGTATAAAAGGGTATTTAATATGTAAAAAATATTTTTTAATGTTAATTATTTTTATTAAAGGTTTGTTTTTAGCATATTTATAAATTAAATGGTATAAATACAAAACAAAATGTTTTTGTGATAAGTATGTTAAGTTTCAATATTTATTCAATTATTTTGGAACAATAAATTGGGCGTCCGCCGATGGGCTGTCGGCAAACCACCATCTCCACCGCTCATCTCCACGAGTCAATGAGTCATCGTTACGCCGTCCATGTCCGTTCATGTGATCTAAATGGACGGTTCAGATGCTCGCCAGCCTACCCCCAAAAGTGTAGGCGTGCGGGATGCCGCACGATTGAGTCAACTAATTTTCTCGCAGAAAAATAATTGTGTGATAGGTAAAATTGACAAATATATTAAAATATTTTAATTATATATGTGGCATTGCTAGATATAAATAGAGTAACATTTTTTTTTGAAATATTTATTTTTAAATTAGATCATTTCAGTTCATATAATAACAAAAATTATAGAATTAAATATATTTATTGAGAAAAATATTAAAACATCTTTATTATATAAGTTAAAAAGGTCATGTTTCGGCCAAAAATAATTATCATATTTAAAAATATCAACAATATTATAATTTTTATCATAATTTATATAAATTTTAATATAACAACTTAGATTATTTTTAATATAACAATTAATATTATTTTATATAATACATAATTTTTAATATAATTAGCTTATTTTTTTACTATATCATATTTTAAGACAAGTTGAAAATTTTATTTTAAAAATCACTTTGGGCATGCACTGTTTGCAAGTTGCAACCATATAGGATTCCATTTGATTGGACGAAATTTTTTTAAAATATTTTTTTTGAAAATATGTATATAATAAAAAAAATTGGTTAATTATGTTGAAAAGTTATGTAGGTTATGAAAAAAAATGATTGATATAAAATTTGATTTTTTTAGACATGGAATAAAATGAATTTTTGCTAAAATGAGAAAGAATATTTTTTAAAAAAAAAATAAAAACAACTTTAATTGACCCAAATGTGTTTAACCGTTAAATCGATTCAGATTTCGATTTTAAATTTTATAGTAGAAAAATGAAAGATTTAATGTTTTTTTTTTAATTTTTATATTTCAAAACAGTAAACCAAAGTTGATTACCATTAGCTAAATTATTTTGCATATGAAATAAAACTGTATGTGAAATAAAGTTTATTATTTATGCTAAAATTTGTGTAAATTTTAAAATAAAATGAATAATTATATTAAAATATCAGTAAGATCTAAGAATAAATTAAATTTAGATGAAATTTAATTCCAATAAGATTATAATTAAAAATGCATTACTAAAAATCCTTTAATAAAAGTACTTCATTAAGATAACAATCAGATTCATTTTCTATCAAAAAAAAAAAATCAGATTCATTTATTAATTCTGACGTCACGAGCCTAAATTTTTATTGATAATTGGTCCAATCTGATAATTATTAGTCTCCTAACTCAGATAAAAAATAAGATAAATTGTTTCTAGAACCCTTAGATGTAAAAGGTATTGCAATTTGATCTTAAATTTTTTTTAAATTTCAATTTAGTTCTCTAAAGTTATAAAAATTCTACTGTTTTAGTCCGAATTAAAATATAATTCTTATTTTTTATAAAAATAATTGCTACTCTTTTATTAGTATTCTGTAAAATTATTCTTATTTATTAATTTTATAATTTTTTAAAATATTAATATTCATATTTTTTTAATTTTAAAATTTAATATAATAAAAAAGAGATAAGAGAAATTAGATTTTAATTTTTTATAATTTTTTTAAAAAATAATGAGAATAAAAAAGTGTAATAGTTCTTTAAAATATATAAATAGTTTAAACTAATTAAAAATAATCAAATTTATATTTTTTATTAAAAAATCAATGAAAAATGATGAGACTTTTAAAGTGAATTAAAACTATAGCACTTTTACAACTTGATGGACTTAAATATTTATTTTATCATTCAATTATAATTTTCAAATAAAATTTTGAGCCACCCGTTAACATTTTTTTTTAAATATTAATTAGAAAAGAAATACACTTGAGGAAAGGCATGATTTCTCGATTAACTCAACCTGAATTTAACTCATTAAATAATTTATTTAAATTTAAGGCATGAATAAACATAATAATTTTGTGTTCTATCAAAAAAAAAAAGATTGTTGATTTAATTCGACATCTATAAATTTGAATCTTTTAATAAATAAATTAAAATCAATATATAACTGAGTAGACATTACACCAAATTTTTAGATAATTTCAAGTCATTTTACTAATTAAATTCATAACCAAAAATGAAGTTTTTTATTTTTTTTTCCTGAAAATGGAATAAAAGGTCGAAAATCATAAACTGGCTCACCCTACTTTTAGTTGAGATGGCAACGTAGAAGCATATGCCTTGCCACCATTTTCTCTAATAATAATAATAATAATAATAATAATAATAAATTCAATGCCTAAAACTCCTACCAATTTTTTGCATTTAACTATTCAAAATCTATTTAATTTTTCAAATAATTCAAAATTATCTTAATTCGAATGAAGCTGGTTAAACCCACAAATATTATGAATGTTTAATGCTAGATAAATATTAGGCATATTAATGGATCGGATCAAAACTCTAAACTCTAAAAGACCCAAATTTGATCGAAGTTTCTATCCAATGAAACCCCTAAATAGATGTCTTTTTGACCCGTCAATCTGCCCCACTTATTAACCTCATTCATTTACAAATAAACAGATCAGGTATAGATCACCGTTAACCTGACTGTAATCTAATTTATAATTCATACAATTATATATTGTTGTTAAAAAAAATTTGTGAGGAGCTTTAAATCGAGACTACTACTATGATTAATTAATAATTTTTTTTTACAAATTATATCAGTTGACTATCGTATAGTGCATGAGTTTATATTTTACAATATATATATATATATTACAAATATTAATTTTTATATTAAAATACTTAATTAAAGATTTGGTGTCACTCGATCGTACTTTCTTTTCATTTCTCCCAACGCCTCCTACTGCGATTCTCCACTTTCTTGTAAAAAAGCTTAGCACGTGACTGAATTTTGAACTATCATCAAACAACATCGTGGTTTTCTCTGTTTCTTTGAGTTTTTCGTAAACTCGAGTGTTGGCCTTTTTCTTTTTTAATTGTTGGATTTAGTTGATGAATTTTTTTTTTTTTGATGAAATATAAACATGAAATATTGATTAAGGTGGATTCAATTAAAAAGGTTATGAGTTTAATTTAAGTCTCTCAAGTAAATGGCCAGCCTTAAATACTCAATCTTTCCTCAGTTTCCATTCCAAGACTTCCCTTCTTCCTTCGTCTCACCATTCTCCCACCCATCGCCACAGAGATCGAGATCAAACGGCGAGCTGACACCATCCCCGCCGGCGATCTCCCAGCATAAAGTACGATGATGAGAAGAAGACCGAATGGCTTCTCCTCTGCGCCGCCGCAGCCGCCTCCTCCCCCGCCGTTGGAGTGGGAAGTCCTCCCCGGCGGCATGCTCGTCCAGAAACGCACCTCCGCCACCTCTGGAATCGAAGCCGCAGCCGCTCCGGTTCCCGTCATCCGCGTCCGAGTCAAGCATGGTCTCACCCACCACGAGATCTACCTCAGCTCCCAATCCTCCTTCGGTATACGAAGGATTAAGCTCGAAGAAACCGCATTAATGATCAATCGAAATCTAAAAATCGCTTTTTTTGGTGGATTCAGGCGAACTGAAGAAGCTTCTAACGGAGAAGACCGGCCTCCACCCCCAGGAGCAGAGGATCTTCTTCAAAGACCGGGAGAGGGACTCGTCGGCGTTCCTGGACATCGCCGGCGTCAAGGACGGCGCCAGGATGGTCGTGGAGGACGATCCCACCGCCCGCGCCAAGCGTCTCCTTGAGAAGCGCGCCGCCGCTCGCGCCGCCCGCGCCGGAAAGGACCTCTGCGCTGTCGCCAGCGAAGTCGACCGCCTAGCCTCTCGGGTGTCCGAGCTGGAGGCGGTCGTCGGGAAAGTGGGGAGGATGGAGCAGAAGGAGGTTGTGGAGCTCACAGAGCTGCTCATGGCGCAGCTCGTCAGGCTCGACGCGATCGCCGCCGACGACAGCGACGCAGAGGGGAGGAAGCGAACGCAGGTTGGTCCTACGGGGTAGGAGCTTAGTAGAGAAGTAAATTGGGTAAATTGCATCTAGGTGTTTGAAGTTGTGGATCATTACACATGAGTCCCAACTTTTTAAAGTTATATTATCCTAAATTAATTCACACATGAGAAATTAGAAAAACTGTCGGCTGCATTTTAAGAACAATATCACATACGAAATCTAATGCACTTATATTAAGCGAGTTTGCTGAGGGTTGATAGTGATAGCAGAGATTAAGAATTGGCTTAAACAACGATGTGGCACTTATCGTATATTTGGCATAACGAACGTAGAGTTATTTAACTTTCTGATCGGCATCTCATGCTAACATATTGAAATATTTTCAAGGATGAAATAGCAATAGTTAAAACGGGATGAGTTGAATCAAAGCAAGGAATGCTTAGACATGTATTAGACTTTTTATTATATCACGCATTTGGATTATTAAATTCTCTCTCTCACAGCAGGTGCGGAGAGTACAGAGATGTGTAGAGAAGCTGGACATGATGAAGCTCAAGAACTCGGAGTCACCTACCTCTCCATCTCATCTCAAGCAAAAGCAGCAGTGTCCCTCAACAGCAGTTGCAACAACAAAGTGGGAGACATTCGATAGCATCAATGCACCCATGGCGACAGCCACAACTTCATCCGTTGATCGAGTAGGAGGAAGGTTGGAGTGGGAACTATTTTGATCAGACTCTCATTTATATTTAAGATTACTCAATTCTAAATAAGAACATTTGGTTGACATTATGTGTGTGTAATAGTCATTTATTTGGTGCTTTGCTGACACAATAAAAAAAAAAAAAAAATTAAAGTTCGTGTATAATCTAATATAATTTTTTTTAATAAAAATTTATGTTGAATGAAATTATTTTTTAAAAATGAAATTTATTGTGAAAAATAATTAATATTTATGTAGAAATTTAAGAATTAATTGAGGGTTTGTTTGGTATGGCAAGTTGGCAACCAAATAGGAACAAGTGTTGTATGCATAGACAAAAGTACATACAAGACAAAAAAGCTGTCTTAATTAATTCTAAGCCTCTAAGGACCTACTCTCTTGCATAAAAATGAGCAAATGGAGCTTACAATAATAGAACTTCAAATCATGATTTTAACTCTCGACAAAACTTGTTAGTTAGTCGCTCTCGTTTTAATTTCAATCAAGACTGATGATTCGAAATTTATCATTTTTTATTTTGATCAAAATTCTCATATTAATTTTTAGAACAAAATTTCTTAAAACGTATATTATGCTGAAACTATCAAGACTATCAATACTGATACATCCGATTTACAAATAAAATCAAAATCAAAATCTAATTTTAAAACCTTGATTCATATACAATTCTCACTATATATTTATTGTTGTAATTGGATTCGCGCCTCCATCTGAGCCGTCCACGTGGTCGCTCACATGATCTCCACGTGAGCAAGGCACCCAAGTCGAACAGAAGGAGTATCATCCCGAAAAGCAGATGCCGAAGAAGATGTCGAAGAGCAAGGCCCCGACACGACATCTGACCGTTGGAGTATTGTACTTCTCTGAGGGAAACGCGGTTTTCCCGCCGACAGGGCATGACCGCTGACACATCGTACATGAGTCACATACTAGCCATCCGCAGGCATTGATTGGGCCGTTGCTAAGGTCATAGGTTACTCGGCTAGAAGTGACTAGACATAACAGGCTCAGGGTATATATACTTCCTGTACACAGCCTTCAAAGAGGCGGAGAATTCATTTTTCAAACTGTAACCGAAACGCATTTCTAGTGATCTTTCAAGCCTCCTCGAACAGGAGCCGTGGTTTTTCCCGCCAGTCGGTTTTCCACGTAAAAACTCTTTGATTGTTTCCCGTCATAACAATTTGGTGCCCTCACGCAGGATCAAACCTGATCCCCACATCCATGGAGCACGCTCACGACGAAAACGCTCCCCCACCACCTGGCGAACAGCAGGCAACATGCCTGCCCAGGGACGATGCAACCAGGGACAACCGACAGCTCCAAACGCTGACAAACACGGTCGCCACCCTCACTCGTACCATGAACACTTTCCTCGCTAACCTACCGGCCCTCCTTCAACAGCCCAGACTTCTCCCCCTGGCTCTTCCTCTCGAAGCCCCGCCTCCACAGCCAGGTACGGAACACGTCGAATTGCCC
>KZ451886.1:2794037-2933120 GCA_002786265.1 Apostasia shenzhenica | reverse complement strand
AACGTTCCCCTCTCTCTCATCAGCTCCTCAACTTGAGCTGTCATCACCTCCAGGTCGCTTTCAAGACGACCGCATTTCGACTCCAGGACAATAATCGCCTTCTCCGCCTCAGACGGCTCCAGTCTCCGAAGAAGGGAGAGAATTTCCTCCATTTTTTGTTCAGAAGTCACCACTTTCTGTTCGAGGATCTTCGCCTGATCCTTGCTCGCCACATACTCCTTGATCTTGTCAAGGTGAGAACAGACATTCCGCGCAAAAAACTGCGCAGTCGAACTGACGGATCCTGGACCACCAGGACCGGACGAAGGTCCCGGGCTGACAGAAGGACCCGAAGAGGAAGTCACAGGGGCTACGCTGGCCTGCTCCACTAAAGTCGCCTCCTGAACTACCGGAGACGGTGCAGAGGGTTTTTTCCCCGAACTCTCCTTAACTGGCTGCGCTTCGTCGTCAGCCACTGTAATTGTACCCCCCATCGAGGGAGCTGTCCGTACATCACCCACTGAAGACCTTGGTGTCATATGTACGCCATCCCCTACGCTCGAAAGACGGATCCTCGGCTTCTTCGACGCCTCTTCACGAATAATCGGGCGCCTTGTATCGACTTGGCCCGACTTACGGCCTCCCAGGTTATCAGCAATTTCTGAGAAGAGACTCATCACAACAGTCTCTTCTCTGGTCAACAGAGATCCAACCTCCGATTCAGAAGGATTTATAGATCGCTACGGTACACGTGGCAATCAGGCACGCACATCAATGCGCTTCACGACTATCGGGGGGACATGTTGTAATTGGATTCGTGCCTCCATCTGAGCCGTCCACGTGGTCGCTCACATGATCTCCACGTGAGCAAGGCACCCAAGTCGAACAGAAGGAGTATCATCCCGAAAAGCAGATGCCGAAGAAGATGTCGAAAAGCAAGGCCCCGACACGACATCTGACCGTTGGAGGATTGTACTTCTCTGAGGGAAACGCGGTTTTCCTGCCGACAGGGCATGACCGCTGACACATCGTACATGAGTCACATACTAGCCATCCGCAGGCATTGATTGGGCCGTTGCTAAGGTCATAGGTTACTCGGCTAGAAGTGACTAGACATAACAGGCTCAGGGTATATATACTTCCTGTACACAGCCTTCAAAGAGGCGGAGAATTCATTTTTCAAACTGTAACCGAAATGCATTTCTAGTGATCTTTCAAGCCTCCTCGAACAGGAGCCGTGGTTTTTCCCGCCAGTCGGTTTTCCACGTAAAAACTCTTTGATTGTTTCCCGTCATAACATTTATAGTCAAGAAACAGATGTTCTTATAATAAATGATAGCATTATAATAGATCACATTAAGGATGACTACATTTAGAAGATTGACGGTTTGACTAACTGTTGATAGTGTGATAGGATTAACCGCACTTTATATATTTCGAATGTATTTATTGACCTTTGATGGGTATTTGCGGTTCCAGAAGCTGCTTTTGATTGTCTATTATTATTTCTAGTCGTATGTAGCTTTCTGTGTAGTTTCACATTGGTTCAAGACATCCAACAATTCATTATGTAACCATCTTGATGCATTTTTCCTCTTCTTTCTTTCATACTATCTAAGCGCGTGAGAAGCCAAAAAGCTATCTCTTTATAAACATTTCTTTTACTGTAATATTTCATGATTCAAATATAGAGGTATTGTTTACTTTGACTCTAAAGAACTGTGTAACTTGAGTACTTCCCAGGTCTCTTATCTTAGTACTACTCCAGTCCAAGCACTCTTACCTATAGAGTTTTTCATCATTAGACTCATAGTTTTACCCTAGAAAGTACCTCTGCTATTTTGAGTCATGTTATCTACTTATATATCTCAGGATCACTCTTCATTTACAATATAAGATAATTCATTCATGTGCCTCTTTCACCGCTATTTATTAGCTTAGAAGTCTGCTAGGAGCCACACTTTACCTCAGTGATTCCTTTCTTTTAGGACATCAACCATCAATCACTCTTTTAACATCCTGGCAAAATAGTAGGTCCCCAGCTGAAAGCATCGCAACTTTTATTTGCATTACAGTGAGAAGCCAAACCTATTCATTTACTCTATTGACCGTCCCATTTTGAGTCTCTCATTACGTTGGTATGGGACACAGGCACGAAAAAAAGATTGTAATTTTTCTACCAAGTTATAAGGACTTCTCCTCAATGAGAATAGGGCATACGACAAATCATCGTTATGTAATCATTTTTATATCGAATTATTAGTTGCAACTACTCAAATGAAAGGAAATAACATGTTAATAATCTAATTTTTTATAAACGAAAATTAAATTAAAAATAAAATAAAGTTGGAAAATATTAGCCATCAGCACAAGCCTGGTGTCATATTCTATGACGTTCTATTTCCTCATTCCTTCACTCAAGGGATGAGCACCCACTGATTTATACCCACCAACCATATTATATGCACAAAGACATAATATTTCATATTTGAACAAATATAACAACGGAAATAAAATAATAAAATTCGATCATGTATTATTATTCATCAATATTATTATAATTTGAATAATTGTCAATTCGATTGTAGGATGCATCTAAATTTTTCATAACGAGAGACACAAAATGCACCGTAAAAAATATTTGCGACTCTTATTAATTAAATAGGAATTAAAGTAGGAGTGGTAATTTGCACATGTATCTCGACTAGCCCCCTAATGGAATGAATATGGGTTCTTAAATTATACATGTGATTTGCGACGCCCCCTTCCTGTTTAATAACGAGATGGGTTTGGGTATGACTCAAATATACAAGCTCTGCCCGCTGTCGAGTCAGTAGATTGAATCATTGAATTGCGTGAATCTGTGTCTGCCTGCTCTGGCTTCTCTGCTTCCGCACTGCGCCATTCGTTGGCATCACCGTTGCCTCTCGCTGCCGCTATATTGATGTATTTCAATCGAAAATTAATATTTGACGATCTATTAGGATTATTTGAATACATTTTAATGCAATACCTATAATTACACATCTATTTATTAGTATATCAATCAAATTTAAGTGAATAGGCTCTTTTTAGGAT
This sequence comes from Apostasia shenzhenica, assembly GCA_002786265.1. NCBI lineage: Eukaryota > Viridiplantae > Streptophyta > Magnoliopsida > Asparagales > Orchidaceae > Apostasia > Apostasia shenzhenica. The sequence goes on along the minus strand of KZ451886.1, from coordinate 2,930,063 downwards.
CTGATTTATGATATATCACTGAATGTGAGTTGAATAGTGACATTTTTGTAGTTATTCATTGCATTACATTGAATTCAAGTGGAGTACAAGCATTTAGAGTACGATTCATTACAAAATAAGTTTTTTTAAGTGAATACAAGTAATTGTGTGAGTATTCAATTCGTTTTTATTGTATTTGAAGAGAATATATATAATTTGACTTTAATCTTGTCTATATGAAGATTTTTTAACATCACTCTGATTACACACTTAATGTTTGCTATATTGATGTATTTCAATCGAAAATTGATATTTGGCGATCTATTAGGATTATTTGAATGCGTTTTAATGTAATATTTATAATTACACATCTATTTATTAGTATATTAATTAATTTTAAAAGAATAGGCTCTTTTTAGGGTCCGATTTATGACATATCACCGAATATGAGTTGAATAGTGACGTTTTTGCAGTTATTCGTTGCATTACGTTGAATTCAAGTGGAGTACAAGCATTTAGAGTATGATTCATTACGAAATAAGTTATTATCGTGCCCACATCTTAATCAGAGCCGTAAGTGACTCTATAGTTAATTTAATAAGATTGCAGAAAATTAGTTAAGTACGCAATTTGCGTAGCCTCTTAATTAACCTCACCCTTATAAGAAATGTGAAACTCACATCTCCTGCCAGTCAAGTGAAAAAAAAACCAAATCGGGTCTAAATAATAGATACATAGCATAGCATAAACAGATAAAGTAAAGGAAAGGGATGTATATTCTCTGGCGGTCGTCGCTTGGCGCGAAGGCTGCTGGTTCGGGGGTAGGGTACGGTACGGTACTAAAGGTCCTCGGACTTCCAGGCAGTTTTTCTTTTGGGCAGCTGTTCACCGTTGGATCTCGCCAATAAAGCCTCTCCATGCCGCGTCGCGCTTGACGTATGTTGCCGAGCCGCACCGCTTGATGCCTTCTGCCGCTGCCGCGCGAGATTTTGAGGCTCCCTTGATTCTACGTTGGAGCAGAGGCGAAGCGGGTCATGTGAGGTGGGCCGGGTGGAGGTGGAGACAAGCCAGGTCAGACAGGGGGGGTTTGGCTATGGAGTCAGAGAAAGCGAGACAAGGAGGGTCAGTTCAGGTCATAGAGCAGGGCAAAGTAGATCGCATCGCGAAGCGAGTTGAGTATAAATAACGAAGAACAAATAATGCAGTGGATATGAATTTTATAAAACTTAATCGAAACTCTTTTTGTTGCCATCTCTAACTTAAAGTACTGTTCTAGATTTAATAATGAGGAAGTTGTTTGTGGTCATTAAAGCTGAGAAATTATTTTATCAAAAAAAAAAACTGAGAAATTATTGCATTTAGGATTAGAACAGCGTAGGAGCCAATCATTGAACATCAATCATCGGGAGCCACGTGCTCACGGGCTCTCTCTTGTTGCACCAGGGTACAGGGTGATTGGGCCCTTGAACGCGGTTCAGGGCCCGCACGCAACGAAAATACCGTTAACGCTTTCCTTTTTCTATTCAGTAAACCTTTGTTAACGAAAATACCGTTAACGAAAATACCGTGATTAATGCATTCAGTTATACTTCAATTAAAGTTTGAGTTTTTATGAATTTTTTTTAATCTAAAAGTTAAAATAAAATTAATTATTGATACGTTTTGAGTCCTTGAGTCCCTACTAAATGACTTCATCATAATTTTATAAATAAATTACGAGAATATAATTTTTTAATAAATAAAATTACGTAAATGCACGACGTAATTTCTGTCTCTTCTCCTTTTGTATCTCGCTCTACTTTCTTCTCTCTCCAGCGCTAGGTTTTTCGGTCGATGAAAGTTGGATTGCACGTGTAGATGGTGATGGAAGGGAATGGGATGGTGCGGCAACTTCGGCAAAAAGGAAGGGCCGACGAGGTGGAAAGAGATGGGAGAGGAGTAGTTGATGGGGACATAGTTCTAATATATTGTTATATAATTTGTAATATTTTGGATATGTGATGGTTCCACATTGTGAATAAAATAATATTATAAATATTTTATAAAAATTTTCCTTATATATTTATTAATTTGGTATAAGAATTAAGCCAATGGACTTAATAAATTTTTGGCTTATTAAGCTCAAGTGCTCAAGTGCTCATTAATGATCATTAAATATTTATTAAGTCCACTGGACACTATTGAATTGATCTTAAAATATCTATAAATATTACATATTTTCTGCAATCTTATTATTAAAGAGTTTTGAAGCTTTGTTGTATCCTGAAAAATAATTACATTGTATACCGTAAATTTATCTTAAAAAAATTGTTAATCACACCTCAAAATTTTTCATTATTTTTGTAATTCTCTTACATACACTACCACCATCACCATCAGTGATAAATCACTCTCTTTCCCTTTGCATCCATCTTTTCCCCTCTCATCCACGAAGAGAAGAGGGGAAAGGGATGGTGGCACGTAGATCTAAGAGTGGTAATATATGATCCGACCCGTAAACTCAACCCGAACTCGACCCACAAATTTCGAATATGAGTCATAAATTTTGACCCGTTTATTAAAGAAGTCGGGTTCGAGTTGGGCATAATTAAATCGAGTAGAATTCGAGATAGACATTTATCAAAAAATACCCTATAAACAAGTCGGAATGACCGGCCAACCCGACCCATTTATTAATCGAGTCAAATTCGAGTCATAAATTTTAACCCATTTGATAAATAGGTCGAGTTCAGGTTGATGCTATTCGGATCGAATCGGATTCAAGTTCGACCTGAACCCGACCCGCCAATCCATTTTGCAAATATCTAGGCGCACCGGCATTTTGATTCCACCAGGAATGGAAATAATAATAATAATAATAATAATAATAAGGGATCAAAAAAATTGAAAAATTGGTAGATCTGATCATGCTGGCAACTTGACGGCCGGCCAAGCCAAATATAGTATTTAGGTGAACTTGAACAACAAAAAAAAACCGTACATTAATATCTAGTTCATAAACTTAAGCTTGGACTAAGCTTAAGCTTTCAATTTTAGCCGACTCTGAGCCTACCTGGAGTATTATAATTAAAAAAAATTAGACATTTTAATTTATAAATTGAAGTCCAAGAGAGAATATTTTATTTCTTATAAAATGATTAAATTATTTATAATATTAATTTTAGCCCACAAATTTATAAACAATATTTTTAGAAATTAAATCAAATAAATGAGGGAGAAAAAGGAGACATTCATAAATCAGAAGAGAATGTAATCTTATACTTCTTCAGAAGATAAGCGATATGGCCATACGAAAAATTATGTTTTTTGCAGTAACTTTTTTCCCTTAATTCTATCATTAGATTCCATAGTCTTGAACACTGCGAGTTAAAGTTCTTTTGAGCGAAGACATAATAGATTGCTAGAAAAAGGACGGGGTTTATTTATCCTTCTCCTTCTCCCTTCCTTTGGTAAAAAAGATGAACGATATGTTGGGCTAGATACGACGCCTTTTTTAAGTGCTTGGTGAGTTTAAAATAACGAATACCACTAACATGTTTGTTTGTAAGATTAAATTTAAGAAGGTTAAAATTAAATTTAGATAGAGATATTTTTTTTATTGAAAGTTGTGAATGATGTGAAATAAAGTTAGTTATTATGTTGAAATATGTAAGGAATGTGATATAAGTTGATTATTATTTTAGTAATATGTGTAGAATGTGAAATAAATTTAATTTTTAATGTTAAATTTTATGTGTGATGTGATATGCCTGGTTAAAATTAAACCAAGTTAATTTTAAACTCCTAAACAAACGGAGCTCTTGAGATTGAATATCATCGCCTTCATTGGACAAATGCAGATACTTTTTTAAGTCATCAACAGTGAATCTAATTGTTCTGTTATTAAAGTAGGACTCGACATAACTATCGGTCTCCTGAATTGTACGATTTGCATAAAACAAAAACACCATCTCACTTGAGAAGTCCATATGAAATCCTACATAAAAATCTAGACCCGAGTCACAGAAAATATTACTAAGTTCCTCAATGCGATGTTTGGGGTCTAGGTATCTAGAAATGTGGCAGTTTAAATGACAATTCTGCTCGTATCCTAACGCACTTTCTAGTGAGGTAAACTGCATTGTGTCGAAGTTTGCCTCACGGGTCATTATGGGAAAAACTTGAACTCTCACCCCTCACAATGGTAGAGCCCTTCTTCCTCTTCAAAACATAGTTTGTATCACACCTGGGCACTACATAAAGGAAATAAACGGCAAGGAGAGGAAGATGTGCTGTTATGCTTACCAAAGAAATTAGCTAAAGCCCTTCTTCCTCTTCGCAATATGACTGAAAACTAGGGTTAGGCAGTCGAACCGACGCCGGCTCGAGTTATGCAGACGTCCATTCTGCCATCCGGATGGTCTGGCGTAAATTAATCGGACCGTCTGGATTACACTTTCTGTGGTCCATCACAGTTCATCGAACAGTCTGTTGTCAAATTGATGATAATCATTACCAAGGAATAAAGAAATTAGCTAAAGGTTCATATAGTCAATTTTCAGATCAACATTTACAATATACTAAATTAGCTAAAGCTAACATATACGCATTTAACTTACATATTCTTATCTTGACTCTATACAATATGAATACAAAAAATGCAACTGTGCCAAAAAAATAGGCTAGTTTTACATGGAACTGAAATCTAATATATGGAATGTAATTATCGCAAAATGGATGTGTATGCGAAATTAGAGCCGAGGTCAAAGACTAATGCCTCGTCGTACGTCTCTGTAAGTTGGCATTGCTGTGTTGAAAATGTGGACTTATTATCAATTGTTGCATGCTCTCTCAGATCTTTCTTGATCGTTTGTTTAGCCGTAAACATTTTACATAATCAAATAAACTGAGAAATAAAAAAAATATCAATATAAAGAGTAACAGGTATATTTAGTCCAACGTTCCAGAATGTATCGTTTGTGAAGATCAGTGACACTCATCACTTTAAGTGCATGAATACACAACATCCTCATGATATGAAATCTGTTATATGAACAATTGATCTCTTGAGTGAAAACATCAAATATAATGTCATACGGTTTATCTTCCCCGAATTTTGAGACCATAAATTTTTTTGGGTTATGGCACGTCGAACTTTCAATAACAAGATGTTCACATACCCCGCTCACGAAAGGTTTCTCAAATACCTTGTACAACTTAATTGTGTATACACTACTAGCCTTTTTTAGCAAAGGCGAGTGCAAAATGAATGGAGTAACAACACATTGGCCGGATTTGAAATCTTGTTCAGCCTTAGCTTGACGCCATCCCTTTGCAATTTTTTCCAAACCAAAAAACAATCTATCAAAGAACTTGTTGATTTGGAGATGTTGTGATAGCAATTAAGGCTGTGAAGTTGGCTCGAAGATCGAAAATCGCTCGATAATTGAATCGAACTTTAGATCGAATCGAAACTCGAGCCATCACCGGATCAAATCGTTCCGGCTCGAGATCGGATCGATAATTTATTATAGTGATAATAAAAATGTTATATTAATATATAGCACCACATAATTTTACATCTGCTGATATAGCTCAGTGGTTAAAGTTTTTGTGCAAACCCGTGTTCGAATCCTCTCAAGTTCCAAACTGCCAAATATTTTTATTTTAACGGTTCAGATTAGAATTTTAAAATCAATGCCCAGGATTTAATCTGAGCAGATATGAAAGGTTTCACCGATTCAAATGCCCCCTGTTGCCACTTGCCCACAGCCACTTGCCCTAATTTCTGTCTGCAGACTGCGAACCTTTGAGGTTGCGACTGCGAGACAGCGGCTGACCAGCACGCCGGCATCGGCTTATGTTGTTTTGTAAGAGGCGAGGCGAGTGCAAACTGAGCAGTGGCCAATGGTCGGCTGGCGACTACTAGCAGCGATCCTGCGAGAGCAAACGAAGGCTAATGTCTGCAAGTTTGCAATTTGCTGATTCACTTCGTGGAATCGTTCTTCGACGGTTTTGATCTTGCGTATTGAACACTTACCTTAGATTTGTGCTTCTTTTATTTTGTCTTACCTCTGTTGTTTAGATCGCGTTGACGTTGTCATAATCTATGTTGCAGCTGTTGCTCCAGTAGCTTCACGGCACCAGTCGCTAACTCCACTCTCAAACGCCATTTGATGACAAATATGAGTTTAAAACTCTCTGAATCTCATTGTAATGGATCTTGAACTTATCCTTTTATCTTTCTTGGTGCAGTGCCTTGTGATTTTTATTTCTTTATTTGTTGGCACTCAGATTTCTGATAAGCATCTTTTGCTCTATGATGTAGATCATTATGATCTTTTCTTGCATGTTAGTTTTTTATGGTTCATTTTTGAAGATTTTTTCAATTTTTTTTTGATGGCTTTCTGAAGTTAGAAACTTCCTTGTTTTTGCTGGTATGTTGTGATGATAAAAAGTAAAAACTGGGAAACAAGGTTTGCTTAATTTGCTCTATTATGTAAATCAATTAGATGTATAAAGCTTTTAGTTGCTTTTGTTGGTGCCCCATGATAATAGTATTTTGGATCTTTGACTCTTAGTAGGAGATGGGGGCAAGTAGGCTTTTACTAAAAACAGATATTACATGCGCATTTTATGTCATACACATATTGATATGAACAGATCATTTCTGGCATGCATACATTTTGATATAAAAAAATCTTATGATTTTTATTTCTTTATTTATTGGCATTTAAATTTTTGAGAAGCATGTTTTGCTCTATGATGTAGATCATTGACAATGACATTTTTTTTAATGTTAGTTTTTTATGGTTCATTTTTTAAGTTTCTTTTAGTGTTTCTTAGTTTTTTGGAAAATTTTTTGATGACTTTTTAAAGTTAGAAGCTTGCTTGTTTTTGTTAGTATGCAGTGATGATACAAACTGAGAAGCATGATTTGCTACACATGATAAATCAATTAGCTAGGCTTTTAGTAAGAACAGATATTACATGTGCATTTCATATTATATACATACTGATATAAACAGATATTACATGTGTATTTCATGTTGATATAAAGAAATGCTACTATTATTTTTTTTAAAAGAGTGATACTTTCTTTTATGTGATTATCTCTATTTTCCTGTTGCATGCACAATGTTTAAGTAAGAACATATTTGGTGCTCCTTAATTCAAAATTTGTCTCTACTTAGTTTACTATAATGATGGGTCATGATTTAATAATCTGAGGGACTATGTTTGCAATAAATCAAATTATAATCTTTATATTTCATTCTCTTTTATCTCTTATTGTCTCATTCATGTACCTTGTTTGTCAGCAACATCAACCCATTCAATGTCCGACAACGAGTTTTGAGCTGCCCATTCGACTGCTACTGATCCTACTGTAAGAATTATAATCATGTGTACACTTTCAATTTTTTATTGTTTTGTTATTATCCAATTTCTAATCTGCCACATGATAGTTTGCATTTATTACAATTTTTTTCTTCGCATTGTTCTCAAACAGTAACAATTTCACCAGACTTCTCACCAATGCTGTGAATACATTTGTGAGAGATCTGTAAGTACAAATTTAGATATTACCTACATCCACCTACCGAACCTATTACATGATTGTTGAAATTATAATGATAAATTTAGCCATGGAAGTGGGTTACTAAAAGTAAAAACAGATTTCTAAATCAAATATATGGTTTATGCAATTCAGAATTTTACTGATTGCGAATTTTCTAGAGAGACAATCATAAAAAACCCTCACCTATGTTACGATTGCAACTGTAAACTACAAATAATTTATTATTACAAAGAAATATGGTATAAATTTGTGTTTGGATTAATATTTTACATTCTTCTATTGATGTACTTCAAAATTTTTGACATAAGCAAGGAAATTTAATATGTCAAGAAATAAGAAGAGTAAGGAAATTGAAAGCGAAGGTAAAGCTGTACCCAAAAAGGAAGCAAAGGGTAGAGCAAAATGATCTGACCTAAAAAAGAATACTTGGATTTGTAGATAGAGGCACAAAAAAACAAGGAGTTCGACAGAGTGCAACCTATTCCACCTATCATTTGGCACAACAAACTAACTATATACAAGGTATCAGAGTAATCGCACCGAACATAAAGTTGATACTCCAAGAGCCACCAAGGCCAAATTTCTTAAAGCCTTCACAACCTGTCAGAGCGAGCACCAACGAAGTCATCATTTTCTCTACCATTAAGTGGTGACTAGTGTCTGAAGGCACAAAGCACTCTTCTATATGACTCATCACTTTGTTCATGCTTTCAACGACATGGTGAAAAGATTCATGATGCTTATCACCAACCCAACAAGAGCACTAACAACTCAAAGAGAACTCACCTCAATCCTCCACTTCCAATTTCTCCTTATTGACATAAACAATCCCCGAATTTTCTTAGAGTTTGTTTGTCATTGCTCATATGTTATTCAACCGTTCTTGAATTGATTAGAGTCTTAACACATAGCAATAGGCGCATCTCTCCTAGGTTTGCCTCAAGTGCTTTGCTAAAAATGTGAACCACCTTCAACTAAGACTCGATCTTTTGGGAGTCAACCTTGGAAGACTTCTTCCTGTGATGCCCCTCTTCTCCTTCCAAAAGTATTACAAGAGCACCATGCAATGGTCTCCCTTGCACCTGTTGATCCAGTGATAGCAAGAATGTTGTCCTATGCATCACTAAGTGAAGTAACAGCCTTTTCTTAGTTTCCTTTCATATCACACATAAGTTGCATCCATTCCCATCTCACTAAAAGTCAACATAGGAACCAGGGAAATTGCAATTTCGACATTATGGTTATCTCCTCTCTTTTCATCACCAACTAGCATTATGGTTATCTTTAATGCCCTTCTCCTCTAACCTTACTGGAATGGGGTTTCTCAGGAGAGGCATTAGTTGACAGTTTAGCTCCCAATGCCTTTGACGCCTGACTAGCGTACCCTAACTTGCTCCTCATCAAGATCTATCAAACCATTGTGTCACAGCATAAGCCTGATTACATAGTAGGAGCAAAAGAATAAGATGTGAATTGTCCGTAATGGGTAGACCCAACATTAGAAACAATTTCAGGATTCATTTTAGATCGCCTAAGCATAGATCACTTAGTCAGACATACATAAAAGAGCTGCAAGCAAGGCTGATTTTAATCCTAAAATTTTTCACAAAAAATCCAGGCCTTACACTTCCAGGCGATTTGATTTAAAGAGACATGTGATTCAAGACCAAGTCACGACAACTCACCAATCAACATTCGATCAAGAATGCCAATATTAGGTCGGCGAACAAGTCCTTGATGGCATTCTCGATTGAACCAAATGACATCAATCATGGGAAAATTAGACAGCATCGTTAAATGGCGTTTACTCACGATCTCCCATTTCTGATAATGGTAGCCCTCACTTCCACTACTCCATTTAGCTGATGGATGACTTCATTGTCACATGGCCCAATCCTTATGTCTTCATCAATACAAATGTAAGAACTAGAGAATCAACCAACACAAAATAGTTATATATAATGTTTATAAATACATGCATTCTTCCCTAGAGAAGGGAGTAGAAAAAAGCAAACTCGATCACTATTATATAGTCTTCTTCTTTTCACAAAGTTCTAGGGCATGTCATCTCGCTTATATTGCTTACTGAAATTTTTAAAGCCACCCTAAGAACATCGTGATTTTTCCATGAGCTAGGATGGATGCCACGCAAAAAAAAAAAAAAAAACTTTAGGAGTCAGCTTCCTATGTTTTTTTTTTGCCTTCTATTTAATCGCACTAAGTTTCCAACTAATGTGAGAAGTACCTCATCTGACCGATATATCCGTCCAGAACATGATCAGAACGTATAATCATCATGAATAGTGGAATTATACAAAACTGGAAAATTTCAAATCAAGAGAAAACCTCTGCTCCTATTTAACAATTGTAAAACCTATATCTTTTACGGGTCAAGCCAAACAATTCAACAGGATTAAGATTAACTGAGCAGTATATATGTAAATGAGGAAAGAATATGATTCATTACTCAAGTTTGCTCTCCTCCATTTGATCTCTCTTCCTTTTTCGGTTTCTTTTTCTTTTGTGAATATTACCAGCTTCTATATCCTGCACCAAGAAAAGATAATCATAATTTTTGTACTCTTATGTGATACTGACAATTCTGGAAGAGCATTTTCTTCCCTACTAATGTGATCCTGTTGATGAAAAACAAGGTATCTTTAGTTTAGTCCTATCACATTCAACTCAAGCATATTTAGGTAACCTACGGAATCACCATCACCTACAACCTTATCTTAATTATTACAGCTTTATTGCCAAATTCTTTTCCACCACTCGTTCCTGTTCACTTGGCAGCCTATGGAATCAAATCTCACCATCATCATCATCATTTTCATTAGTCTTATGCTAACTAAGGCCTTGTTTGGCATGAGGAACAAAATGATATTAGTTTAAAAAACAATAATAATAATAATAATAATTAATAAATAAATTTATATTACATTCTATACAAATTTTAATATAAAAAACTATTATTTTATTTCACATAATTATTTTCAATAAACTATGAACTTTATTTCACATCTTAAACCAAAATACTAGATTTATTTATTTATTATTATTATTATTATTACTATTGTTTTTTAAACTAGTACCATTCTGGTCCTGATTTTGATTATCGCGTCAAACAGGGCCTAAAAATCCAATTTAGCTATTTAAACTCATCCAATAATCCAACATTGTTAACTCCAATATCTATAAAACTTAAAACATCTAACCAAGTTATTTTTGACTTTCCTTTTTGTCCTTATTCCTTTAACCAAATTTTCATTAGGTGTTTTTACTTGTATCGACTCCACCTAAAATTTAAATATAACTTACATACACTGATTAAACTTAATAATTACACTTTGCATGCGCTTTTTACACCACATATCTGGCCAAAAAATGATATACAAATAATATAAAGTGTGACAAAAGTAGTATACAAGTAATAATTAAGATCTGGATGATGCATGTAATATGATGTTATGAAAGTGGCATGCAGGTAAACCCCTTTTTATTCACTTAATATTGTCCCTTCTGTAAATCGTACTTGTCCATACAAAGCCTATTCTTTGCAAATTTATCTTGATATATGTTAGCCAGATATTCTTCTTAACATAATAACTAATTAACTAGTTTTACCACTAGTCCATGTTAAAGCTGTCACTTTGATAGAAGTTTTTGCTATTATCTAAACCATCAGTATATCTAAATGAGTTCACTTTGACCTACATGTTTTCTTCATATTACTTCACAATAATTACATCGCTTTACGGATATATGTCCTTACAGAGCATAAAATCATTCAATTTTCACACAAAGTAGGATGAAAATAAAAAATTAAGCAGCAAGTGGCTAGCTGCAAACAAGTCCTACACTTTAACCTGATTTTTCGAAGCTGAAGTATCCTCTTTCTGCTTTTTCTTCTTGCATGAAAGAGGGTTTGGGCCCTGCAAAGCAAAATTACATCAAAGATATTATTTAGGGGGATTATTGATAGGTTCCTATAATTTACCTATAAGTACACTATGGTCCATGCTTCTTGACATCTTCACTCGGGTCCTTAAAGTTTTTTGAAATCCTTCAATTACAACTCTAGAATTTAAAATAGACACCTAAAATTAAAGCAAAATAAAGACTTATTATGTTCTTATAGTTTTAATTTAGGGACCTAAGTGAAGATTTCGGAAAATATTGACCAAAATATAATTAGAGGTAAATTGTAGGGATCTATCAATAATTATTCTATTATTTAGGATTAGCTTTCATCAACTGAAATAGATGAATTCAAGTGGAAAGATGTTCCGAAGATGGATGTGTGGTAGATGATGTTCCAAAGCAAAAAAATCATATGATAATATGACATTAAATTATGAAACCTATCTCATGATAAATACAATTGTGAAAAAAAGGACCTTACCAGTTATAAGTAAAACAATGGCAGTTACATTAGTTGATTTCGACTAAAATATGTGTAAAATTATTATTTATAGAGATGAGGAAGGCCACCTAAAGATTGGTTATCAAGACTAAGATCTACAGAAATCATTAAATTTCTACGGAAATAACAGCCATTGCCAATAAAAAAATTAAACCAAAACAAAAATAAATTTTAACCAGTTCTTCAGTACTGACAAACACATTACGCATGAAAAGAACGACAATTCTAAAAATGAAAGGTGACCCAAAAAGATATTGACTTTTCTCATAAAGGCAATGAGGTCAAGGAAGTCTACAGCGAACGTCAAAGTAGATGCTAAGAGCACTTGAGATGTATTGGTTTTTATAACCCACAGTTAAAATCTACATTTGACATATGAAACAGGGGATTCATTTGTGTCAAACAAAGAACAAGGTACATTAATAAAAATTAGAGGAATTTACAGACACCTCCAACCTTCTTTAACATATTAAATACCATGACATCCTTATTTATAGAAATGTCATCTAATTCCTATCAATATTACAAATTTTACCACTATAGTTCCATTAAAACTAGATGGCGTTGTACAGAAGAATCTTTCTACAGATGCTTGAACTTTGTACCAGACTTTTTATTCCGATAAATATAGATTTAGAGTATATAATATGTAAAAAAGAAAAGATTTACAAATCGTGTAAATTCCTCCAAAAGTTGATAAATCTCACCTTTGCTCCTTTCCTTTTGAATCTCACTTTATCTACCACACCAAATGTTCTCTTTGCCATTTTAATATTTGTTCGAGGTAACACATCATTGGCAATATCATTTTTGCCACCTGAATTCAGTTTATCCTTTTGCTCCCTCCTGTACAGATTCTGATATTCTGATTCATTCATATGCAGCCGCTTTTCTTCAGTAGATTTGATAAATTCCCGTTGATTGCAGGAGGGTTGCTCAAGAAACAGGGAGTTCCTAAGACCATAAATAACAGGAACACCAGGTACCTAAATTTGATATATGAACACTTAAAATTATTATTCAAGACTACAAAATTAACATTACCAGGAACCATATTAGACATGGAAAACTGCAAAATTTAAATTCCATATTATTTTGGCAATATAAAAGCAAGCTAATCGAATTGAAAAACTATCACTAAAGTGAGATGCCAGTATCTTAGGCAAGAAAGTAGCTCACTGAAGGGAGAAGCCTATCCGAAGAGAGAAGTTTGTTGAACAAAAAGAATATTATTTTGTGAACTATAAATCATCTTTGTCAGTCTGTTATCCATTGACACTCATTGACCATAAGTAAAACTAATTCGTCTGTTCAGGATAATAAGTAGAAAGCTTAGAATGACTGTAAGATCCGAGTTAACAAAATATATCAAGGAAAATTAGATAGCAACAACCTAGATACAAAACCTAATATTCTAGCGTTAATTGCACTAAACTTTAGTTATAGTATATCAAAATCAAAAAGAAAATTAGAAAAAAAAAGCTTAACATCTAAAAATGTTTCAAAACCAGAGAAGAGCCTTATACAATTGAGATATATCATGTTGTCAACAAAGAAATCAAACTCATTGCAATATACTTATAAATAAAGTGAACCAGGTCTCATTAAATCACTTCAAATAAAATCATAGATCCATGTTTTCCAAGATTTATGGAATAAATTAATGTCACACTTAAATAATACAGTGACATGCCCCTGTTTTGCTGCATGTATTGTACAAAAGAACACAAATTATAACATACAAAAGGAAACAACAATGGCGTTGCTAGTTTAAAACAAAAGTAATAACAATCACATCAATATTAAAACAACAATAATGTTAATATAAAGGACAACACTCTAAATGGGAAATGAAGGATAACCTGGCGAAACATTTTCCGAATGTCAGAATCCTGCGTAGCTAGGAAAAAATGCTCTGCATTGGAGTCTTTGATTATGGACTCAATGCATGCCGCTGCGCTCACCCTTTTTTCATGATCACACCTAAAATTAATAAAACAAAAGAAAATTGAAACACATACAATTTCTAAAATGTCAATTGGTAAGAATTAGACCAATATGATAAGAAAAGTGAAGCAGACATGGGTTATGAAAACTACCTTGCGGTGAAGAGTTGATTTGCAGCTATAAGGGCATTGGTGTGGGACTCCCCAAGGCTTTTAAGCTCCGCAATAATACATCTACAATGCAAGTGCAAGATCTCAGCAAGAGAAAGAGAAGGGGGGAGGGAGAGAAAGGAAGTGACCTAGTGGAGAAGATGACGACACGAGCACCAAGGAGGTGAGAGAGACAATCATCGGCTGGGGTGAGGTTATAGAGGAGAAGGTGGTGGATGAAGGTTCCGTCACAGAGGACTTTGTAGGGCTCCCTAAAACCAAAACAAGCTGAGTAGAACCTCACTACTTTTCGATGTTTCTTCTGCTTCTTTACCCTCATCTCTCTTTTCCTCTCTAGGTTTGAGCAACCTGCAAAAAAAGAAGAGTAGGAACAAACCATCAATGGTGACGCCAACGATAGAGAAGGTAATGAAGTGGCATCGTTGAATAAGAAGGGCATAGCCAAGTTTAACTTGTGTCCATATACTACATAAATTTAGTTGCTTATAGGGTTTTGATTGGATCGTCTTATACTGATCCATGTAAAAAAGGAGGGGTGGGTTGATTCTACTTAAATAGGTTACTAATGTGTCTAGAGATGCACTTAAGTGCATGACCTGTAGGAGTGTAATTGTGCACAATCCAATTATACAAAGACACGTGTATAACAGAGCAAAAATTGATTAAAAAAATGTTGTAAAGACCTATAAATGATAGACATTTAATTATGTAATTTCTTAGAAACAACTATGCAACATTAATGGGATAATAATTAATGATAATTACACACAATATATTAGTGAAAATCCTATGTCAGAATCCTGGAATGAAATTATTTTGAGTTTGAATATTATATGTTATAAAAGAGTTGTATGACCAATGATGTTAAATGATGCTGAAAAACACAAATAAAAAATATCGCAAACATACAGATGCTAAGCTGGATGTGTAGTATATATAAAAAGATATGAAAAGAAATAAGTATATCAGCAAGAAGATTAGAGTAACTTCAATTGAGAATAAGTTAAAAGAGAATCGACTTAAGTGATTTGGGCATATAAATTATAGATCGATAGAAGCTCTAATAAGGGAAGTTAAATTATTGGATCTTGCCGATGTAAAAAAAGAAAGATGTAGACAAAAAATACATGACAAGAAACTATAAAAAATAATTTTACATGCTTCAAGCTAAATGAAAATTTATTATTTGATAGAGTATAATAAAAAAAAAATTTATGCAGTTGATCCCACATAATGGGATAAAGAATTTATGTACGGATCAAAAATAAAATTAATCTTTGAAATTATGCATAACATGAAATGAAGTTATATTTTAGGGCAAATTACACCCAGGTCCCTGAGTTTAAGGGTTATTATCACACAGGTCCACGATTTTAAAATTTAACATTGAGGTCCCTAGGTTTTCAAAAATTATCATCTGGGTCCTTTTCTTATTTTTTTTATTATTACAAATTATTAAAATTACCATTATACTCTTACCCTCCCTCCCTCCAACAGATCCGACAGCTGCCGGCCTCGCACGGCCGCATGACCCCGCCGGCGGTTGGGTCGCACGGCCGCTGTGCGCGATGCAGCCGACGACCGCTGCGCGACGCAGCCGGCAACCGCGGCCTCACGCGGCGCCCGGCGGCCTCCGCGGCGGTCCGGCTGCGCGCACAGCTGCCGTGCGAACCGGCGAGCGCGCGGCGGGCGGGCGGCGGCGTGCCCGGCTCTGATGCAGCTGCGCGTTGTACGTGCGCGAACCGCGTGCTCGGTCACGCGCTAGCAAGGCGTGGCTGCGTCGCGAGACGTTGTCGCGCCGCACGAGGCCGTGGGCGCGCCGTGGGAGGCCGCCGGGCCGCCGGCAACGGTCGCCTGCTGGCGTCGCGCCACGCGCGCAGCGGTCGCCAGTTGCATCGCGCACAGAGGCCGCGGACCAGCCGCCGGCGGGTCTTGCGGCCGTGCGAGGCCGCGCGACAGCGCAGGCGCGCGACTGTCGGATCTGTTGGAGGGAGGGAGGGAGGGTAATGGTATAATGGTAATTTTAATAATTTTTGTAATAATAAAAAAATAAAAAAGGACCTAGATGATAATTTTTGAAAACCTAGGGACCTCAATGTTATTTTAAAATCATGGACCTGTGTGATAATAACCCTTAAACTCAGGGACCTGAGTATAATTTGCCCTATATTTTATTCTTTAGATTTGTATATGATGTGATATATCAAGTTAAAAATAAAGCTTGATAGCTTATAGCTGCAAAGTACTTTAATCCGATATAAGGGAAAGTGTGCTACTCGTTGAATGGAACTACATGCACAAACAAATAAACAAAGAAGATGAGAAATAATTTTTCTTAAGTAGTTTAAAATTTCAGTAAAAAAAGTAGGGGCAAAAGGTTTTCTTCAATTTTGTTGAAGCTCAAGTTTTTCAGCATAGTTCTGAAAGCTAAAAAGAAAATAGAGCATTCATTAGAAACTCTTGTAATCAACATTAGGATTCGTTGTCCTCAAACTTTTCTCTCTGACCTTCAATATGTGTGCAAAGTAGTCATTTTGTTGAGAAGCTCAACATGAAAATCAAATACCTTCACATTCATTATATAGCTTTCAGAATAAGCAAAATGACTTCAATATCCCTTTCAGAGAAAAAAGACCTTAAAAAAATGAGCTCTATAGCTTATCCTCCAGTTTTCCAAGAAGCCCCCACCAACAAGTTAGGTTTCGGCCACCTTATCTAATTGTCTACACGCAACATTTGGGAACAGAGAACAATTCCGAGATAATTGAAAAGTTGAAAATGACAATGCAGTGATCCTTTGAAAGATGCCATGGGAGAACAGCTCGACGAGGAGCGACAGGCGCCGTTGGGAGCTAAGCGGCTAGGTTTTCCTAACAAATGAAAGAGAGAAAAGGAAGACAGAGAAACATCCTCCGGGCAATACACGCACTGCGTGGCATGTAAGAAACAACAAACGAATGCGATTCTCGGGGGACAGAAAACAATAGATCAAGGGCGTATGCGTCTCAGTTGCCGGTATCCAGTAGTTTTGAAATCGGGAACAAGCAGGGGGGGTGAGAGGTGGAGATCTTGTTGGGATCGTTGATCCAGCCCTGAGCAGTGGATTGTTGAGAGGAGAGAGAGGAGAAGTTAGGGTTTTAGGACGGAGAAGAGGAAGAGAGAAGACGTACTTTATTTTGGAAAGAAGAAGAGAGGTGACGCCGATGAAGAAGAGCACAACTAGGGGCGTCAGCCGTCGCAGAAGCCAACTGCCGAGATAGAACAGCGAGCGGAATCAACGCGGAGACGGACGAGCGAGCAGGTAGGGTTCGCGCTGAGGCAGAGCGGCGCAAGGAAGGCCTGCGGGTCTTCGCGAGAAAGAGTGGTCGGAGACGAGAAATTGTTGTGCTCTCAATTTGTGTCATGTCCACACAAATAAAATTAAGTAATGTGATACAATATATTATTATATAGAGATTTTTACATACAACACAAAAAACTTTAATATTTACTTATTAAACACCCTAAAGTTAAATATTACATGACACACACTTATTTATTTTAATTTTACAACCAACACACCCTAGTTAAAAAATCCTTACATTTTATTTAAGTAAACCATACTTAAGTTATGTTTTAACTTAAATAAGTTTCATAGGAATAAAATCTAACCCTTTTTGTATCTTAAATTAAATCTAATTGTTAAGATGAGCATCTAACGATTAGATTTAAAATATTCTACATAAATAATAGATTTAAATAGTTTTTAACATGTAAGATTTAAGTTAAGGTGCACCAAGAGTTAGATTTTATTCCTATAAATTTTATTTAAGTTAAAACATAATTTAAGTATGATTTACTTAAATAAAATGTAAGGATTATTTAACTGATTGTAAAATTAAAATAAATAAGTGTGTGTCATGTAATATTTAACTTTAGGGTGTCTAATAAGTAAATATTGAAGTTTTTTATATCATACGGGTAAAAACCCCTATTATATAACACTAATTTTTTATTATATAATACTAATTTTTTACTATATAGTATTAATTTTTTACTATATAATATTAATTTTTTATTATACAAGAATACATAATATTAATGTCTTATTATTTGGAGCTGGTACTAATTTTTTACTATGTAGTACTGACTTTTCCTACGTAGTATTGATTTTTTGCTACATAGAATTATATAATATTAATATCTTATTATCTACATAATATTACGTAGTTCTATGTAGTAAGAAGTCAGTACTACGTAGCTTCAGATAATAAAACGTCAATATTAATCCTACGTAGCAAAAAATCAGTATTACGTAGCAAAAGTCAGTACTACGTAGCAAGAAATTAGTGCTACGTAGCTTCAAATAACAAGGCATTAATATTATGTAGTTTTACGTAGCAAAAAATCAGTGTTACGTAACAGCCCATCGTGTCACGTGACTTAATTTTATTTGTGTGCGGACGGATAACATGGCACATATTATGCACACAAAAATTTCTCGTCGGAGACAGTGCTGGAATGTTGGCGATGCGATGTTAGGGCATGAGGCGGAATAATTAAAAAACCGGTTCGACTGGTTTTATGCAGCAGAAAAAAGACAACATATCTTTAATTTTTTACTCACATATTAAGAACAGTTATAGATTTGATTCATTTATAAATAAATAATTCAAATATGAATTACCATTAACTTGAATCATTTAAAATCAGATATATTTTATGTGATTTAATTTATATTTCATAAAAAAACATATATTATAGTTAATAATTTCTTTATTAAAAAAACTAAATAAATAGTGATTAATTAATAAAAAATATTATAAATTATATCAAAAAATTGTAATATACAGTGCATCTATTTATATGATTTACTCTTATAAGTTTATATTTAATATATATACATATATATATATATATATATTACAACTGCTAATTTTTACATTAAAATACTTAATTAATTTATAAAAATGTAATATTTTTATTATTTGATTTTCAATAATAACTTTTATTATAAATAAACCAAAATTGAAACCTTAATTTATTCGACACAAGAAGATTTGGAAAGTCCATAACTCAATTTGCAGTATGTGAATTTGAATTTTGGTCAAGATTAACAGCCTACTCTTCAAGTGCACGAGAGGGGAAACCATCTGCCCTTTAGTATATTTTGACCTCATTTGATTTGAGATATTTTCTTTACTTACTATAAATTTTAACTATAAAATTTAATTTAATTTTATATTCAACGCAAATCCGAATATTAAAATTGAAAGTGTTTCATATTTTATATACTTCTAATATTAAAATAAATTTTTTCTATTATATTTAAAAAATAAATATTTTTTCTCTTATTTAAAAAAAATGTTTAGGCTAAATGAACTCTGACCGTATCTTCTTATGCATGCTCCTCGATCACTTCAGCAAATTAAAGTCGTTGACTCGTGAACTTTTCAGAGCTTGTTTGGCACAAGGACTAAAATCAGGACTAAAATAATTGCAGTTTAAAAAACAATAATAATAATAATAATAATAATAATAATTTTTTCTAATTATTTTACATAAATTTTAATTTAAAAAATATTATTTAATTTCACATACTCAGTAATTTTCAATAAAAATATCAATTTTATTTCACATCTTAGACCAAAATATTAGATTCTAGTTTTTTGGTTTAGAATGTGAAAAAAATAGATATTTTTATTAAAAATTATTGAGTGTGTGAAATAAAATAATATTTTTTTATATTAGAATTTATATAAGATGATTAAAAAAATTATTTATTATTATTGTTATTGTTTTTTAAATTAGTACTATTTTTGTTTTGATCTTGGTCTTTGCACTAAACAGGGCCTCAGTGATTCCTTTTAAAATTTTGACATAAAAAGAAAAAAAAAAGTTTTTACCTTATTCAGTTCTAACTCCTCTTGTTATTTGGCAATAAATTAAGCGGGTGATTTTTATTTCAAATTATATAAAAAAACTTTTAATTTTCTAAATAACAACATCATGGCAAATCGAATAAAATTTGAATAACAAATGTATCATATATATTTTTTTAAAAGATTTAATTATATAAAAATAAAAATATAAAAAATTTAAATATTCAAAAAATATTTTTATTCAATAAAATTTATATAATTTAATTAAAATATCAAAATATTTAATATATATAAGTTATACAAATAAAATAATAGTATTACCAAAATAAAATAAAATCTTTATTTCCACTAACAGCTAAAATAAATATGTAAAATAACACTTTTAATTCTAGTATTGATTGAGGAAAATAAACTCATTGCTAATTAAATATTTTGAGCTCCTTTAGTTCAAGTCTTTTTTAGTCTAATATAAATTTTAATTATAAAAATTAATTTTATTTTACATTTAATATAAATAAAAATATTAAAATTAAATATATTTAATATTTTATATATTTTTAAATATTAAATTGATTTTTTTCTATTAAATTTATAATATAAAATATTTTTCTTATTATCTAAAATTCAACGCGCAAAACAAACAAGATTTTTTATAAAAAAAAAACAAGCAAGACCTTAAGAATAATAAAAATATTCAATTTATTTAGTTGAATAAATTTAATAATTACTAATTATTGAATTGACTCTTCTAATTAATTTTAGTTTCTTAGATTGATGATTGAACTAAATTATTAATTATGAAAATTTTAGAAATAAAGTCTAATCAATTTAAGATAGAATTAAAGTCCATTTGATTCAATATTAATTTAATATTATATTATAATATTTAAAAAAATAATTATTTAATTTAATAATATTAATAAATAATTTTTTATAAAATTATATAATTATTAATTAAAAAATAGTATTTATATATCATGATATTTAAATTACATAATATAATATTAAAATAGTAATTGTTTACGTAAGAAGAAGGAGTTCCAAGAGACAGCGATACGCAGAAAGCTAAGCCTGAGAGGGGGATGGTCTGGTAAGGTGTTTACATCGATTGCTAGAGGACTCCTTCCCCAAACATAATTTCGCCACCCCTTGCTTTTTCATTTTGACTTGTTATCTATATCCCGAACGGGAAGGGAGAGAGAAAGGGGTCTTTGTGAAATGAAAGTTGTACGCGGCCCAGGGCCTATGTCAGTCTTTCTCCTGCATCTCGAAGAAGCAGTTTTCGCAATTGACTCAGCTGCTCTTTCTTCCACGGAGCTTTGGTACCAATTGAAGCTTGAGCCTGCATTGCAGGAATATTGGGTTTCCTTCATTCCATGAGAAAACAAGGGTTGACTTGGGTCTTATAAGCATAAGGAAATAAGCATGGATTCCTTTCCAATCTGCTTGTCTTTGCCTTCTCTACCTTTTGTATGCCGCCCTTTCTAATGTATATTACTAGTCATTTGAGCTTTCTCTCTCTAAGCCTGACGATTAAGACTTAATTGGGAATGAATAGCATTCAGAAAAGCATACAGAAATTTAAAATAGTTCGGGGAGGAATTCCCCACCGGAACGTCAGTGAGGAAGGTTTCACTAAAAACAAAGAAATTTGGTTAAAAAAATCAGTACAAGATGAGTCTGTTAGAGAAAGAGAGCTCTTGTATCTCTAGCTTCTCTACTGTTACATGTATGTCCTGTAACATGTCCTTTCTGGATTTGTCTCATTACCATTGTAAACAGGTTGTAGTGGAATTCCGTGCAATCTCCAGAAGGGGAGCTACCTTTCTGCTGAGCTCACACCGGTGGTCCCACCGCTATTGATCGTCGGAGTGACCGAGAGCAGTGGGTCGAACATGCTGCCTCTTGTTCTTCATGTCTCATGGGAACCTGTGGTGGTTGCGATGTCTCGATTTTCGTGACGCATGGGAATTGGAATTTGTGCTGATAAGGCGCTCTGCTAGCGATAGCTGGAGCTGACGAAATATCGTGTCCGTAGTTATGGGGATGAACTTAAGCATTATATCCGATGGAATGGATGTTGCTGGACTAATTATAGTGGCTGACATTTGCGCAAGGCCGAACTAGCGGGATCTAGGCCCGAGGTCTGCAAAAGAGAAACTTAATTAATTATGATTAATGATAACAGATCTCTTGAAAGAGTCCCATTGGGTGTCATGTGCACAGTTGAGATGTAGCACTGGAGCTACATGTTAACAGTAATAAATCAAAGAGATTTTTACCTGTATGACACAAAAAAACTTCAATATTTACTTATTAGACACCCTAAAGTTAAATATTACATAACACACACTTATTTATTTTAAATTTACAACTAACACACCCTAGTTAACAAATCCTTATATTTTATTTAAGTAAATCATACTTAAGTTATGTTTTAACTTAAATAAAGTTCATAGAAATAAAATCTAACTCTCGGTGTATCTTAATTTAAATCTTACATGTTAAAAATTATTTAAATCTATTATTTATGTAAAATATTTTAAATCTATTCGTTAGATGCTCATCTTAACGATTAGATTTAATTTAAGATACAAAGAGGGTTAGATTTTATTCCTATGAACTTTATTTAAATTAAAACATAACTTAAGTATGGTTTACTTAAATAAAATGTAAGGATTTTTTAAATAGGGTGTGTTAGTTGTAAAATTAAAATAAATAAGTGTGTGTCATGTAATATTTAACTTTAGGGTGTCTAATAAGTAAATATTGGAGTTTTTTGTGTCATACGGGTAAAAACCCCTAAACCAAATGCTCCTTCAATTGAATTAATTGGTTTGACTAAATTCTGAACGAGAGACTATTGTGATTGCTTCTTGTATACAAATAGAATTATTTTTGAAAAAATAGAAAAGGCTCATTTTAAGATTTATAAAGTCAATTATCAAATCTAGAATAATTTAAAGCGAAGGATGGCTTGCTAAGATTTTTTTCATTTTTTGGTCCTAAGTTTTTTTGCCATTTTTTTTTTTATGAAATAGGTTCTTTAACTGATTCTATTTTGCCTCAGATCAATTTAATCCTACCCAAAATAAAATTGATATTTTATTAAATAATAATAATAAATAAATAAACTTTTATTATATCTTATACAAAGTTTAATAAAAAAAATTTATTTTATTTCAAGTACTTAATTATTTTCAATAAAATTATTAAATTTATTTTAGATTTTAGACTAAAATATTTCATTAATGTGAAATAAAATTGATAGTTTTATTAAGTTTGATAATTAATTATAGAAAATAAAAAAAATTATTTATATTAAAATTTGTGTGAAATATAATAAAAATTTATTTATTTATTATTATTATTATTATTAATTTAATCAAGTATTACTGTGATTTTGAGCAGAACTAAAATATTCTTGTAGCCAAACATACTCATGAAAAGAAAAGGTTTTATTGTAAAATAGCATATATGCTTGTTCATAGAATATTTCATTAAAAAAAAAGAACATTGAACATTTTATGATAATATTCAAAAAAAAAAAAATTGAACATTCTGCATTATCTAAGTTAATTGTTTTAAAAACGGAAAATAATAATTTCCAATATAAAGCAATATTTTAGGTTATAATATAATTATTGATTTTTAAAATATAATTTAAAAAAAAAATCATTATAAAGTAAAATATTGCTATTTTTCAAATAAATATAATTTAAATAAGTATATTTAAACATTCGATAGCCTTAGTCTAGAAGGAACAAAAGATTAGAATCGTCTTTTATTGATTATATTTAGAGAGTTTGGTTCATTATTATCTTGGTGTTATATCATGTACAAATAATTATTTTCTCTATATAATATGATATAATTCTTTTTAGTTTGATAATTAAATTTTCAAAACTATTAGTCTTATTATTGCATTCTTTTAAAGAATAACTGTAATTTGCAAGAATTTAATTTTACTAAACTACTAATACTATGATTGTGATCTTATATAAATTAGTATTAATAAATATTAATAATTAGTAAATAATTATACTTAATTAAAAATTAATTGAGATATACTGTCATAATTACACTTTATACATTTTATTTATAGTTGTCATAGTTTAGCACTTAAATTTGATCTTATTTTAATCATATTTAGAAGATTTAGATATTAAATGTTAATTTAAATGAGATAAAAATTTATTTATTTAAAATAATAATAATTTTTAGGCCTAAAAATTAGTAGAAATTTTAAATAAAAAAAGATAGCAAAAATTAAAATAGATGATATTATTTGATACTGATCCAATCCAATTTCTGGCTACTACTAGAGCATTCTTTATCAGATAGTGACCAAATTATATATACATAATATTTTATTTCATTTAAAGTATGATCACAATTTATAAAATATAATTTACAATTAAAGTTTTTTTTAATCAAATTTATAAATTTTTTAAATTTGTTTAAAATTTATAACATTTACATTGTGTATGTATCAGCATTTCTTGAATTATAAAAGTTAGTTGAATTTCATCACAGAATTTTTTTATAATAATTTTGTCAAAGAATCAGATTCCTGGTCTTTTGTAAACTTTTTATTGAAAAGAATAAATTATTAATTGGTCATTATTATTTATTTATAACTATACTTTAATTTATATTTTTAAAAATTTTTATTTATAGCTTTAATTAAAATTATAAAGATCTATTTAGTAATTATTTACTTTATTTTTAAGTATATCTATTTTAAATTATAAAAATTTAATTGAAAAAATTTACAAAATATTAAAAATTTAATAAAATATTTTAAATATCTTCATAGTTTATTTGAATTATAAAAAAAGCTAAATATAAAAATATAGATAAATGTAAACTAAATATGATATTGAATAGAATAAATTATTGATTGGTCATTATTATTTATTTATAACTACACTTTAATTTATATTTTTAATTTTTTTTTATTTATAGCTCTAATTAAAATTATAAAGATCTATTTAGTAATTATTTACTTTATTTTTAAGTATATCTATTTTAAATTATTAAAATTTAATTGAAAAAATGTACAAAATATTAAAAATTTAATAAAATATTTTAAATATCTTCATAGTTTATTTGAATTACAAAAATAAACTAAATATAAAAATATAGATAAATGTAAATAAAATATGATTATAGTTAAATAATAGGGATCTATCAGTAATTTACCCCCTATAAACGTATGAAATAGTAAAAGCGAAAAAGACCTTCCACAAAAAAAAAGCGACCTTTCTTCCCTCCCTCCAAAATAATCGCTGCCTCCATAAAATCCTCGCCAATCATATCCCTTCGCAACCCAACAAATCGATCACTTTCTCTGCCGAACCAAGAAGAAGAGCGTGATTTCGGCCTGCGGCAGAAGAGAGACGAGGATAAGACGGAAGTAGAAGAGGAAGAATCCCGCATATAGGATTGCAGGTGAGCTCCGGATTCATGCGGCGGCTGCGGCGAGTCGGCACGGAGCCCTCCGCATGCATCTGAAGAAATCAGAGGCGCAGATCGGCGAAGAAAGCTTCGGATTCTCCGCCGATTACAGTCCTCCCCCTCTCCTCCAGATCCACATCTCCAACCCTAACCCTAGCCATGGCTTCGCCCTCCAGACCTCGCCGCCCGCCGCCCTGTACGGCATCCTGCCGGCATCGACCCCCCACAAGCGTCCTGTCATGACACAGCCGGCTGCTTCAGCCGCCGCCGGAGGCAACCGTCCCTGCCACGCGCTCTCCTCCATCCGTCCCCCGAATTCACCACCTGGCCGTGTTTTTCTCCGTCTGCCCTTCTCGTCCGCCACCCGTTCCGCCGTGCGCCATGCTCTCCGTCGCCTGCACCTTCGCGTTCGCCTCCTCCTACTCCTCTCTTT
This sequence comes from Apostasia shenzhenica, assembly GCA_002786265.1. NCBI lineage: Eukaryota > Viridiplantae > Streptophyta > Magnoliopsida > Asparagales > Orchidaceae > Apostasia > Apostasia shenzhenica. The sequence goes on along the minus strand of KZ451886.1, from coordinate 2,904,229 downwards.
CCCCCTCTACTTCATCCTCGTCTCCTCCTCCACGCCCTCCGCGTCTTTCAGCCGCTCCTACCTCCTTGACTTTCTCTATGCTATTGCTTTCTCTTCTGCCATCTTTTTCATCCTCTCCTTTTCCATCTTCCTCTTTCCTTTATCCTCCATCCGCTTGCTTCTCTCTCGTTCTTCCTCCCTCATACCCCGTCATCAACGTCTCTCCCCACGCCCTGTCCAATGGTCCATTGGCTCCGCCGCCGAGAAGCCCAAATCCGTCAGCAGCACCACCTCGGGGTTCTCCGTCCAGATCTACAGCAACGGTGATGTGTATGAAGGCGAGTTTCACAAGGGGAAATGCTCCGGGAGTGGGGTTTACTACTACTACATGAGTGGGAGATATGAGGGAGATTGGGTAGATAGCAAGTATGATGGTTATGGAGTTGAAACATGGGCGAGGGGCAGCCGGTACAGAGGACAATATAGGCAGGGTCTCCGGCATGGAATTGGCGTGTATCGGTTTTACACTGGTGATGTATATGCTGGCGAATGGTCCAACGGGCAGAGCCATGGATATGGCGTTCACACGTGTGAAGATGGGAGCAGATATGTTGGAGAATTCAAGTGGGGGGTCAAGCATGGCCTTGGGCGTTATCATTTTAGGTAACTTGAAGGAATTTTGGTTATATTTTTTATTAATAGATGTGTATTTATTCCTGGTGTATGGGCACTATTATTTTGTTGTTTATATTGGCGCCTATATACTGTTTTTGAGTATATCCGATTCAATAACCTTGCGATGTTGTTTTTGTTATTTACAATATACTCTCATCTTACAAATTGTTTCCCTGATTTCCTCGTTTCACTGTTTAGGTGCGTAGTTGTTTTATATAGGACTATTACTATAGTTGGCTTGTTCCCGTTTTATGACTATTGGTTCTTTGAATGTAGTTTCACTAGGGGTGGCAAAATGGTCCAGTTGAACTTGCACCAGTGTTTCCGATTAGGAGTATAGCTTTAACGAATTTTTGTCATTAATGGGATTGTTAGCAACGTTGATCTCATTATGTAACCTTGGGTATGATTTAGCATTTTGACAGAGCGATGTTGATAGTTTTATGTCAATTTTTTGTTATTTGTAGCCCTAATATACATACATAATCCTTGCATTTTTAAGTCATACAAAGGTATAATTTGGATACATTCAGATGCTCTAATTAAACAGGCTATTGGATTGGGTTGGGTAACCTAATTAAAATTATTGTTGGTTATTGGTCAAGGATTTGTTGACCATTTAAGTAGTTGTAAGGATTCAAGAATGTATGTATGGTGCCATAAAATAATCCTTATATGATCTGACCACCTCTTCTTGGTATCATCATCACCATCGATTCCTAAGATGCTCTTATGTGCTACCGTCCTACCCCTGGTGGAAATGGATGTCGATCAGCTTAACTTTGGATTTTTTTTTTTTGGAGTAAACTACTACAGTAAGTAAGAATGTTTAAGCGCAACACACAAAAATAAATGGAGTCATCCATCTAGTGCAACTCCCAGTGCATGTTTGGCTCTGTTGACTTGAGGAGAGCCATTGGCGATGACAACTCAAAAAAAAGATTTTACACAGTAAAGCAAATGCTAATAGAATTGCGTCTTCTGAAATGAAATTGAAGCCTAGTCCTTTAGAAACTTGACTGGTAGGAAATAATGAAATGTTCCAACTCCTAAAAACCTGCTGTATAAATCATTTATTGGGCCTGTATCCCTGCTAATGTTAGGTTCTTTTTAACAATAACATGGAAACCAACTTGGAGGATAAGTGGTGGTGACAACATAAAGCGGACTATGCAGTCCTTATGAAATGAGAGAAGATGCAAATTCACTTTCCGAGTAGGGTTGCATGACGAGGGTTGCCATATGCCATTTTCGCCGGGACAATAGAGATGATATCATCAAGGCATTTGTCTCACTTAAATTATTGAGGCAAATATTGTATTCCTCTCTCCCAACTATTTTGAAGCTCATTTTAGACCAACATAAAAGGAAAAAACTTGCCTTTTCATGTTAGCACTTCTTTTACTTTTCTTATGAAATTTCTTTGAACCATCGGTATCTGCCACAAGATAAATTTTCAAAAGGTAAATATTTAGTATTTACCAATTTTCTAGTTTCTATATTTTTAATTTTTTGATCACTCGTACTCATGGGCCTTGGATGACAAAACAATGCAATCTTGCTAATGTATTTAAATTATATTTTTAAATCCTTGATCTAAATTATTCTTCATATTGGTACAAGGATTTGTTAATAGGTTTTTTCTCATTAGAAACATCAAATTTCACTTTGATAAAATATGACAACACCATGATGACTTAATTTCTTAGGCCCTATCCAGTGGTGTAGTTTTACTAAACACATCGTTTCTGCATCTATCAAGCGAATTTGATTCTAGATTTCTTTTGTTACATTTTTGACTTAAATGTTTGGTTATGTGGCTATAATTGTTATTGGTTGGTCATACGAATTCTATTGCAATCCCAATTTCTAGTGTTTTTAGTGGACATATCTTTCTTAGTAACTAGCAGCATATGGGTATTACTTCTAAATTCTTAGAAATTTGACTGATATGAAAATATTTTTTAACTTACTTGAAGTGTACTTAGGGTAGGTATGGCATTCAAGAGAGTTAGCTTAAAGTCAAAATCAAAATTTTTGTTTCAAGTCCATTATTTTGAGCTTAATTATTCACTGTATTTCTTAAACTAGATCTCATTTGGTTAGAGAATGTTTTGGGATATTTTAAGTTCTTTTGAGATGTAAATAGAAAGATAATTGTTTTAATGTTATTATGTAAAATATGATTATTTTATTATTGAGGATAGTGTTAAATGTGAAATAAAGTTATTTTTTTCATTGAAATATGTGTAAGATGTGAAAAATAGTTAATTTTTAAAGTTAAAATTTCTATAGGATATAAAATAAAGTTGATTATTAATATTTAAACTTGTGTATGATGTGAAATAAATATACAGTATTGATGGAAGCATTTTTAGATGAATTTAGTGGTTTTTGTAGCTTCAACCAAACAACACCTTCGATATGCATTCTTTACATACATAAATGCACATACCGTATATTTGACATATATTAATATAAATATGTTCCTATTTTAGACTTATTGGGATTATGTTTAAGTTTTTAATATATATATATATATATATATATATATTACACTAAATGTCTGATATAGTGTGAGCTTTGGTTTTTAAACATTACTGTTAGTCTTTATTGTACTTGTATATACATTAATTTCATCTCTTGACTAATAATCTTGTTTTAGCTATCTTTACCTTGTTTGAAATTTTATTTATTCATGGGTCCTTTCTTGCTTGTATAGCATATTTTATTTTTTTATAATGTAGAATTCACTTTATTTGGGAATTGTGCTTGAGAAAGACAATGTCTCCTTTTCTGTTCATTCAGATCAACATATTTGTAGAGATGCATATCATTGTTGATGATCAGGATTGGTAATGCATCAAAGCCAATTACATGGTAGCAACGCAAGGACTAACAAACAAAGAAGCCAAAGGTGAAGATAAAATGTAGTCCAACTATTTGAGTAGTCCCTCTTTTACGAAGAATAGGCAAATGCGAACCCTTTGACAAGTGACTTCACTTGATAAATCCCAGTGGAAATGGAATCTTCTGAAGCTGCCATGAACAACAACACTCATGCAACAACTTCCTCATGTCCTTACCATCTACAAGGGTGCTAGGAGCCTTGGGTGAGCTCGTTGTCGCCATTAGTACACGGTGAGGTGGTTTAGAGCAAGTCATCATTGTTCTGGAACTATAAAAGGGAAGGAGCTAGCTTTAAAAGTGCATTTTTAAAGCTATAGAAAACCAAAGGATGTAGACTATAGAAAGGCACTTTAAAAGGGCATTTTTAAAGCTATAGAAAACCAAAGGATGAAGACTATAGAAAGGCACTTTAAAAGGGCACTTTTAAAGCTTCAAAGTGATGAAAATATAGAAAACCAAAGGAAAAGGAGAGTCCAAGGTGTTGTCTTAAAATCCAACCCTTTTCAACAACATTGACTTCCACTCACCACAACCCACTCATATTCTCTTCTCGGTTGATTCACTACCATTTGGGAATCACTTCTCCTCTTGTATTGTAACTACCCTTTTTATATAGTGGATTTCAAATCGTCTACCTAGGCATAGTGGTTTTCTTCTAGCACTCAGTTTCACGTACTAATTGTGGATGCATTACTTGTTTTATTTCTTTATTTTCTCCATCTTAATTTTTCTTTTTCACATTTTTTAGCCTTTCGATGTAGGTGATTTTTCACATGAACAAATTTGTTTCCCTCACAGGATTGACTATAGTTTTTACCTATTGTTTACTTCATAATTGACAAAAAAAAAATACTTTGAAAATACAGTTATTCCTTCTCTTGACATGGCTACCTTGTTTTCTATCATTGTTTTGATGTTCTAACTTTGTTAAACTCCAATTAACCAAAGGAAAATACACGTACCCTTTGTCTTAATATTTTTTCTTCATTCATTGTGCCTGTTAGTGGAACTATACAACTGTACAGTGCTTCTGTGTTTGCACTTTCATTAAATCCAAGTGTTTCATCCAAACTATTCTTCTTGGCTTCTACTATCCAAATCTTCTTACTGGTTGAATTATCTGGCATTGAAGTGTATTTTGGAATTGTTTTTACATCTTCCTATCACCTATTTTGATTTTTCTTACTATATCACTATTGGTAGATTGCAAAACTTAAAATATTATGTTTTTCTTACTCTCATCATTATTGGTAGATTGCATAACTTAAAATATTTTGCTAAGGGATTTTTGTACTTGTGGTGTAGAAATGGAGATACCTATGCTGGAGAATACTTTGCCGACAAGATGCATGGATTCGGAATTTATCGATTTGCAAATGGGCATCAGTACGAGGGTGCCTGGCACGAAGGACGAAGACAAGGTTTGGGCATGTACACATTCAGGAATGGTGATACACAAGCAGGTCACTGGCAAAATGGCATTCTTGATGTCTTCAGTACTGAGAATGCACTCCCTGGATCTCCAATTGCTGCGGACCATTCAAAAGTTCTTAATGCTGTTCAGGTACCAATCCCTCTCCTTTCAATTGGGACCATTAGCCTCATTGTTTCTAACAATAATAAAATTTCATCATCTGCTTTTCATGATTACTTGATCTTTTTTAATCACATATTCTTGCTTAATAATCACCACCTATTACTCATCTGTTGGATCACTTTTGCACACTAAGGCTCTATTTGGCAATGACCAAAAAAGTATGGCTAAAATTACCCATCACCAAAATCTTAAATTTATTTTAAAAAAACTTAAAAAAATTATTTTATATTTCATCTCACACAAATTTCAACATTAAACAATCACTTTATTTCACATCAAACACAATTCTCAATAAATTAATCAACTTTATTTCACATCATACACAATTTTTAATATAACCAACTTACTTTATTTCACATCATACACATTTTTCAAAAATGACTAAAAATTCCAACAACATGTTCTTTTTTTCTTATTACCAAACAGAGCCTAAGGCCCCGTTTGTCTAGGAGTTTAAAATTAACCTGGTTTAATTTTAACCAGGCATATCACATTACACATAAAATTTAATATTAAAAATTAAATTTATTTCACGTCCTACACATATTACTAAAATAATAACTAACTTATATCACATCCCTCACATATTTCAACATAATGACTAACTTTATATCACATCTCTCACATATCCAACATAATAACTAACTTTATTTCACATCATTCACATTTTTCAATAAAAAAATATCTATATCCAAATTTAATTTTAACCTTCTTAAATTTAACCTTACAAACAAACACACCCTAAGGCATTACATAAAGCTTAATGGCGAAGAAAATTTCCTGTAGACCATCCCAACTAATTTGTGGTTAAGGCTTCAATTTTCTTATTGTTATCTTCATTATGATTTTGGTTAACTCAGTTATTGTTAGTTTATGGAACAGATAAAGTTAACGTTTTTTAATTTGGTTAGTAAATATCACGTTAACAGGTAAAAAGGCTTGAAATATTATTTCTATGATGCCAAACGTATAAATGAAAATAACGTTCAAGAATTCGTTCACTAATTTGCATTTCGGCTCTCAGGAAGCTCGACGAGCGGCAGAGAGGACATTTGATTCGCCCCGCATAGACGACAGGGTCAATAAGACCATTGCAGCTGCCAACAAAGCGGCCAATGCGGGCAGAGTTGCAGCTGTTAAAGCTGTTCAGAAGCAAATCCCTAACAATGGAGATGAGCTTCCAATCCCTTTTGTCTGAAAGCAATACTGCATAATTTTGAAGGCAACAGAGAAAGCTATCTCTGCTCGTTTGCGATCTTTCGGTTCCGTGACAAATCTTGAAGTCGTCGACTGAAGATGGAGATGACACGGTTGCGTTTGATCTTCGTTGCTGTATAATATGTAAATATATAGGGCTTGTTTTCATGGTTTCTTGCTGAGGTTCATTTAGGGAATTTGAATAAGTTCGGATCAAGCTGTGATTCAGGTACTGGTGTTGAAGAGCACACCAGTTGATTGATCTGTATTCTGAGTAGTTCTTCATTTTTCAAGTTTTTTTTTTTAAAAAAAAATGTTTTTTATTTTCATGTCAGCCTGACAACCAGCATGTATAACAAGACATCTTTTTGGAGAATTTTTTTTCATGCGGAATGGTTTCCTTCATGGATAACTTTGATTTGTTGAGTTTTAGGAGCCAATTTTATTTGGTATTGAAGTTGACTAAAAAATTATTGCTGAATCCAATTTATATGCTGGGTTTATTTGGTCTGAAGATTAGTATTTCATGGATAATTTGTACTTCTTGTACAAGAAAACTCAAGTTAATTATTTTTTAGGGTAAATTATATTCAGATCTCCAGTTTAAAATTTAATATTATAAAAAGTTATTATTTGAAAAAATTATGTATAGGTTTATTAGTTTTTTTTTTAAATGATTAAATTGACTTTTCTCTCCCCTCTCCCTCGCTCCCATTGGCTCTTGTCGCTGTTGAGTGACGAAGCGGGGATTTCCACCCTTTCTTTTTTTTCTCTCTCTAAATCTATAACTTGTAGATCTAGAAAGAAAGGGAGGGGGTGGCCGTTCCCCTCCGCTAATAGAGGGTGGTTTTGTCGCCCACCACCGTTGGTCGAAGGCGAAGGGTTAGAGGAGTTACTGCTAACGAAGAAGGGTTGAGGAGTTGTCTGCCTGTCCTCCTCTCTCTTTGAGATGCAGGGATTCTTCTAACGAGGGGCTGAGGGTTGCTGTAACATACCGTGATCTCATTGTAGAGGTATTGTCCGCTTTGGCTTTAGAAAAACTGCGTGCTTGAGTGCTTCCCAGGAGGTCACCTATCCCAGTGCTACTCCAGCCTAAGCACGCTCAACTATGAAGTTTTCCATCACTAGCCTCACGATTTTGCCCCAAAAAGCGCCTCTACTTATTCGGCTTAGAAGCCTACCAGGAGCCGCACTTTGCCTCAGTGATTCCTTTCTCTTAGGACATCACCCGGCAATCACTCCCCGCCCTCTTCGGCCACGGGCATCACAGGCCCACCAGCTTCCGCCTGGTTCGTCCTCGAACCACATCGTACTGCGGGAGGTCGGCTCTGATGCCATATTGTAACATCCCGTGATCTCATTGTAGAGGTATTATCCGCTTTGACTTTAGGAAAACTGCATGCTTGAGTGCTTCATAGGAGGTCACCCATCCCAGTGCTACTCCAGCCCAAGCACGCTCAACTATGAAGTTTTCCATCACTAGCCTCACGATTTTTGCCCCAAAAAGTGCCTCTACTATTTGAGATCACGTTATCTACTTATACAGCTCAGGATCTCCCTCCCTTTCCGATGTGAGACGATTCATTCATGTGCCCCTCTCTATTCGGCCTAGAAGCCTGCCAGGAGCCGCACTTTGCTTCAGTGATTCCTTTCTCTTAGGACATCACCCGGCGATCACTCCCCACCCTCTTTGGCCACGGGCTTCACAGTTGCCGACCCCCTCTTCCCCTCTCTCTTGAGATCTGAAGAGGGGATGAGGGGACGGGCATCTCCCTGATCCCCCATCATCGACAGCAGCTTCTTAGCTCTCTCCACCTCTAGCTAATGATGGAAGGGCTGCGACACCACCCTTTGCCGTGAGAGGGAGAGAGAGGGCAGATAGGGATGATAATTTGATCATGTTTTGAAAAATTAATAATAAAAAAATACTTAAAATTTTATTTAATAGTTTTTGTAAATTGAAATATTCAAATATTAATTTTTAGAAACTTGGGCATTTACCTTATTTTTTATTTACAGTGTATTTGGGAAGCATGTAGAAACATAGTTTATTCAATTGAGTACTTAATCGATGAAGTTTAGAAAATAATTATATTTATTGCAGCTTACTCGTGATCTGCAGGTAACGTTATATTAAGCATGTTCCAGCTTTAATCGAGTTCATTCATAAACAAATGCCCACAAAAATTGCCGATGTATTAGTTAATTCAAATTAGTTAGAATTATATGTGTTATTTTTACAGAAACTTTTTTTACTAGTTTTACTCAAAAAATTATTTATATATATTACATTATATTTTAAATATATAATTACAAATAATATTTTTTTTATTAAATTAAAAAAATTAACCCTTCGTTTTATTAAAGGATAAAAAGATCTAAATATTTATTATAACAATAACAACAACAACAACTACCAAGCCTTAATCACACTAGGTGGGATCGGCTACATGAATCATTTATTTCCATTGCGCCCTATCGGTTACCAAATTTTTATCTAAGTATAAGTAACTAAGATCACTCCTTATAATTTCTTGTCATGACTTCTTTGGTCTCCCTCTTTCTTTTTGTACATGGGCAAAATCCAATAACTCAATTTTTCTAACTGAAGCTTCAATCAGCCTACGATTTATATGTCCAAACCATCTAAAAGCAGACTTTCTCTAAATTTATCCTCAATTGGTGCAATACCAACTTCAATCGGCCTACGATCTAAATATTTATTAATAGAAAAAAATAAAGTTCATAATTATATATTCAAAAATGATATAATATATATATATATATATAAATATTTAATTTTAAAATTAAACAAATAAAAAACTCTTCTTAAGAAATAGACATAATTATAGTTCTCCCTCAAAAAAATAATTCTTATCTGAGGTGATGCTTTCTACTGATAAAATCATGTAATCATGAGTGATGTTGAACTCAATAATATATATATATATATTTTATTTTATTTTTTCTGATCAACTTCCTGCTATAAAATTTTAAAAAGGGTTAACTAATGTTAATACAATTAATTTTTAGTATCTCCAGATAGATTTCTAGCAATTAATTTATTTGTTATTTCAATAAAAGTGATATTTCATAACATTCCATTATTCGCTATTTACTGCATAAAGCGTCTGATCCTAGGATGAAAACTGAAGAAAAAAATTAACTAAATGGATATTAGAAGATATAAAAAGAATAAAAATTAATTTAACAAGCTTAAAATTAACTCAATTATCTTTAACTAAATTATCACATCACACATAAAATTTAATATTTAAAAAATAATTATATTTCACATTAAATACTATACACCAACCAAAATAATAACTTACATCACATGTCTTACAAATTTCAACATAATAACTAATAATATATTTTTTTCAAACTTACTTTTAATTTTATTAAAATTAATTTTTACAAATAAAGACTCATAATTTATGCAGTTTCTTTTAGTTATGATGGCTTATTTAGTTATCAGCTTAGCGACGTTCAAAGATTTGTAAGAATACTTCTATATCTATTTTAACCAGGCATATCACATCACACATAAAATTTAATATTAAAAATTAAATTTATTTCACATCCTACGCATATTACTAAAATAATAACTAACTTATATCACATCCCTCATATATTCCAACATAATAACTAACTTTATAACACATCCCTCGTATATCCCAACATAATAACTAACTTTATTTCACATCATTCACAACTTTCAATAAAAAAATATCTCTATCCAAATTTAATTTTAACCTTCTTAAATTTAACCTTACAAACAAACACACCCCTAATATTAGAATAAAATCACAAAAAGTAACAGAAGAAAATTCAAATTATATATATCAAAAAGTACTGAAGAAAATCCAGAAATATAATATTGTAATTTCAAACATACAACAACATAATCCCAACCCAATTTAAAGGACAATATTTCTTCTTAGAATCCAATTCACAATTTGGATTTAACTGTTTTCATACTACAAGCTCACAATCTAAAATTGTGCAAAGAAAGTATAATCAGAATTATCAAGTATATCATCAAAACCTCTTCTTCCTCTTCCTCTCCTCACTCTTCTTCTCTGCAGAATTCTTTAACTGCAAAAACAAAAAACAAACAAATAAATGATCATTATAGAAAGAGCAGGAAATCATGAGAAGAATTATAGAAATATTTGGCACATGTTTAACTCGGCTTGAATGACTTACCATGATGATAAGGATGCGAACAGCGATCGCGACGAAGTCGGTAAAGAGAGTAAGAGCATGTTTCACATAATCGAGATCGCCACGATGAGCTTTCTCGATAATTACTTGAGTATCGAACACAATATATCCCAAGAACACCAGCAGACCAAGATAGAGCTGTACCAAGAAAAAAATACGTGAAATCATATACCACTTAAAAATGGATGAATTCTTAAATAATCTTTATATATGTTTTTGCTTACCTCCACGTTGAACATTGTAGCATTTTGGCCAAAGATAGTTGATGCAAATTGCATCCACAGAAGAACTGACAAAAAAGCAGATAAAAAGCCCCCCAGGTAGAGAAACTCCCTGCGTTTAGCCACAATGGCTGCCCCAGAAAAGCAGGCGAAAGCAAGAGAAGTTCCCACAAGCCCATTTAGGATTATCCTGTGATGGCCCAGAACAGTGTAAATGCACAAAAAAGAGAATTCTGTAATTTATATATGTGTCAAATTTGATACAGATTATAATCCTGTAATTGTTAAGGGAGACAAGACCATGGGGGTCAGTCTATAGAAGTAAGATGGTGCCACGGAGTTGCAAGCAAAATGATCCCACATGATGAAACCCTAATAGAGCCACCAAATCCAACCAACAACTATAATCCAACTGTCATCTATGTATGAACTATCATTACCGTAACTCTTAACTATCATCTGTGTGCATGGTCCATACTAAATCTAATCAATTTCCATCCTACCTTAGCCCATCCTATCTACGCTCTTGACGTCCCAACTTATTATCTCAATAGAATCATTTAGTGGCATATTTCAATCCCCTTCCCCATTACTTAGATAGGGTGAGTTACTGATTCAAGTATAAGAAACTATCAATTCCACCTAAACAATTAAATATCTACCTGTTATCACAATAACCCAATTACAAGAACGAAGTTTTACCAACAAAACTATATTCCCCCAAGCTGAGCGAAGCGTTTATGAAAGAGACTGATAGTTCTCTTCTTTTCCCAAGCACAATTGAGCTATCCTAGACATCAACTAGAAACCTCCCTCATCAACTAAATCAATGTACAACCCACTGAAAGAGAACAATAGATTCCTTCCTGGAAGTGATTCATCCTCCCAAACCCAACATACAATCTCCATTGTACTGCACTCTTCATATATCTTTGGTCCCCCTTACCGCAATAAGTATGTGGTAGTAAGAAAAATGAATGCGTTTAGGAGACACTCATGACCCAGCCCAAGGCATTCTTAAAACTATTCTTCAAATATGTTGTTCATTTTTGAGTTGCATACACGAATAAATAGGCGCATGCCATTGTATTAATCAAGAGGCACTCATAATGACTATGGTGGGATGAAAAAGAAGTATGTTATTTTTACAAAGCATTTTCTTTATTCTATAGCTAAATCCAATCACATGATCCGGTAGAACAAAAAGGGAAACTGAGATCCTTTCTTTCGTGATCGGAGAATTATTCTATTGATTGTTGGTTTCTCTAGATCTTCGATGTACGCGTGACAAGGGGAAAAAAAGTTCAAATGGTAAAATCCTTATGTCACCCTATAAAGGATGGGGGGTGAGCTCGTATCTATTGGACTGTTAAATTGCATTGTTATGTGCTTCTTTTTCTCATTGAGACGAACCTCGACCTCGCTAGAGATAGCTGTAAGGATAATCAATAAGAGAGTGGGGGCCTCCAAGATCACATAGATCCTAGGAATGAATAGAGAGATGTATCTCCATTGAATCTTGCTAGACTCCACACTGGTTTCAAACTTTGAAGCGAATAAGAGTATACCATACCAATGTGCCTAGGACAACGCATATCTCCAAATCGAGCATTCATGATTACATTGAACTATATATGCGTTTGAGAACACATCCACAATGATGCAATTATAAGGGCTCTACCATTGAGATAATAGCCCATTGTGTGAGCCTCCATAGAAGGCTCGCTATTTTGAAAGCAAAAGGAAATTTATCCACCTCTTTCCTTTTTGACGTCTCACAAGAGATGGACATGAGGCCATCTTGATGAAAGTAAGACATTTCCAAATCACTTGATAACAATCAAGTTATACATACAAACTATAGATATTGTGCACTGGTCACATGATAATTGACAAGGAGGAGTCCAACATAAACAAAAATGTAGAGAATGTACCTTTCAAAAAAAAAACACTTTCAAAAAAAATGCAGAGAACGACAAAACAAACTTGGAACAATTTCGAGAATAGAAACATAATTTTGATGCTTTTGATATTCTTATAGACAGAGACATGAGAAGGTTCCCACAAAATAATATCAAATACCCTATAGCCAAAAAATTCTCCGTGCCTCCTTTTACACTCATCTAGACAATGGGAACCCTCACATCACCAGACTTTGCTTTAACAACAAAAAATTTGAAACAAGAAGTAGAAAGGTGAATGAAAAATAGTTTGAGATAAGGATTATAGGCTTTGTTGCTTTATGTAAAAAGTATATTAAGTCATTCATGATCTTATCAAGAAATCAACACAGGCACAACGCATAATAAGTTACGCATGGAAGAAAACTACAATAATAAATAAGTTTTAGAAACAAACAATCAAAAAAGAGCATTTGGTTACCAAAGATAGAAGAAATACCTTGAGTCAAGGTTAAGAATGACCTCAAAAAGTGGGCCAATAGATGCTCCCTGAAGTAGGGCAGTACCCATCAAAAGACCAAATCTTTTCTTCTGCTCAAACAATATAATATATACTTAGAGAAAGCTGTCAAAAGTTTAAAGATCTACTCAATCAATATAAAAGACTAAGGTTATACAAAGAAACATTACCTCTGCATAAGGAGGGGTCATCGAAATCACTGAGATACCTAAAAAACAGCCAAGCATGGTAAGGGTGCCACCAACGTTGAACAAGATGTGCAGATAAACACCTGCAGCAGCAGACACTAGTGCCGAGCATAAAGTTAAGTAAACCTGCACAAAAATCCAATATATACAGAGCGTCATATCTCAAGCCAACATTGATTTCAAGGTCCACCATGGCTACGACTTACAACTCAAATATAATAAGTTAACTACAACATCAACATCAGATAATCATGTAACAGAAATCCAGAACCACAGAAAACCTAGGAAAGCCCTACATCCCCACAATGTAAAAAGATCGAAAATTATACTCATACCAGAACACATGCCACATACTCATAACAGAATACATGCCAAAGCATCCATATTCAAGATCAGAACGGGAATATTCTCGCTATAAATACGCATTTCAGATCTAAAAAGCAGATGAAAATCTATTTCAAACATCCCAAAAAGACATCACCGGAAAGTCAACAGGAATGAAGGCACAAACCAGCTTCAGGTGATTCTGCACCGCCGGAGAGATCTGCCGAAAATTTTTCAGCGATTCGTAGCTCCACCCCCTCGCTGAATACTGCCCACTGAAGAACGCCTCCATCTCCACCGAGAATTCACCAAGATTTCGCCAAGAACGGATCGAGATGTAGAGAGGATTGATTACTAAAAGAGATTGAATGAGAGCTTTATGATTGGAACTGCCCTTGACCTGGCACAAGCTATCCACCCTCGAAGTTCATCTTAATTACTATCTTACCCATCAAGGAAACGCCCCGTCGGTTCTAGAAGGTGCTAGCTGCCCTGGTCGAAATTTCTTGGCAACTCTCGCATCATGATCTCTCATTTAGCTTTAAAAATAAATTTTGAATTAAATAATTGAATCAAATTTTTTTTAAAACAATTATACACATCTTTAAAATATAATAATTCTATATATTTAATATTTAAATTTTTAATATTATATATTATTCATAAAAATTATAATTTTTATTACATATATATATATATATATCATAAATTTTTAATATGAATTATATATTAGTTGTAATTTTCATATATTTTTTCTAAATAATATTGTGAATAGTATCCGTACTGCTACAGTTGTTCGCACTGGTGAACAATATATGCACTGCTACAGTTATCTCTATTATTGTTGATGCGTTGACACTTCTAAAAGCTGCAGTTGAATCTATTATTGTTGATGAGTTGTCATGAACGCTATGACTTCTGATAAGTTATGACTCATTATGACTCACTATCGCTATTATCGCTATAATCATTTTGCCCCGATAGAAAACCTATTTGTTTTAATTTAAGCTAATTTAAGCTTTAAAAATTAATTTTGAATTAAATAATTGAATCAAAAAAAATTTGAAAAAATTATACACATCTTTAAAATATAATAATTCTATATGTTTAATATTTAAATTTTTAATATTGTATATTCTTCATAAAAATTATAATTTTTATTACATATATATCATAATTTTTTATATGAATTATATATTAGTTGTAATTTTCATATATTTTTTTAAATTATATGTAATATTAAAAATTTAGATGTCAAATATATAAGATAATTAAATTTTAGTTTTGTATATGTAATTGCACCAAAAGTTTTTAAGAATGCTTCTTTATTACATACATAATATAATTATGTATTATATTACAAATATAATGAATTATAAAAATAAATTTAAAAACATTATTATTTTGCATACTATTTAATAATTAAGCAGCAATGTCTTTTTGAATAGTTAAATTGATGCGACATAAGATAAAAGGGATAAGTTATTAGGCCAACACAAGCTAACTTTCATTTTAAAGACGCTATACATGTGTAAAAAAATGAAATAAAATCATAAACTAAATAGCTAATAGTGTTAAATGAAAATGATTGAAAACTAATACTATGAGCTTGGCAAGCAGTTAATCGTTTGTTTACTTTTCTTTATTTGCCACCTTTTATTATCGCAGAATATTTACCAAGCTTGAGATCATTAATCAGACTGTAGAAAGATATTATCGGGTGTTGAGGAGAACCCGATTTGAATTTTCTGGAATAATTCTGCTGTTTTTGGTCCCCAGCAGAATTCGAAATTATTTTTACCTTGATATACTTCAATTATATGATATTAAAAAAGATATTAAAAATATATCTAGCAATAATAAATATCAAGCAAATCTAAAAAATCTAGACACTAATACAGAAAATATATAACAAGCGAGATATCATATTTCGAGAAAGCAAAATAAATATTGACTGTCTAGATAAATATAATCAGCAAGCAATATCAGTATTGGTAGGAACCACCATTAATTATAAGTCAGCTATTTCGATGTCTCTCGAGAAATTATTTCTCATATTTACAATATGAAAATCTCTTTAAATAATATGACGCAGAAGGTCTAGTATGAAGAAGAATTTTCTAAATATTTGCTTCAGAAATGTGATGACTTTCATCCACAACAATATGAAGAACTATATCCTATATTGAAAGTAATATATAATTACAAAAATATCAACTCTCCTCATATAAAAAGGGCCAAACGAAAGGAATGTCTGAAGAAGGTGAACAAACTATTACCAGAAAATCTTTAAACACAAATTTTGGATATTATCTATGAAGATAAATGTCTGCTAGACTTACTGAAAGAATAATTAATTACTCTATCAAATGGGCGACAGAGGATGTTTGTCGCATTTGAACCTAATATGGAATGACAAATTGAATTAGGAATTGTTTGAACAGTTATAATTAATACATATCATTACAATGAATGGAAAAATTTTCTGCAGATAGTAAAGACACTAATATCTACTACTAAGTTCTATGAAAAAATATTAGAGTTTGAAATTATATCAACATTCATCAAACCACATGAACATTTAGTATATTCAACTTATCAGATCTAAAAATTATTTCAACAACAAACCCGAGGAAGACCAATCACAAAAGAATTTTTTGATTACTCTTGGGACTATGAACAAAAGGCGAATTTATCCGAATTATTATCAATTCACTAAGAAAGATATCAGTATCGGTATATTTGTAACAGATGAATTAAGAAGTCAATATTTTCAACAAAGAAAGTGTTGACTACAACACTTTTTGTTGAGAATCTAAAAAAGAGGCATTGCAATAAACAATAAGAATCATTTCTCAATATTTCTTAAATTTTAATTTTATTACAGAAATAAATGCGTTTAATGTTACATTATTGCAAAATTCTATAAATTTTTCAAATATTTGAAAAATATACAATAAAAATATTGGAAAAGTTGAGTAATAACAACTCAAGAATTATTCAATTAATTTCTTAAAAATTATAAGAAGTTTTCTACTTTATTCAAAAATTTCTAATCTAAGCCACTAAACTGGTAATTTTTATTAATTTTATAAGAGCTATAAATAGTAGTAAGAAATTTTCGTAAGACAAAATAGATTCTATCAGATGATGCAACGAATTTCAACATATTTCTACTAATAAAAAATTTAATTCAACTTTTACTTTGATGTTAGCAGATGCATTTTCATTCACGGCTAATTTGTGAGTTATGAATCTATTTTGTAATATATTTAATTTTAGCAATTATTAAATGATACATTATAAAATCAAAAGATACACTTAAATTGATTATGTGATGTACACAATATACATGAAAAAGATAATAATTCAAAATAGGGCGTAAAAATTGAGATAAATAACTAATAAAAATATTATTATTGGATGGTAATCTAATGTTATAAAACATAATTTCTCTTAAATAAAATATAATTTACAAATATTACAAATAACTTATATACAGCTATTCTAGCGTGAGCCTCATCGAGCAAATCTAAAATTAAAAAATATTTTTTAATCGTCTATTAATCATCGATTTAATGACAAATAATGATAAAGTAACTTTTACGTATAATACTTATCCAAATATCAGGGATTAAGTTTACTCTATAATTAATATTTTTTAAATATTCTATTAATGTATTTCTATATTTTCTTTAAACATAAACATATATTTTTTTTTAAGAATATGCCTTAATTTTTTTTTTAAATGTAAGCTAACAATACTGCAGCATATACTCCATATATTTTTTATCCTCGTACAAATTAAAGAGTTGCTTTATTATAGAAAATGAATCGAATCTCAATTTTTTTTTTAGCCGATCTCAAGCCGGGTAAACTCGACTTGATCCGATTCGAGATTGGCTCGGTTTAATATATATATATATATATATTAATTATATTTAATATGTATTATATACATATATTATATATACTTATTATAATATAAAGTGTATTTTAATTCGAGCCGATTTTGAGCTGGATTGAGCCGAGCTAACCCCGGCTCAAAATTAGCTCCAAATTATTACCGAGCCGAACTTTTGGCTCGTTAGTCGGCTCATTTAGATCGACTCAATTTTAATTCGATCGAAAATCGATAAAAACTGATTCGATCTAAAGTCATTTAATTTTACCATATTAACACCCTTACGGGGCACCCATATATATAAAATTAGTTCTGATTTCATATAATGGATCAACATTGAACCGGTTCGGACAGATGAATTCCGGGCCGGCCCTGTCTTTATTGGGCCGATTTTGGGCCGTCGGACCGGCCCAATAAGATGCCTGAGGGCTCGCTTATCTCCCTCTCCGGCGTCGACTCGTCCCGGTCGGAATTGTGTTGCTACCGGCGTCTCCTCGTTGTACTGTTCACACGACGGAGTCTCTTGTCTCGTCGTCGTCCCCCAACGAGAACGACGAGCGCAGGACACCTCTCTCTCTCTCTCTCTCTCTCTCTCTCTCGCATTAAGATGGAAGATAAGGCGGAGGTTGAGTTAGAGGCTAGCAGGAGCGGAGATTTGGCGTTCTTTATCCGGTGGATCTGCGTTTTCTGCTAGGAAACAGCCCTGGGAATAAGGCAAGTTGCAGGGAGGCAGCTGTGGAGTTGGGGTAGGAGACGGTGAGTTGGATTGCGCAATTGATTTTCGTAATCTATAGGTTCATCTAGATGCCATTGCCGATTCATCTTTTCTTTTTCTGGGAGGAAGAGAGATTGGATTTTTCTTTCCGAGGTTTTTCTTTTCCAGATCGAAGATTTCTGAGTTTGATTTCCAAGTGTTTGTTACTTCAATTTTCTTTTCTTCTTGAGGAAAAAAAAATTTGGATGGGCTGTGTTAGTTAGGTCAAACCGATCCCTATCTGGGTTTAGCAACCCACCCCACCCACTAATCCCGCTAACTCAGGGAAACCCTAACCCTATTCACTAGCTGAGTTTTCTCTTGCGTCATGATTCTTGGATAACTAAGATAAATTATTAAACAACTAAACAGAATTCTAGAACAACCCGGGTTACTCCCTCACCTCAATTGGGTAAATCATTGATGGGATTAGTCTACCCCTGGTTAGCTAACCCCACCTCCTTCCAACCCAAACGGCACTTTGGTCTTGTTTCGTAACATTTTGTTATCGGCCAACAGTGAACACATGCGTTAACTTCTATATGCACGGTTGAGCATTGTTACCATAAAGTTAATGTAATTATCCTTCACATTGTTATTTCAGGGAATGCAGAGTTGATTCTGACTTGATTATCTTTTTCACCTTGTATCTTGGTTGTATCATCCATAGTGAGAGCTTGTGCTGATGCTAATCTACATGCATGGTCTTTGTTCTTAAGCTACTATAGGTTTCTGATCCTTCAGTCAAATGCTACTCTGAGTAACAACAGAAAGAGTATCTGGCTTCAGATGGGTTTAAAGATGCTTCAGACTCCATGCACGTTGTACATTTAAAGGATGATATGTTTGGTATGCTAGTGCCATGTTCTTTTTCAGGTAATGGCCAAATAAACATCCTTTTCTGTAGCTCTTTTTAAATGATATTGTTCTACCAATTATAAAACTGTGAAAGTTCTCATCACCAAAATAAACATTCTTTTCAGGTAATGACCAAGAATCAATTATAAAACTGTGAAAGTTCTCATCACCATTATATGCAATATTGTTTTGTTAAGCATAAATATTTATATAAAATCACTCAAAAAAATATTAATACCAAACTAATTTAAATAATAGAATGATAAAGTATCATATTAATTTCATTCAAAGATATGATTACATAGATAACACAAGATTTTCATAAAAATCTTAGCACCAATTTGTTTTTTTTAAGAAATTTATATATCACAATGCCACAACTTTTACAAATTATTATTATGTTTCTAAAATATCTAGTCTTTGCAACATCTTGATTGTTAACTTATTGATCTGTGTAACAAGCATTAGGCTAGTGACTCCTAGACCATTTAGTCTAAAGTATTAGATTTAAAGATATCTCTTCGAGCTTAATAACTTGAATCAAAAAGGCTACAAATCAATACGTGTAGTGCCTTGATCCTTTAGGCTTTCTAATTAGTCCGTATAATGAGTGTTGGGCCAGGGACTTCCCAAACCAGTTGACTTTAGAGCATTAGATTTTGAGACATCCCTATTAAGCTTATTAACTCTAAACAAAAAGGCTATGAATTAAGACTAGATCAAACATTTTTTTATGTGCAAGTGTGTGAGCACTAATCATAGTAGAAAGCACATAATGAGTAGATATTGCTAACAATTTCAAGATAAATTTTTGTGTCCGTGGGGGCACCATGCTTGTTTTGAGTTTTATGCTATAGTTATTCTTCCTTCTCTCCTGCAATAATTTGATAGCTTGTTTGACTTTGTGTTATTGTGAATGGTGAATGTAATCATGCTTGCATGTATATGTACGACTATGTATTTGGAATTGGTATCAAATTTTCTTTCAAGACTCACCAAAGTTTTTAATATTTCATCATTTTTGGAGTTGAAATAATTATTACTAACAATGTTGATTCAATGCATGTCTAGAGATTGGTTTTCTAAATACTCATTTTGTAAATGCTACATTGTTTATTGATGTAGTTATTATAGCAATCTAAGCTGATAATGGACTACCAACATCGGAATAATTCGTAGCAATTTGAAGGTGTTTGCTCATTATGATTGGACTAAATCAATGTTTTGATTTGAGTGATTGTTTTTAGACTTTAGTGATAGATGAATTGACTAAGTATATTTTTGAAAGTCAGTTTTTATATTCAAGCTTGGATTTTGATGTGGTTTTTTTTTGTAAATGATATAGTATAAATAGGTGAGACTAGTGTGGATAGGCCTGTCAATGGATCGGATAATGATCCGATCCGATTAAACCCCCAAATGATTTTTTTTTGACCCGTCAATCCGCCCCGTTTACTGACCCAATCCATTTACAAATAAATGGATCGGATATGGATCACCATTGACTCAACCCGTTTAAAATCTGATTCGTTTATGTAATCTAATTTGTAGCTCATACAAGGATATATTGTGGCTAATAATTTTTTTGTTGGAAGATTCAAGTAAAGAGTGTCACTATAATTAATTAATAAAAAATTCTTACATATTATATTAGTAGATTATAGTTTATATTGCTCAGTTTATATTTCACAATATATATGTATATATATTACAAATACTGATTTTTATATTAAAATATTTAATTAATTCATTAAAATATAATATTCTTCCCTTATTTTATTTTCAATAAATTTAACATTATTTTAAATTTGATTATGAAAATTACTTAAAAATAACTACTTTTATTGTAAATGGATTAAATCCGAAAACCCGAGTTCCGAACAGATTCGATTTCCGACCCGAGAGGATATGGATCGACCATGACCCGATCCGATGTATAACTCGATCCGACATATATGGATTTGGATCCGAGTCGGAGTCAACCCGACCCGAATCCGATACGTTGACAGGCCTAAGTGTGGATATACTAGAAAATTGGAGTATTATAAAGCACCTCATATGCAACAGATTTGAATTACGTAGAGTTTTGACATAGTATGTGCATCACAAATTAGATAATCTGGAAGAAAGAGATGATAATATTGTGAGATTTGATGTGATAATAATCATATGTGGTAAGAACTTCAAGTTTGTTAGGTCTATCATTTATAGTAATGGGAGTAACGAGGAAGTTGTTCATCATAATATCAAGACATGATGACTAAAATGGATGATTGTGATACGAGTTCAATGCAATAGAAATATGTGTATCCAGTTGATGGGAAGATTTTATAAAGTTGTTATAAATTTTTGACCAACTATATAGTTGTGTGTTTGGACTATTTATTGGCAAAATATCTATTAGATTAGTTATTGAGGTTGTAGAGGTTTAGATGGACGAGTTATCATTCTATAATAGATTACATTAGAAATGACAATATTAGGCCGGGGGTTGGTGTAGCACAAATAAGGGGCAATGGTTAGTTGTGTCCATCATCAACTTCTAATGGCCCCTATGCTTAAATCTGAGGGGTTCTAAGTCATGATAGATAGAGCGAGGAGTAGACCAAAAAGGACTAGTTATATGATCATTAATTCTACATTGAATTACTAATGCTTACAAATGGTGTTGCTTTAGATATGGATGAATGGAGAACATAAACTGGTGTAGCTGACCTTAACTAGTTTGGGAGAATGGCAAAGGTTTTTGTTTGTGTGTTGTGATGGCAATTTTAGCTGGACTCATGGTGTTCATGTTTAATTTGGAGAATTGCCCGTGAACAGATCTTTTGGCAAGGGTAAGGAATATTATTCTACATGAACAGACACCATGGAAGGATATCAAGCATCACATATTGGCAATTATCTGTGTCGATAGTAGGATGCTGATGCTCTGCTGAAACATTGAGTTTTGAGCAATATTTCTTTGGCTATGTTTTATTAGGGATTGATGCTATAACTATTCTTGCAAAATGTTGAATTCATATTAGACCAAGGCTTGCTATTTTAAATGTTTGATTCACTAAGTTATCACATGAAGATGTTACTTTTCACATTAAAATGTGTTGAATGACTTTTCACATTAGCTTATACCTTTTCCTGGTTCTGTATTGGAGCTGTTTATGTTGGAAAATTCTATGGAGTCACACAACCTTTTGAAACCAATTTAGCTTTTGAGCTCCAAATGTGCTTTTTGTGTTCATCTGAACTTGTATGGCTTACCAATGTAAATCTAATAATTGAGATGCAGTTGTTGTGAATTGTTCATAATAGTGTACATATATATTGTTAAAAATGATGGTTTGGATAGACGACAGGCTCTTGCAAATGTTGGCACAAGGAACTTTAATTGTGGTGGGACATCTTTATGGCAGACAATTATTCCTTCCATATATGGATGATGTTAATTGAATTTATGAAAATCAAATTGACTTGGCTGATTGAAGATTGATTAGATTTGGTGAAGATTCAGAATTGATTTGGAAGAGTTGAAGATCACCATATTTAAGCAATTTGATTTTAATATATTTTTGGCATTTTATTTTCATATTTAATTGTATTTCTTTAATTTGCAATTACTTGGAGTTTATATAAAGGGGTTGCTTACTTTTGTAATAATTAGACTATTTAATAAAATGAAAATTGAGTTTTTTGATTTTTTTAATCCAAGTTAAGTGGTTAATATTTTAGTGAAGGAAATGGTAGTTTTAACCTTAAGTGAGAATTCTTAAAATAGCTTAGGTATTTGAGTGAAAAAGAATCACTTTGTTCCCCCCCCATCTTTGCCATCCTTCCACAACCCTCACCCTAGCTCACCTTTGAGGTTACTATCTTCGCCAGCCTCAGCTCCATGCCGATTGACACTCAATTTGATGAATCAATCTGTGTCCACTATACAGATCTCGTTCCCTTTGCAATCTTCTCCGGACGCATGGAAACATGCGTACGCGCGCACGTGCTCTCATGTGCAACCTGTGCGAGGTAACCCACACACGTCACTTGCACGCTTGTAGCCTCTCGCCAGCTATTCTAGCAACATTCTACCAACTTCGCTTGCCAATTGGGAATGCTAGCTATCGCTCGCCCATTGCCTTCGAGCACCTTCCCTGCATCGTTGCTTAAGCCCGCTTGAGTCCGAGCCCCGCTTGTACATTGCTGAGCACAATCCCAAAGTGCTTAGACTGTGCCCTTGCTAAGCCCCATTTGAGGGGGAAATTACATCCATTTGCTTAGTTTTCTTCAACTAAGATATAATATTCTTGAATCCAATTTTGATTTATCAATTTTTATTAAAAATTAATTTGTTCCCTTGGATTCTTCGATCAAACTCTTATTGTGTGATCCTAAAGTTACTCGAGTGATACTGCTGTTGGTTTATTGAATTTAAGTTGACAAGCACTAATTTAATTTGATAAATTCTAATTTATTGACAATCTAATTTAATTTAATTTTTTAAAGTAATATAGGTTTGTAGGATTTATTTTCATAATTTATTATATAATTATATTTTAGAAAATAATTTGACAATTCATCTTTTAAAATCTGTTGATTTAAAAATTTTGTGTATCATATATTTTTTATCTAGCATCAAATTGCAAGTTACATCAAAGGAGAACTAAAGGAGTGACTGTTCAAGATTGGCTAGACCATTTAATTGCAAGTTACATCAACTTCCCTTTACCTACTACAAAAATTAAAGTAGCTTTATACGAATTTTCAACAATTTCATAGACTGCCCAAATATTGGACACTTTTATTAAGCCCTGTTTGGTTTGGGGAAATTCTAGCCATGAATAAAATTTCCCCAAACTAAAAGCTTTATTTTATTTAAAAAAAATAAAAATAATATTTTATATCTTATCTTATATAAAATTTAACATTAAATGATTACTTTATTTCATATCCAATACAATTTTTAATATAACTCGCTTTATTTCACATCATACATATTTTTCAAAAAATTTCACAAAAGTTTTCCAAATTATTATTTCTTCCTCTAAGTTTCCTTTAACCAAACAGAGGTGTTCAAAGAAAATGTAGCAAACACGGACTTCAATAGTTTCTTATAGTATCATGCCGATCCCATGAATGCATTGAAGTCTTCTCATTGGAATCTTGTGTTGCACTTCATTTGTCTCATGACATATAATACTGTGCTTGAATGTTGTACTTAATACATTTTTAAATTACTTTCTGAATAGTACACTGGGCTTCTCTTATTTTTACATCGAAAGTTTGTGAACTGTATTTCTTAAAATATCTTCTGCACCTTTGTTTTCTCCAAATAGTCATGCAGTCCAATTTTCAAAAAAAAAAAAAAGTCATGCAGTCATGCGGAGCTCGTTATATGGACTATCTGAATCAGTATGGAAAAGAGGCATATTGCATGGAGTGATATGAGTACCATCCTCTTTTTCTGGATTCCGGAGCTTCTCTCCTCAATTGTCAAATGCTTGTTCATCAAAGGCAAATCTTCAGCCAAGAATGGCAGAAGAATCCGAGGCTTTCTATGTTGTTCGGAAAGGTGATATAATAGGCATCTACAAAAGTTTGAGTGACTGTCAAGCTCAAGTTAGCTCATCGGTATTGCCTTCCTAACCTTCATCTTTACATTTCTGCTTCTGCTTAATAATTGGCATTATTTTGTCCAAAATCTGTCATTGATTTACCTTTTGTCCTGCAATTCTGTTGTACATTGTAGGCTTTTGACATTTTTGTTGGGATAAACCACAGAATGTGTACGAATATGAAAGATTGTTGAAGTCAATGGTGTAAATCCCATAATCCTCATATAAGCAGAAAACATGCGCAAATCAAGAAAGAATTCTTAGATTTATATGGTTCTGTCCGATTGGGCTATGTCCTTGTCAACAATAGCCAAAATTAACAAGAGTTGTTATGGTGGAGAGGAGGTGGTACTGATCGGATTCATATGCAACACCTTTTAAAATGAAGTAATTAACAGATGGTTATATATTAATCCATGAAGGGTTTACATGGTACAAATACAATGTTTAATTTCCAAATTGCCCATGTAAAATGATAGTAATCCCACATGTTAGCCAAATTGATGCAAATGTTGAAATTCAAATTTCTAAATTTCAACAATCTTGTTGAAAGTTTCAAGTTGGTAATCGTCAATAAGAAAGAGGAAGTATCGAGCTTCTCCCAACTATTGAACACAACCCAGATCTAGTAGCTCAGTGATTGTAGTCTAATGGAGTCTTCATTTGATAAACAACAAGTTTTATTCTATGCTGCGTCCTGAAGACACTAAACTCACATGATTCTAGATTTGACAGTATGTGATCTCCCAATAAGCCGTATAGGACCAACTTCCTTTGTCTGATAGTCCTACCTTGTAGTATATATGAGTTATATGATTCACTCGTTTTATTCTTTCAGATTCTACACATACTTTAATATATGAAATTAATTTCATTTTAGATCCTACAAAAACTAAAATATAAGTACTGTACTTATTTCACATTTTACACAATTTTAATACAATTATCATCTATATTTTATATCTTATAAAATCTTCAATATAAAAAAAAAACTAATTTCATTTTTTGTCATACATGCATTTCAAAGTTGGCTAAAAATTGTCAAGCCAAAAGCTTTTTTTTATATATGCCAAGCAAGGCTATATGTGAACTTACTTAAAATTGTCAAAGTTGCATTAATTCCAATCTAGAACACCTTAGGATATCATTCTTCCTTGTTTCATTGTTTTTCATTTCGTTTTGGGTTTGATTTCTATGCTATCACCGGTGCTTGAACTTTTTAAAAACTGTTTTAACTTACTCAATTTGTCATGTAGAATCCAAATTGAACAACAAAATATACGAAATGGTTCTGTCTTGGAGACTATCTAGGTTAGCTGGATTGTTTGAAATGTTGTTGGTTGACAAGACTGCCTGGATCTCTTATGCGTTGATTCTAATAGCCATTTAAAACTCAATTTGCTGAGGGGTTTTCTCATCGTTTATGCATCTAATTGTGATATCTACCATCACTCTCTTGGAATAGTATCTTTTCTAGAACTATTAGACTTCCTCTCATCATCTCCTTCAATAATCTCCATTTTCAACTTATTCTTTCTTTTGTTACGCCAATATTTTCTTTAATAATTTCAGAATTGTACATTTTATTTCTGTTCTCTCCTTAGTCAGCCTCAAATGAAAGGATTGGCACTTGAAAAGCTTTCTATGTTCAAAACACAGTGACAACCCTCTTCTTTCGTGCTTTCACGTGTTCACACCAAGAACTAACTCTTGTAAATATTTTTCAAGTAAGTTTCTACTCTTTGTCAGTTTTGAGTAGAGCTACTTTCAAGTTTTTTAGTGTATTCACAAAAACTTTTGTTGATTTCACACTGTATATTTCTATCGAGAACTCTTTCTAGTATACAATTCTTTTCTTTCAAAACTTTTACATTATTTCCTCGTTGAAATTTCTCTCCCTGTGGTGTTTTCTAGATATTTTTTCGAGATATTCTAGATTATTTCTTTGGTAGCCCTAAGAAAGTCCAGACCTTCTTTATAAAACTCATTTTTATTAAAGTTGTTGTGCTCTCAAGACTACAAATCTTTTTCTCAATTTTCTTTTCCTTCTAGTGGAGGTGTTGGGTTTCTAGTCCTTAGTAAAGGAGTGATTATGGGTTTCCAGTCTTCCGGCTTGAGTCCGAAAAAGTTCGGCATGGGTTAGACTTGTGATGGGGAAAGCCTTCAGTTTGCTCCTTAGCTTGGAAGGATTGGGTTGTTAGTGTTTTTGGCTTTATTTCTGAAATATGCTTGGTTTTAGTGTTGAAATTCCCAAACGAGGAGCTTGGGAGTGGAGTAAGCTGCGATGATCGAACTACTATAAATCCTTCCTGTGCTCTTGCTCCTTCCTTAGATTGTAAGCTCCTCATTTTTGGTCTTGCTCCTTCCTTAGATTGTTGTTATTAACTCATGGTTCTTTTATATGTTGAGTTGCGTTTGGTTTACTTTGGCTAAGTTTGTGGTAGTCGCCCATATTTACTTGCCTGTCTGTCTAATTTCAGCTCTTGACATAAACAAATCTGACAGGTCCTGTTTCGTGGCTGAATAGCTTGACTGGTTTCATATGGTCTGTTTCAATGATCTATTCCTGTGTTTTGTTTGAATTTGGTCAAACTTCACTGTTTTCGAACTTCAAACTCTTAATCTCTTGTTTAGAAGCTTTACCGTCAATATATTATTAATCCTCATGTTCATGACTTTAGTTGATTGTTTTTTATCAACAAACTCTATTATATCAAAATTTATAAAATAATGATTGCCAAAAGAAAAATGTAAAATTACTGTTTTCAACCCCATTCTATGGATGCCTTACAGGCCAAAGGTTAGTGTCAGTGTCTACAAAGGTCAGTCTTTGAAAAACGACAGTAAATAGTATCTTTGCTGTACTTATCGATACACATCACATGCACTATCTTATATATACACATTACTTATGTATGGTGTTGTTGAGCTGGATGTCAAGCAACTTAATTACCTTAAAATTAATAATGCAATTACCTTTCACAATGTCATATCAGGGAATGCGGAGTTGATTCTGTTTTGAAATTCTGACTTGACCATCTCCTTCACTTTGTATTTTGGTTTTATCTTCCAAGCAACTTAATTACCACAAAAATTAGTGCAGTTACCTTTCACAATGTTATAACAGGATGCAGAGTTGATTCTGACTTGACTATCTATCAAAAAAAAAAAGAAATTCTGACTTGACTATCTTATTCACTTCGTAATTTTGTTTTATCTTCCGTAGAAAGTACTATTGCTGATGCTTATCTACGTTCATGGATCTCAAGTTTTAAATTTCAATAGGTTTGTGATCCTTCAATCAGTGTCTACAAAGGTTACTACTTGAGTAACGACTGTAAGGAGTATCTTGCTTCACATGGGTTTAGAGATGCGTTATATTCCTTGAACGCTTTACATTTAAAGGATGACATGTTTGGTAAGCTCGTGCCATGCCCTTTCCAGGTAATGTCCAAAGTAAACATTCTTTTCAGTAGCTCTTTTGAAATGATATTGTGCTAAACTGGTCAATCATGGATTGGCTTATTTAAAGTTGTGCTAAATTCTTGGAAAGGGTGAATACTTTCATCCGCATAGATCTAGTTGGATCTCTAGCTGACTAATCTTTTTTTAGATTTATAAGTTTCTGAATGCCGAAAGACAACTTATTCATGTTTTGAATTTTGGAATGAGATGCTTAAAGTATGTTTATTTAATGTGATGTTTTTGCGTAGACCACACTTAGGTAGTTGCAAAGATGGTTCTTGTGCTACAGCAAACAACGTGAACAAGTATAAAGTGACAGTGAAGAAGGAGAGGAAGCTCGATAAGAGCTCGTTCATGTTCTTTCATGAAGCTTAATGAATGAGCTTGACCATATGTTTAAAGGCTTGACCCTTATGAACAAGCTTAAACATATTACTTTTCAGCTTGTTTATATTTGTGAACAAAGATTGTGAACATTCTAATTTAAAGCTTGATTAATAGAGACATGCTAATTGACTCAATTAATATTAGGGTAAATATCATTCAGGTTCCTGAGGTTGAGGGTTAATATCATGCATGTCCACAAATTAAAAATCCAATTGGGCCCCTCAGTCTGAAATCATTTTCAGTTGAGTTCCTGAGATTGATATAAATATTTCAATTATGTTCTTTTTAATAAATTTCATTAGTTTTTTTTCCTATTCTTTTAAATAGAATTTATTTTAAATTAGATATTTAAAAAATAAAATGACAAAATACCCTCACCTTTTCCCTTCTCTTATCACTAATTCCGAGTACCAGCATCTCATGTAGTGGTGGCAAGATCTCGCGTGCGTGCAGTGACAATGCAAATCTCATGCTTATGTAGCGATCCCTGGAGTCCCATTTCTTTGACAACGGGCATCCCTTCTCATAAGGGGAGGCATGGCGGCATGCTTGGGGTGTTGCGACTACCCTTTGTGTCCCCGCACTCATGTAGGGACCTTAGGCAACCACACGCAAGCTCACGGCAGTTGTGTGCAACGAAGTTCTCACACAAGGGTCGCAAGTGGTGGCGGCGTCACGCATGGGCTTTGCAAGGTGAGAGATTGGAAGAGGGAGAGAGATTGAGAAGAGTATAATAGTAATTTTATATTTTTTTGTTAGCTTTTTAATAAAATGTTCCATTATGAAACATTTTGAATGATCCAGGACTTGTTGAAGCAATTTTAAAATCATGGGTCAACATAATATTATCCTTATCCCTAACCTTAGGGACTTGAAAGATATTTACCCTTAATATTATTTTAGGGTAAATATGATATAGGTCCTTGAGGTTGGGGGTTTATATAAATGTCCACAATTTTTGAAAACTAACATCTAATTCCCAGAGATCTATTAAAATTTTCAAACTAGTCCTTTAGGTTAGCTTACATATATCATCTAGGTTCTTTTAAACGTTTTTCCTTTTTATTTCATTAGCAAGTGGTAAAACTTAATTATTTAATAAATTTTTTGAAATTTCTTAACCGCCCTTTCCTATTTTCTCTTTCTTCTTCCTCTCTCCCTCCTACCTTTCGCTTTGTCGTGAAATAGAGAAGCAACCATCCATAAAGGCTATGATGACAAAAAAGACCGTGATGCTACCATTGATGATGGCAACGACACCACCGGCAATGCCAATTAAGATGCCCATCGAGTGCGCCTCTTCTTTTACTACCTTTCCTTCCACTTTTCCCTCTGTCTGTCCATCAAAATGTTGTGGGCTGGTGGCTCGACCCAAAGGTCTTGCCAGCGTCTCGGAGACTTGAACCATGGGGAGGAGCACTGTAATGCCTTTTACAGCTGCGATGAGATCAAAGCTGATCGCTACTACAATGATAATTCCTTTACCGATGATGCCAGTGAGCACCTTCTTTCTCTACCTTCTCTTTCTCCTTGTTTATTCCCCTTTCTCTAGTCACATTAGAGATTTGAGAATACCCCCCCACTTTCTCTCTCTCTCTTAAGAGGGAAGGGCTGAAGGAATTGCTTTTCCCTCCCATTCCAGGTAGTGATGGCGGTGTTAGAGGTTGTGTTGACAGAGGTGATGGCTTAGGGGTGGATGAGGTTGTTGAGACAGCGATAATGGCGATCTTGGTGGAGGATCAGGGCACTTGCATGTGGAGAGAGAAAGGAGATAGAAGCAAAGATATAGACATATAAGGGGATTTGGATCATTTATATATATATATATATATAATGGTACTTTGAATAAAAAAATTAGACTGAAAAATTTAAGTATACTCAGGGACCCATATGGTATTTTTAAAAATCGAGCACCTGTTTGATATTAACCCCTAATCTCAAGGACCTGTGTGACATTTATCCTTATTTTTATTTTTACAATGCAATTCTTAATCATATTATTATTCATTGTCATTGGTTACAGAAAACAGTTTACTTTTAGGTTTTTTTATTCCATGAATAATTGAAATTAGTGGTTGATGAATTCTTCATAACAGGTTTAATAATTGAGCTTTATATGGACTTGTTTAGATAGCTCAATTACAAACTCGATGCAAAGATTGATAGTTGGTTCGATAAGAAGCTCGATTTCTAGTTCGTTAACTAGCTCGAATCAAGCTTGAGCTCGTTCATTTGGAAACGAACTGAGCTTGAACATGACTGAAAAAGCTCAGCTTGTCTATGAACGAGCTTGAACAATGAAATCTGAAATGAGATTGAACATGAACACAACTAAGCTTGGTTCAGCTCAGTTCATTTGTAGCTTTGGTGTGTGGCATAGGAACAATAGATAAAGGAACCTGTAGGCTGCAGGCATGTTGTGCGAGGCGAGATCCTCATGCAGGTCGGGTCATAGATTCTTCCATACAAGGATGAAACCTATGCATGGGTTCAGTTGCACAAGTAGTCTCGTGCTTGAGTTCTACTGCTTAGGATTGAGACGTGCGTGGGTCTGTAGTGTGGGAGTAGGACCCGTGTGTGAGTCCTACCATGCAGAGGTGTGAGCCGTGCTTCGATTTTGTAGAGTAAGAATGAGACTCGCAAGGGGGACTATAGACGCAAATGATCGGGTAGGAGAAGCAAGCTGATCCGTTCTAGAAGGGTGATTGAGGTTGAAGGTTGGTTAGTGCACACAAACTTATTTGATTCTGGCTTAGTAGTCAATTACAGAGTGGGAGAGAGACTTAGGAAATGGGTTGGGAAATACCTTAGGTAAATTATGGCATTTAGGGATTCACTCAATGCCCTAATCCTTCCCTTCACTGGATTTAACACACAATGTAATGTAAGCATTTCATTCTAAGATTACTAATACAATACTTTAGAGCCTTTTATATAGACCCAATTATAATTTGAAATTTGAAATGTAGAGATGAAAATACATAATAATATATCAAATGCTACTTGTCTTGAAAGGAAATATAGTATATAAATCAACCCAAAATTTGTAAATTCTCATTCAGAATAAATCATCCAAAATGAGTGGGAATTTTTAATTTTGTTAATCATCCACTAATCATGCCCACTTTCAAATCCGCTTAGGTCAATCAATCCATTCAAATTGGTGCCATCTGGTGAGATCTCCGACATTGGGTGTATAGGATCTGTCTAAGAAGAATCGATAATCCAATAGTGTTGTATCGAGTTCAGATTAAGCAATAGTGACTACATGATATTTATCAATTCAAAAAGTGATGAATATGGATTTTTTATTTTTAGTTAATTTTTATGTTTCTTGTATGGTGGTGGTTGATTGATTGGAAGATATCTAAAAGTATCATATTTCCTTTGAAGAGCAAGAAATTATGACTTGATGAAATGGTTCACCTAACCTTTTGGTGCTTTAACTTAATATGTTGAAAAACTTGTTCTGAGACTCTAAAGAAGCTGAAAATTTCCTTTGAAAAGCAGAGAGTTATGACTTGACTAAATGGTTCACCTGTTCTTTTGGTGCTTTAGCTTAATATGTTGAAAAGCTTGTTCTGAGACTAATGAAGCTGAAAATTTCTTAGTAGTTTGAAAAAATAAACACAAATGACTTCAAAGTTTGTCCTACTTATTTTTATTTCAAAAGTCTCTTCCAATAAAGCATTTATGCTATGGTAAGTATGTTCTATTTAGTTAATGCAATATCACTTATCTATATTCATCACAACATATTGTTCGATGTTGCATTTTGCATGATCTTTTCATTTCTCTTTATTTCCTACAAAAAACAATTTTTGGTTTTCAGCAACCAAATGAATTGGCGTTTGTCGCAAAAAAGACTCCTAAAAAAAGTTCTCGAAGGAAAATAAAGGTAGTGGTTCATATCTTGCTTTTTAGAACTTTTATTCAACATTTTGTTATTACTAATTGTAGATTATATCTGAAGTTTACTTTGTTTAAATGCAATAACTTGACTTAAATGTTATTTTCAACCACCATATATGCTATTGTTTTATTAAATTTATTTAAACTTTTAGCACTCTCTTTATAGTGTTGTAAAATGTGTGAATTTTCATTGCAATCATATACATCAATAACATGTGATCATGAGGTCTTTATTTACATTGGTAGTGCTTACTAGATGATAAGGCAACATCATGATGACAAGTTTCTTTCCTTGATGTGTTCCGGTCGTTAGAATCCTATTGGTTAACTGGTGAGGACACGATTTCATCTGATCGTCTACACATCCCAGGCAGATTTTATTTTTGACATTTGAGATCTCATTATGTGGCATCAATATAGATGGATGGATGAATGACTGTCTGCCAGAGGCCTCGTCTGTCCGTCTTCTCATCGTCAGCATCTGCTCAATGCGCAAACTTCTTCCTGCTCATCCGTTCTTGTGCAAGTCTGAGGTCCCTCCTCCAAACCCATGCCCAACTCCTCCTACGCGGAGTCGAGCAGAATGATTTCATGCGTGTTCTGCTTGTGAGATCCTATTCATCCTTCAGAAGACTCGATTCGTTGCGCTCAATCTTGGGTTCCACCCCAAACCCATCGACCATGTTGTGGAACTCCGTGATCAGGGAGTTCGCCAGAGCTGGCCGGCATGGCGAGGCAATCCAATTCTACCATGTAATGCTGCAGCAAGGCGTGGTTCCTGACAAACACACCTTCACTTTTGCAGTGCAAGCTTGCGCTGGGGCTCTTGATTGTAGAACTGGCATTTCAGTTCATGCTGAGGTTGTGAAAAGGGAGCTGCAAGGGGATGTCTATATTGGGACAACTCTCGTTGATATGTACTGTAAGCTGGGAATGGTCGACATTGCATATCAGGTGTTTGATTCAATGCCCAGCTGGGATGTTGTTACTTGGAATGCAATGATGGCTGGTTTCTCCCAGAATTGCCGGCCGAATCGAGCTATGGGTCTGTTCAGGGAGATGCAAATGAATCAGGTAGTGCCCAATGGAGTTACTTGTCTGAGCGTGTTTCCTGCTGTATGTGAGCTCCATGATACAAAGCTATGCATGTCTGTTCATGGTTTCATCATCATCAGGAGACTGCTTCTGCCTGCTGTTGCTAATGGCTTGATGGATGCTTACTGCAAGTGTGGAAGTACTTGGGCTGCTCGACGGGTTTTTGATGAAATCTCGAGCAACAGAGACGATGTTTCTTGGGCAACCATGATTTCAGGCTATGTGTACAATAGCTGTTTTGTGAATGCTTTGGGGCTTTTCGATGAATTGAGAATGAGGAAGCTTAAATTGAATGAAGTTTCTGTTCTGAGCGCACTGTCTGCTGCTGCTGAAACAAGGGATTTGGAGAAGGGGATGAAGATTCATGTTTATGCGATTAAGAGCCAAATGCAGTTGGATATCTCTATAACGACGATGTTGACAACAATGTATGCAAGATGTGGGGAAGTTAGAAGAGCAAAGCTATTGTTTGACGGAATGCAAAAGAAGGACGTTGTTGCTTGGTCTGCAATGATCTCAGCCTTTGCTCAAGCTGGTCATCCCGAAGAAGCAGTAACTGTTTTCAGAATGATGCATTTGGAGGGCATTACGGCCAATAGAGTCACAATCGTAAGCATACTTTCCGCTTGTATAGACTTGCTAGATCTGATTTTAGGAAAGAGCATACATTCGATTGCCTCGAAATTCATCAATTGTTCAGATGTTACTGTGGGGACTGCACTGGTGGCTATGTATGCTCAATGTGGACTACTAGCTTCTGCTCATAGCTTATTCGATTCATTGCATGACATAGATGTTGTTAGCTGGAATTCATTGATTGATGGATATGCTCAGGTTGGGGATGCTGATCGTGCTATAAGATTATTTCATGATCTATGTCTCACTGGATTGGAGCCGGATCGTGGAACCGTTGTGGGTGTGCTTTCAGCATTTACAGTATCGAATAAGCTTCGAGAGAGAACTGGTTTTCATTGCTTGGTTATAAAGAAAGGGTTTCTATCAGATCTTCATGTGAAGAATGCCTTAATTGACATGTATGCTAGGTGTGGTGACCTTAATTTTGCTGAAACTGTTTTCATTGAGACAACATCTTATGAAGATGTGATATCTTGGAATACCATGATTGCAGGATTCATGCAAAATGGGCTTGCAAATAAGGCAATGTATGCTTTTTCTCAGATGAGAAGTGTGGATATGAAACCCAACTTAGTCACTCTAGTAAGCATCATTCCGGCAGCAGCTCTCCGTTCATCTTTGAGAGATGGTTTAACTCTTCATTGCATCGCAGTAAGGATTGGCTTTGAATCTCAAGTGCTTGTTGGCAACTGTTTGATCGACATGTATTCAAAATGCGGGCGTCTTGATCTTGCTAGGGATGTGTTTGATCTTATGAATTGCAGAGATATAGTATCATGGAACGCCATGCTCGGAGGATATGCATTGCATGGAGTTGGTGAAGGTGCCATGAATCTTTTTTCATATATGAAAAATGAGTCTATTCGCCCAGATTCTGTTTCCTTCTTGAGTGTCTTGTCTGCCTGCAGGCATGCAGGTTTGGTTGAACAAGGAAGGAAAGTTTTTTATTCGATGAGCTCCGAATACTCTCTGGAACCTAATCATAAACATTATGCTTGCTTGATCGATTTGTTGAGTCGTGCCGGGCATTTCGATGAGGTGTGTGGGTTAATTAAGGAAATGCCAGAGGAGAAGGATTCTAGTGTTTGGGGAGCAATTCTCGGTGCCGCCAAAAGTCATTCGAATGTGCAGATGGGAGAATTGGCTGTAGAGTACTTAGTGAAACTGGAACCTCGAAACCCAACTCATTATGTGATTCTCGCAAATATCTACGCTGAGTCTGGAAAGTGGGCTGATGCTGGAAAGATGAGAGCTGCATTGAGCAGGATGAGCCTATGTAAAAGCCCTGGATTTAGCTGGGTTTAGATCAGAAAAACACCTTTCACACTGTCAGAGCTGATTGCCTACTAATGCCCTGCCCACAAGTGTGCTGAAATGGCTGAAAAGTTCAGTTTCTTCCCTTGAAGAAGGTAAATACACATAAAGAAGAAGGGAGGGAGGTCCAGTCCAAAGGTTTCAAAGGGAAGAATGGATTACAAGTTGAACTCGGTGCTTCACTTTTGGACTTGGGATTTTCCCCTCCCTTACGGAAAATGTAACCCTTTTTGTGGGAGTCCTGAATCCCGATGGAGTTGGAATAGAAGCACCACAGAGTGTCCTGTTAGAGATGGCACTTTTATTACTATTGGATTCAATCATTCACGGTTGTGTACATTGATATGAATCTCCTTTGTTTAGATGAGGTATGCTTCCCTCGGAGTTTTTATGTAGTTCGCCCTTTTTAAGAGGTGCTTTGTTTATTCTTAGCAGGCAACACAGGCCTCAGATCTTCAAAAATAGAAAATATTTGTCATGTTACGGTACACATCATGCACTTCGCAACATGGGCCTCAGATTGAAGGTAATATTCTAAATCTTGTTTAAGTATAACAACAATTGGGGGACCCATATCTCATATGCATTGTAACTTAGACTGTGGGAAGTTAAGCTAAAGATGACAAGCAAGAGAGCACTGAGAAATAACATGAAAAGAGGGTTTTGGAGGATGAAATTGAGGGAAAAAAATGAATCAGTCTTCCATTAGGCTTTCATTAACAAGGTTGCGCTGCTTTCATCGCTATTATATATTTCTCGTGGGTTCTTGCAGGCATAGGTTTTCTCAGGTTGGCCGCGAGGGGCCTTTAAGAGGACTTTAAGATCCTTGGCGCAAGAAGAAGGGGTGATCCTTTTTCATCTTCTGAACACCATCTTCTTCTTGTGTTTGGGTTTAATGAAATGAGTTTGTATAAATTGATAAAGCTTTTTGGCTTTGTGCAATAAGTAATATTGCTTACTAAGGTGGGATTCAATGTTAGATTATGGTTATAGTTTTAGAATTTTTGTAGGTTGATTGAGGTAAGAAGTTTGTTACTTATTTGAATAGGTTCCCTCATTGTGTGGTCTCTTTTGAAGCATGTGATATTTCAATGTTAGTTGATTCTAACTATTTCTATGTAATTGAAGAGTGCTCATCGACTCGATTGTTATGGCAGAACAATATACAACAATATAAGGGCCGGAAACTATATTGAAAATTGTTGGAGTGCCCTCATTCATTTAGCATGAGAAGGATTCCTTGAAAACCCTCCAAGTAGTGCAAGTGAACCTAAGCCAAACCCCAATTTGAATTGGAAGATCTCAAGTGGCTGAAAATTTTAGAAATTCTACGATTATAATAGATTTCCAAGATATGTGCATCATTCACATTACTCGATTGATATCATGTATTCGCTTCTGCTGCATTACGTATGTAAACAAAAAACTTAATAGTGACAGCCAACTATCTTGCACATTTAGTTACCCAAAGTAATTATGATTGAGGGAGGGGAATGCACCACCCCTTTGAATTTTATAATATCTTTAAAGAGAATATGATTTGATACACTTTTTTATATATTTTTTATGTACTATTCTATAACCTAGGTTACAACTTCAAGTGTAATTGAATGCTAAGCATATAGAAGCTTTCTCGAAAGCAAATGAGGTGGCATAACTTTCTAGAAGAATTTGATTTATGTCAAGGGGTACAAGCTAGATAAGGCTAATCTTGTTGCTGATGCCTCAAGTAGAAAAGAGAAAATTAGCCGACATTAATTTCTAGAATTAGACATGAAGAGACACATCATGCAAGACTTTGAAGCATGATCTCACACCCAAATCGATCAAAGCCTTAATAAAATTAAAGGCAACACAAGAAGGTTTTGGATTGACACCACCACCTGTTTGGACCAAAAGCTTAAAAAGTTTTGCTAGGGCATTGGCATTTTTTTGTTTTTTATTTTGTGATGCATGTATAATGCAAAATAAAATTAATTAGATATATTAAAAATTATGTAGGAAGTAAAATAAAATAGAATAATGAGAGTTTGCCAACTTCCACAATTAAAAGAAGAAAGTGGAAAGTGATCGTAGAGTAACATTTAAAAAAAAAAAATCACTAGAGCAAAGTCCAATTTTTAATAGACTTCCAAGCCAGATGATAAGTGATGAAAAGAGCCATAAATGAATCATATTACATCAAAAAAAGAGAAATTTTTTTGAATTATATAAATAAATAATATAATTTCAAATAATAGGTATATCTTCCGAAAAATCGTGAAACTAATAATTAAAAACTATATAGTCAAGCATAATTGAAATGAAATAATACTAAAATAAGTGACTTCAGAAATACTGAAGTCACGTAAAATTAAAGCAAAATAATACATTTACATTGAAATCATGCGATGTTGCAATCACCTAATTTTTTTGTGATTGGTTAAAGCTTTCAAGAACTCAAAGCTTCAAAGAGTTTCACGCACACCAATCTAAACAGCTGTTCTCGCCCAAAACACGTTCATTATTAAAATTAATTACAGCTTAAATTATGCAATTAATTATGGTTAATAAAATTAATGCTAATGTAATAAAAAACTTATAGTTACAATATAAATAACGCATGCAGCTCATGGGGATGTGCTAAATGGGATGTTGGACGCTGCTTTGCAGATTTACCACCAGCAGAGCTTTAAGTTCGCTCATAATTACAACAGTTATAACTAGAATAACAATATATCTTTAAATTTTATTACAGTTTTTAATATATATATATATATATATATATATATATATGCATTTTTTTTTATAATTTCATATGCTACTATTTCAATATTATCACAAGCTCTATTTCACATCTTATATAGATACAAATATAATAAATAATTAATTTTATTTTACGTTTATAAACAACTATCAAGATGCTACAGAAACTACAAGAATAATTGCGGACAAAATGGAATAAGAACGGGATATTTACAGGCTTACACATGATTGAAAATTTTAATTAGCTTTATTCAACAGCTCACATAATCGAGTGGACTTTCGAGTATATTTGTAACCTAAATGAAATGAATTTACAAGGATAATTTCCTCTTAAAACTTTTCATGTATACACCCTATTGGAATATGCACATTGTTAACACCAGGATGTAACATTGAATTTCAGCCGTCCACGTGACTCTTTAAAGATGCTATACTTAACTTCTACTTTACAGATCTCTAGCTTTGTAGGACGATGATTGGCCTCCGCACCTTCCGGAGACGACGTCCCAGCTGCAGCATCCCCACAAACATTGGGCACGATGTTTCTCTGGCTCCCTACAACCATCGGCCACGATAGTTAAACGCTTGTTCTGCGTCACATCAGGCACGATGTTTCTCTGGGTCCTTACAACCATCGGCCACGATGGTTGAACGCTTGCTCCACATCACATCAGACACGATGGTTCAACCTCAGCATAACATCGGGCACGATATTATTTCTCCGGCCCCACCTGCGACAATACCGCTTTTTGCCAGCGTGGACATCCATAGAGAGCCAGCATGCTCAGCACAAGTCCCCATGAGGCTCGAAGGCCAAGGACCCACATGCTTGAAACTGCTGCAAGTTCCCAGAAGACACGAAGATCAAGAAGCTACTTGCTCCATCCACTACTATCAGTCCCTTCAAAGGCCGATAGAAGTTGCACCGCCAGTATGGATTCAACAAACAAAACGTCCAACACCCATCCCATCAAATCCGCCGGACTCCATTGCAACTCTCCTATAAATACCTCTGACGAGCCACGCTGAGGAGGGGAGAAAAAAGCAGGAAGACAGAGCAGGAAGGAGTAGAAGAAAGCAAGAAGCGAGAACTAGAAGGAGAAGGGGACGAACAAGACGAAGTCACCACAATCACCCAGGATACACCCTGAGATACTTGTAAATATTCCTGTAAATGAGAAGAGACATTGCTTGTAATCTTCCTTGTACTGGTCTCTTCGACCAGACCCTCTCTTCCTTAGTAAAATCTCCTCATTGATGCCTGGTGGACGTAGGGGATCTTCTCCCTGAACCACCTTAAATTCCTGTGTGTTACTTCGGATGTCATTCTTCCCCTTTAACACTCTAACCCCTTTGGCCGAATGCCACGTACCGTTGATTCCAAAATTCACATTTTGCCATCAACAATTTGGTGCCTTCACGCAGGATCAAACCAGATCCCTTCAACCACTCATGGAAGAAAATCACGGCAGGAACCACGTTCTACAAGAGGAGCGCCAAGTCGCACCGGCGTCAGAATGACCCCGCCGGAAACGACCACCAGCTGAATTTCAAGGAAACGACCACTAGTTCGAAGCTCTTACGCACGCGGTTGCCACTCTTTCCCAGATGATGAATACCTTCCTCGCCAACTTTCCAGCTCTCAGCAGCAGAGACCCCTCCCTCTGGCCCTGCTTCTTAAGGGCTCTCCTCTCCCGCCGAATGCGGAACACCGCGTGCTGCTCTCTGAAGAGACCAACACCCACGCTGCAGCGGGGAGTCTCCCCAAGTCTATCCACTGGCTTCCCCGGTGACCACCATCTTCTCGCCCGCTATAATGGCCGCGCTGGTGCCCCGCGGCTACAAGGCCCCTAGAGTCAGCGACTAGAACGGCCTCAATGATCCGACTCAACATGTGAAGCGCTTCAAGAATGCCCTAGCGATGGGTGACCCCATCTCCGACGCATACAAATGTCGCCTCTTCCGAAACACCTTGACAGGACTAGCGTTGGACTGGCTTGACGAAATCCCTCAGGGATCTATCCAAAGCTTATAGCAGTTCTCCGAACAGTTTCGTACTAGGTTCGACACCTCAAAAACCACCGCCCGCACGATCCATGAACTGTGGCAAATAAAGCAGGGCCCTAACGAATCCCTGCGCGAGTA
Source organism: Apostasia shenzhenica (assembly GCA_002786265.1). Classification (NCBI taxonomy): domain Eukaryota; kingdom Viridiplantae; phylum Streptophyta; class Magnoliopsida; order Asparagales; family Orchidaceae; genus Apostasia; species Apostasia shenzhenica. Next base: position 2,863,669 of record KZ451886.1, on the reverse strand, counting down.
CATGGATCAATTCTCCAAGATGAATGCAGAGACGAGGGACACGATGGACGACAGGTCGACCATGATCTTCGTCCACAATATACTGCCCGGGGAGCTGTATGACTCCTTCGTGGATGACATGCCAAAGACGCTCATGGAAGTGAGGTCCTGAGCCAAAAGACACATCCACCTCGAAGACGCAAAGGCCCTCATGGTGAACCCAAGGAGGGAAGACGTCTCCCCCCACGACGAGGAGGGCGACACCCGAAGTCAGAGCCAGGCACTCCCAGCCGCAACTATCGGGATCGAAGATTCACCGCGTCGTACGGGAAGCGCAAGTTCGACGATGACCCTCCTTGCACACCGACGCCGGCTCGCATTACCGACGAGATTTTTTCTATCCTCAGGGACAAGGGTTTCGTCCACAACTGCAGTAAACGCCAACCACCTCAGCCTGGCGAGGACTCCACGAAGTTCTGCAAGTTCCACCAGCGCTACAGCCATCTCATTCACGAGTGTCGCTCCTTTCGGGCGCTCGTCAATGAATACATAGAGAAGGGCTTTCTCACCGGCTATAGGAAGATCAAGGAGCCGCCATCAAAAATAGCATGAGCACTTTTCCCCTAAGACGAACCCTCGGCGGCTTCACCATCGGCCCCACAAACATCGAAGAGCAGCGAGAAGAAGGCTGTGTTGTCTATCTTCGGCTACGACTACACCTCCCTATCTCGAGGACGCCCAGAGGTATGTGCAGTAGAAAACCCCTCTTTCCTCCCTGACATCGCTTTCACTGCAGGACGCTCCCTCCCTCCATGACGGTGTCCAGCTTCTCCGGCAACATCTACGAACCGTCGGGCTACGCCACTCTACGCGTCACCCTCGCGGACAATCCGAGGAAGGAGACGAGACAGATAGACTTCATTATTATTGACGCTCCCTCCGGCTATAATGCAATCCTGGGGCGGCCCGCAATCGCAGCATTCCGCATGGTACCATCCACCTTCCACCTGTGCATCAAGTTCCCCACGCCGCTCGGCATCGCCACTATCAAGAGAGATGGAGCTGGGACCAAGAAATGCTTCGAGATAAGCGCCCGCCTTCACACAGATCATCTGGATCCCAGGGAGCATGCTTTGCCCTCTTTGAAGAAGGGGAATACCTAGCCTGGAACGACGATTGCCGACGAGCCTTCCAGTCGCTAAAAGAATACCTGCTGTCACCACCGCTACTGTTCGCTCCACTCCCAGGCGAGGATCTCCTCTATCTCAGCACCACCGATAGTTCGATATCGGCGGTGCTCGTCCGCGAAGAAGGTCGGCAGCGCCCGATCCACTACATCAGCCACATCCTCCACAGTGCCGAATTGAGGTACCCTCCTCTCAAGAAACTCTTGAAAAGCCTCCACCATTCGTCTCTCTTTTTTTACTAAAATCACAGGAGATGACGACAGGGTTTGATTATTGTGTATGATTCCTGCAGCTTTCATCTCGTCCATTAGCTTCTCAATATCAGCCTTCTGCAGGTAAGGATACCTGTAAGATTTGAGTCTCATTGGCTCAGTGGCTTCTTGTGCAGTATGCAGTGGTCATGATTTCTGGGACGAGGCAACTCCTTTGGCTCTTTGAAGATCTCACTCTAGTGGTTTATGAGCCTTCTTAGTTCCCTTTGTTGAGTTTCATTCAAAAGCTGAGCATTCTAATTCCAGATAACTTCATTAACAGCGTCAGACTCAAAATCTGCTGCATTACTGATTGTTGAACCAGAAACTCAAGAGAAAGAGCTCTGAATTTGCTTGTCCTGTCTTTCTCCTTTTGGAATCTTGAGATATTGCTGTTGGTTTCCCCTTAAAAAAAAATTATGCAATGGAAAACTTTATGCATTGTAACCTTGGGTATCATGTATACTCTTCTTTTTTTGTTACTAGATTAGCTGAAATAAATGCAGATGACCTGTATTCTTGAGTTCGATGGAGCTTCTAAAGGAAATCCTGGGAAGGCTGGTGCTGCGGCAATCCTCCGAAATGTCGATGGAAGTGTGGTAAGAACATGGAATTTATCTCTTATGTAAGTTATTCATTCCATTGTGTTGAGATATGTGGTTTGGGCGATGATAATCACGCTGTTTTATATGCTAGCAGTCGGAGAACTCATTAGATATTTACGTAAACTAGTGGGTGGAATTTGTTGAATTCTTTTGTTATTCTTTTGAAGTTGCAAACCTTCTCCAACTCTTATAAGCTTTCTACATTCATTATTGGAATATAGGTTTCCTGTGTACGCGAGGGCTTAGGGACGTCCACCAACAATGTTGCTGAATACAGAGCTTTGATATTGGGTCTAAAATGTGCTCTTAGGAAAGGTTGTAAGCATATTCAGGTGCAGGGTGACTCCCAACTTGTTTGCATGCAGGTTTGTTTTCCTATTTTTCCTAATTGTCATTCTCTTAGTTGTTGACTTCTTATCATTACTTGAAGATCAATGGCACTCAGATGAGATTGTGCATCATGGTGCTTTGATGAATGGTGTATATTTTGTCATTTTATTGTACGTAGTTTGTGAGGATTTGAATTAATCAAGGTTTAATTTTTAATTTATCTTAATGATTTCAGTAAGATTTTTAAGCCCGACATCACCTATTTTTGCTTTAGCATGGAATTAACTCTTTTATAGATGTAATCTGTAGTTAAACATTCAGGAGAACGGTTGACTAATAAAATTTAGTTTTAGTGAAATCTGGTTCTGGGATTGGGTCAGTTTGAGGTTCCAGGAGGGATTGATGTTCAAGAAAGAAGATGGAAGATTTTTGAACTATGTCATATTTCTGGAGAAAGTAGAAGAAAAAGTAGAGAGAAAACACTAGCTGACTTCCTTATCTGCCTACCCAATCTAGGCCAATATTCTATCACGGCCCTTCAAAACTTTCTTCAAGTTGCTGATTTGGATTGTCCTCAGTTCATTCTAGAATTATACTATTGTGAAGGATCAAGATACTTTGATCTTTTATATATGATGATCACAACGACAAGGCCTTGTGAAGCCCATGTGATGCATTAACCCACTCAGAAGGCAGCTAAAACGAACATAATTATATTTCATGAAAAATGAAAATTTCAGGCAGGGTCTTAATTTTGTTCTCCTTCACAAAGATTCCTCCCATACCCTCGTCAGCCAATAAGAAACTCATGTTAATTCGCATGAGCCTTTCGCTTTATTCCCCATTGAAGGTTAATTTGGCTTTAGTATAATATTCCAGTGAAATCCCCATTTATGAAGGAACCGATAGGCATCTGAAGTAGTTCCACTATGCTTGCTTTCGTTCTTCTTCACGCACACTGCACAAGATAGATAATTAACTTTTCTTAAATCTTCATCTCCAATTATGGTAATTTTTTTACTCAATTTCTATTTCCAACATTTTGATTTTATTTGATTTTTACCGGTTAATTGAATTGGCATTGGTCATGCCACATAAAAGCTGGGCATAATTCCCATAAGAATTGGAATTTGTGGCGTTCATTTTGAATTAATTCGAAGTACCTATGAAAGTTTTCCCAAGCAGCTTTAGTGAAAAGAAATTTTCCGTCTTGTAACAGATGATCCTCCTCTACGGATATTAATGTTCTTGGATTTTGATATTTTTTCATTGTTTTCAAAAGTTATGATTTCTGTATTCAAAAATTAGGTCCAAGGTCTCTGGCAAACAAAAAGTCACAACTTGGCAGCTTTGTGTGAGGAGGTCAAAAGCCTGAAGGATATGTTTCAGTCCTTCCATATCATCCAAGTCAAGAGGGTAAAGAGTCTCATTCTTTATTTATTTTGGCAATGTGGGACTATTAACTTGCAAGGCAAAGCTCCATGCATGGCTGCGGAAATTTGGTTTTTTTTTTATTTAATAGCTTTCACTTAATTTTCTTATGGAAATACACCACTCTTTAGTATTTAATATAAAGGTTTACTTATTTTTTATTATTTATAATTTTTACAGGAAATATGAGTTGTACTTTTATGAATATATTTCTTAAGAATAGATTTTACTTTTTATTATTCGATTCTTTAGAAGAAATTTGAAAGTTTTCGTATTATCAATATCTTTTTTGAAAATATCTTCTTATTTTTTTATTACTTGACAACCTTTTAATAGAAATAAATATTTTATTCAAACAATTTAAAAGTTGTTTTGAATTTATTTAATCTTAGTATTGAATTATAATTTCATTTTATGAATATTATCTTTATATTTTATTTATTATTATTATAAAATAATATTTTTAAAATATTTGTTAAATTGTTAAATTGTTAAATTATTAAATTATCACGGTTGGTTCTTGATTTGACTCTAGTTAAACCTTAAAACTTTGAACCCTTTATTCCAACGGTTCTACAACAACAACAACAACAACAACCAAGCCTTAATCCCACTAGGTGGGGTCGGCTACATGAATCCTTTGTTTCCATTGCGCTCTATCAGTTACCAAATTCTTATCTAAGTTTAAGTAACTAAGATCACTCCTTATAGTTTCTTGCCATGTCTTCTTTGGTCTCCCTCTTCCTCTTTGTACATGGGCAAAATCCAGTAACTCAATTTTTCTAACTGGAGCTTCAATTGGCCTGCGATTTAGATGTCCAAACCATCGAAGCCGACTTTCTCTAAGTTTATCCTCAATTGGTGCAACACCAACTTTCTTTCGGATATACTCATTTTTCATTCTATCCTTTCGTGTATATCCACACATCCACCTTAACATCCTCATTTCTGCAACATTTATTTTATTTGTATGTTTTTTCTTTGCAGGCCAGCATTCAGCACCATATATCATCGCTGGTCTTACAACAGTTTTATAAAATTTACCCTTAATTTTGGATGGGATTTTTCTATCGCATAACACTCCAGAAGCATTTCTCCATTTTACCCAGCCTGCTTGGATCCTGCTAATAACGTCATTATCTATTTCGCCATCATTTTGTATAATTGATCTAAGGTATCTAAAGCGCTCACTCTTCTTGACAATTTGATCACCAATTGTCACATCTTCAATATAACTATTTCTTTCTTGACTAAATGTGCACTCCAAATATTCAGTTTTTGATCTACTGAGATGCAAACCTTTAGATTCTAGAGCATTCCTCCAAAGCTCTAGTTTCGCTTTAGCTCCCTCTTTAGACTAATTTGGTTTTCAAAACATTGGTAATAAAAATCGATTTGTTGTATAAATCTGATTGGACTTATTCAATGAAAAATCAATAATTATAAGAGCAAGAGTTGAGCTAGATTCAGAGAAAAATTAAAGTAAATCAAGGGATCACGAGATTATAGAATTGTTATTATCAAAATTGAAAAATGAAGAGATTCAAAAGCTGAACAAATTATGCTACTGATTATATGATGTTTTTATCGCGTAATTTCTTTGAAGGGATTCAACGCTGTTGCTGATAATCTGGCAAACACAGCCGTTACTCTTCCAGGTAAGCAACCAAATGCTATGTTCTTTTTGCAGTGATACACTGATGTTGAGATTAGTTGATGCTCATCTTTAGGCTCAAATGAAGCTTATTTTAGATCATTTCAAACTTTTCTTCTTCAAAATTATCTTTGAAGGCTAAAACCTCGCGAAAGTTTGTATAATTTTTTAAAATTTTGGTACATAGTTGAACCTTAGCCTTGCCCCGTGCCGAACAATTGCTAATTTTTGATCCGATTTTTTGCAGTTGGAGAAGTTTGCGAAGATAGCGGTCCATTCAGCTGAATGTAAGGAACTTTTTTTACGGAGTTTATCCAGCAAACCAGGTATGATTACATTTTTCATTATTTATTATTATGATGTCAATTAAACTTATGTTCTCCTGTCAATAGAAAGGGGAGAAACTGAGGCTGGAGCTAAATCTATGTAATCGAATATATTTTAAGTTTTTAACTGATTCGAGATCAAAATTGGTTTAAAGCTGTACTTTCTTATGAAGGCAGTAGATTGGGCCATGGAGCAAATGTGGCATTCTCTCAGTCCAGTTGGCTGGGATCAATCTCCCCACAATGAGGGAAAGAAATCGAAGTCACCTGTGCCCCAAAGGTCTCTAATCTGGCTCGCACGCACGCACCCTTCAAAATAAAAGGTTAGATTTACATTTTTTTTTTTCAAAAGTCAATGCAATGATCAGAAATCAACTGAGCTTTTATCATTGGGATGGCCAAGATTTTGAAAATCGAATCGAACTGTTAGAACTATAGAAGTTCAAAGTTTGAAGAGTCCATTGGAATTAAATTGAGATTTGATTATTGAGGTGATTTAATAATAATAATAATATATAAAATATAAAGATTATATTTCTAAATTCACTTTTTAAAATTTAATTCTAATAACTTTTAAGTCTTTTAATTTATATATCTGTAAAAAATAAATTTTAGATTCTTTCAAAATGTTTCTTAAATAATAAAAAAATAGATGATAGTTTAAAAAAAAATTATAATAAAAATTTAAAAAATTTAATTTTTTAATAAAATTATTAATAATAAAAGTAAGATGATATTTATAGAAGTATAAAAAAAAAGTTTTAAAAAAAAGTGTTAGAAAAGTATGTTTTTATGTTAAATATTAAATAGTACTATTTTTTATAAAAAAAATATTTAAAAAATTTAAATAAAAGTAAATTAATTAATCTATAGCTAATGAAAGTTATGTGAGTTATTTTTTGTAAAATTATAGTCTCATATTGCATTTGAAAGTCTCAAAATATATTTTTATAGTTTTTTTGAAGCTTTGAGTTCAAATTTGTTGAACTATTATGGTTCAATGATTTTGTGGTTCAACCTTAATTTTGTCTAGTTCAATATAGTTCTGTAGCAAGTTAGATATTGGGATTAGACCAAATCGGTTCGATGACCAGTTCACGGCTGAATTGGCTGATTCAATTCAATTTTTAAAACTACTGGGATAGCAATGTTGTGTAAATCCTTTTAAGCCGCTTTTAATGGGATGAGCATGAGGATCAAATTTATACCCTTGGCCCTGTTTGGCGCGAGACCAAAACAAGATTAAAATAGTATTAGTTTAAAAATTAACATTAAATAATAATAAATAAATTATTTTAATTATTTTACATAAATTTTAATATAAAAGATAATATTTTAGTTCACATACTCAATAATTTTTAATAAAAATATAAATTTTATTTCACATCTTAGATCAAAATATTCGATTTGAATATTTTAGAATCGAATATTTTAGTCTAGAATATGAAATAAAATTGATATTTTTATTTTAAATTATTGAGTATATAAAGTAAAATAATATTTTTTATATTTGAATTTGTGTAGAATAATTTAAAAAAAAATATTTATTATTATTATTATTATTTTTTAAATTAGTATCATTTTGGTTCTGTTTTGGTCCTTGCGCTAAACAGGGCCAGTTTGAATTTTGGAAATTTGACTCTCAAAGAAGTGTTGGGTTTTTTGAAAAACTGTTGCATCCGGTGAATGAATCACGTTAGTTGTTCAGTCGCGAACAGTGCCACACTATTTGACTGCGAACTTGTGGTGTTGGGCCTACGGTTTCGGACGGAGCGAAAGAAAACAGAAACCCTCTAAATGAATAGTTTTGTCAAGCCAATTGGATTGTACATTACTGGATAGTCCATTTAGTATACATGCATCAATAGAAAGTATCTGTCCAAACAAAATAAATGTAGTTTGAGATTAGGTAGATATCAGTTAAAGAGGACATTTGGTAAAAGTATATTAGACCGTCTAATTGGCCTAAACGGTCTGTTCGGTTAGGCTAACTATATTGTTGGTCCGACTTTGTTTTCTTTCGCTCTGTTCACTTCACCGTTAACCCTATTGTCGGGTTCGCTGCAATCATGCGGTGTGGTGCCACTCACGAGCAAACAGTTGGCGTGGTTCACTTTGTTTGCTGGCCAAACAATAATTTCTTGGACTTTTTATGCTCATTCTTCTCAACTCACATTTAAATTGAATATATATGTCTGAAATATGCTTGTTTATTATAAGTTGAGTATTTAATTTTAATGTCTTAAAAAAAAAGAGTATTTAATGTAATTTTAATTTTCTTTATTTACTGCAGTATTTTTCTAGTTCTAGGAAATTTTTTTATCTTATCTTATTTATGTTTGGTTGGAGGAATTGTTTTTCTCTAATACAAATTTTAATTATAAAAATTAATTTTATTTCACATTTAATGTAAATATAAATATTAAAATTTAAAGTATTTATATTTTACATATTTTTTAAAATTAAAATAAAATTCTGTCTCATTAAATTTTAAAAATAAAATATTTTTCTCTCTCTTTTAAAAAAATTCTCGGATCAGATGAGAAGCTTTTGGCAGATGGGAGGATCCGTCTCATGAGGGGGAGTGTGGGGGTTTTCGGGGCTTGTAGAAATAGAATGACAGGTGCGTATGAGTTTTAGGTCTCGTTTGTTTCGAGATTTTTTTTAATTCAACATAAGTTTTAACTGTAAAAATTAATTTTATTACATATCTAATATAAATATAAATCTTAGAATCAATTTTATTTCACATTTTTGTACTTTTTAATATTAAAATAAAATTTTTTGATATTAAATTTAAAAAATTAATTAATTTTTTTCTCGTCTAAAAAAAAAACTCGAACCAAACGAGGCCTTTAAGGTTTTCAGAACTAAATCTGGGTGAGAATAAAATAGCTGATCACGTGTTGCGTTGTCCGATCGATTCAGCACCGTTGGTTAACCAATGACATAGCAGTTACATTTTATATATCTTTAACTACTAAATATCATATTAATATATTAAAAAAAAGATTATTTCAAAGTAGAATAATAATAATGAAAATTGTATAATATTTGATATATATGATTCAAACAATAAAAGCTAACAATTAAATAAACGTATAAAATAAAATATTAAATATTTTTAAAGTAAATATGAACATCATATATTACAATACAGCTAAAATTACCTCAAACAGGGAGAGTATCCATTTTTTCCAGATTTGCACCAAAATCTTTAATTACTTAATTTGTTTTTAAGTTAACATGGAAGTCTTCAGTCAGTTTTAAGTAATTTTGAATTTGAATTTTAATTCAATAAGGATACTTTCAATCAAATCTCATTAAATTAATGCAATTTTATCTGGGTCTGATACTTGCTTAATTTGTACGGTGAACGGATCATGGTTATTGCCATATTCCCTCTGCAGTCATATATCAAAGGGAAAATTATGTACGGGTCCTTGAGGACAAGATGTAATTTATATATGCTTGTGCTTTCTATATTTGCTTCGCTAGCTTATCTCTGGCTATTTTTTCTTATAAGTTTCTGAATTTGTGAATATACTGTAATGTAGGATGTTAATTATGCTCACATGGTTATTAGTTAAATTAAATTATTTTAGAGGATTTACTTATAATATAATACCCCTTTACCTTGGTTATTTATAAATTTTCTATGGAACATTAAAATGGTTCATAAAAATGTTGTATAGCAAAAAAAAAAAATTAAAAGAAAAAGTATTATATAGTGAATGAAGGTTTTAGGTTTAACGATTATAAGTCCATTGTGAAGATAATAAAAATAATAGAGATATATATATATTATAAATAATGGAAAGAAATACTTTATTTATATAATTTTAAATGTTATTTTTATTTCGTAATTTCAAATGTTATTTATGTAAATTCATTTAAAAAAATTCACAGCAGTGAAATATTGAGGCTATTGACTGCCGCGGGAAGTCAAAAAACTATTCGAAGACTCCCGAACGGGAACTCGTGGTGTTAGTTTTTCGATTCTCCGAAGCCGCGTTTACTTAATCTCTTGCCTGCCTTCTACTTCGATCTCTTGTAGGGTTTGCTTCGGATCTGCGGCGGAAGATCCGAGATCCAAGCTCTTCTTGATCCTCTTGATCTTCCTGACACAGTTCTTCGGTGAACCTCTGGTTTCACCTCCGAGTTTGTGCGGCGGGACGACTCAGGGAGTTTTCTGGCTGCATTTCTTCCGTTTTCAACTCAAGGCCACGGAGGATGTCGGACAACTCAGCGGCTTCGCGTTACGTGAAGCTTACGAAGGAGCACGACACGCCGATCGAGGAGATCCGGCCCGGGGAGCTCAATCAGCCGGTTAGGGTTCCGCAGGTCGGTTATTACGTTATTTAGAAATTTGTTTTGTTGCTGTTTCGTTTTAAAAATTTGATGCTTTGTACTCTCTATGAGCTGGGATTGGTGAATGTTTGAGTTTGTTAACGGATTGTGTTATGCTATACGTTGGATTGATGGAACTGGTGATGTTGGATCAGTTGGAAGTGCGAAAATGTAACGAGTGCGGGCAGCCCCTTCCGGAAAGCTATGAACCCCCTTCTGATGAGCCATGGACTACTGGCATATTTAGCTGTGCCGATGACATTGATAGCTGTAAGTTATTCTTCATTATTGAAACTCTAATTTTGTGATTCAAGCTTCATATGTGTGCCTTTGTTAGGGGGGAGACAATTGATGCCACTATTTGTTGGTTGATAGAATGAATCAATGATGTGATAAGGGATTGGCTCTGCAGCCATGTAAATTCGTGTTAAACATAATTTAAAGTTAGCTGTCATGTGTTTGTGTATTTTTTGAATAGCAGGAAAATTTATGTTGTGATTTAATAATTTAGTGGTTTGTTTAACTTTAGTTGTTATTTTTGCATTTACCTTATCTTGAACTCAAGGCTATTAGCTTAATTTCCATCAATTCTATCACAGTTTTTTCTTTACCCTAGATTGTCCTTTGCTCAAAACAATTCATATAAGCTTTGAAAACATGGATTCTGTTAGCTTCTGTAACAAGAGTATAAGAGTGGATGTTAAGTTGTTAGCCAGTGAGTCTAGGAGGAATGGTTGAAATGTGGGAGAAAAATTGGAATTTTATGCGGTAGGAATATGTATAGCAAGTTAAAATGTAAAATTTTATTAGATGGCTATATGATCAGCTATTTATATGGGAGAGTATTTTATATTTAAGTGCAAAACAAGTAGTGTGATTGAGGTGCAAATGCTGAAAATGTATAAGTGGTATGGACTGCATTAGAAGTAGTAGTGCTTGGGAGAGGGGGGCTTGGCACTAGCACATTTAGAGGGTTAGGGAGGTACTTTGAAGCTGATTTAGCAATATCCATCATCGATCCTCAAATGCCTTTGTGAATGAATATGAGATAATCCAACTCACAATGATAAAGAGAGGGGATGACAACATTCTCATTACATGTTATCTTGACACACTTTGCTTAAGTAGAGTTGAATAATAAAGAGAAAATTATATAGCTGATTGAACTAGTTTAGTACAAAGGCTTTGTCTTTGTTGTTCTTGTCGTGCTACCACATTGTTCATACCTAGGAATCGCAAACCTCTATATTTTAGCAAGGCTAAATTCAACAATTTTATGACAGGTTTAACTGGATTGTTTTGTCCGTGCATCTTGTTTGGTCGAAATGTGGAGAATATTAGAGAAGATATTTCTTGGAGACAACCATGTGTCTTGCATGCTATTTGTGTTGAAGGCGGTATTGCTCTTGCCGCAGCTATAGCAATTTTCCATGGCTTTGATCCAAGGACTTCATTTCTGATAGGAGAAGGGTTGTTGTTTAGCTGGTGGATGTGTGGCATATATACTGGTATCTTTCGTCAGTCACTGCAGAAGAAGTATCATCTAAAGGTATGTTCCTGTTTTGTCATGCATGAACAACTATTTCAGGATTTGTTTATTTCTATTTAAATGAAATTAGAGAGTTCTCTGATCTGTAAAAGAATCGAGCTGAGTTGTGTAGTGGTCTGTTCAAGTTCATGCTCATTTGCTACAACTAAGCTTGAGCTTGTTTTGCAAACAAAAAGGCATGTTTGGGCTTGGTTCTTATTGTTAGCGAAAAAGCTCACTAATGTGTTCACGAACAAGTTTATATAAATTTAAGTTCATAAACACAAAAATTATAGACAAGCTCTTATATATCAAAGATATTAATGTGTCCATGAACAGGCTTACATCATGTAATTATGAAAATTTTTCTTATTAATAACATGATATACTAAAATATCTAAAAGAGGCTAAAGTGCATTATATTGAGCCTTATAATCGAGCATATTCATGAACTTTATATGAATTATTCATGAACTTTATATGAATTATTCATGAACAGTAATGAGTCGAACGCTGGTATGCTTCAACTAGTTCATTTACCAATCGAGCTTTTAAAATTATGTTTATGCTTGTTTGTTAATCCTGAGCTGTCCATTAAGATTAACAAAATCTTCCTTAATATCTTTTTCATTACTAATATCTTTGTCTTATACTATTCTAGCTGGAAATGTCTCTTTTTCTTTTGGCTTCTTATGATAGCTAGGCTATCCGAAGATCCAATAGACTCAAACAAACTACTATCTAAAATATCACCCAATCTTGGGACTAGCTAATTAGCAGTTAATTTTATAATGAAAACATCATATGATGATATTAGTACACAAATACAAAATTATGAGAACCTAACTAGTATTAACCCTTAGAGTCGCCAAATTCAAATGACATTGTAACTTAAAAATCATGTCCTAAGGAGCTCGTAGAAAGCTTTAGCTAGAAATATTACTTTTTATTTGGTTTCTTATAATAGATAAGCTATCTGGATATTCCATCAACTCAAACAAACTACTATATAAATTCATCCAATCTTGATTGTAGCGAATTAGCAGTTATTTTTATGAAGAAAATATCATATGATGATATTAGGACCCAAATTCAAAATCACGAGAATTTAACAAATAACTTTAGCTCTTGTTTGGTTAACGGTTAAAAAAACTATGAAAAACATTTCCATGGTCAAAACTTTATTTGATTTAAAAAAAATTAATAAATATTTTATTTCATCTTATACATTTCTAATATTGTGCAACTACTTTATTTAAGCATCTTACACAAATTTCAATAAATTATTCAATTTTTTTCACATACAACATAATTTTTAACCTCACTTTTTTCTCATTATGTGTGCATTTCAAATGGAGCTGCAAAACTTTATCCAAATTAGGAATCTTGTCCCAAAGAGTTTTTGGCATGTTTAAGCTTGAACTTGTTTAAGTTAGACAAACATTTTTTACCAAATAAAACAAGGTTCAATCATTCAAATGATGATGTAATCTAGAAATCATGTCCTATGGAGATTGTAGCTTGTTACTTGAACTTGTTGTAGTTATATAAATATTTTTTTGTCAAAGATCACAAAGGATTCAATTGTTTTCTTTAAATGTCTCCAAAAGCAAAAATTTGTATGTGGAGCAAAAAGCAAACCATGTCGCTTGACACTGTTATTTGTAAATATAAAAAGAACCTTATCATAAGTCCGTCACCTTTTACTCTAAACAAGTATGGAAAACAAAATATATATTTTTATTTGTTAGGTACAAAGTGATGGTAAAATAAATAATGACATTAGCAGGATCCAAATAGAGTAGATAAAATGGAGAAATGCTTTTAGTGTGTTGTGTAATAAAAATATTTCATCTAGATATTTTATAAAACTGTTGTAAGACCAGCAATAATATATAGTACTAAATGCTGACTTATAAAGAGGAAACATGCAAATGAAATAAGTGTTACAAAAATGAGAATGCTGAGATGGATGTGTGCGTTTACATTAAAGGATAGAATGTGAAATAAGTATATCCACGAGAAAGTTAGAGTTACATCAATTGAGGATAAACTCAGAGAAAATTGGTTTAGATAGTTTGGACAAATAAATCATAGGCTGATCGAACTTCCAATTAGAAAAATCGACTTTGATTTTGCCTGTGTACAAAAAGAAAGAGGGAAACTAAAGAAGACATAATAAGAAATTATAACGAGTGATTTTACTCACTTAAACTTAAATAAAAATTTGTTAATTAATAGAAGATAATGCAAATAAAGAATTCATGTAGCTGACCCCACCTAGTGGGATTAAGGCTTAGTTGTTGTAAGTACAAAGTGTCAAAATTATGATTTTCAAGAAGCATCCTGCAATTTGATGACCCTAGAAATAATCATAACCTTTTAGAATGCAAACTACTATTGGATGACATCTTAGTATTGACAACTCTAGCTTTTGCTACCTAAAGTCAAATATTTCTTAGGTGTTTTTTGTTTGGGATAATTACATTTAGGACTTTAAAATTTGACAAAATTTATATATTTCACATAATAATTTGAAAAAAAAATTATGAAATAAATTACTGATACATTCTCATAAATATTACCCTATTGTATATAGTTCACAAGTTCATGATAGAGATTTTTGTCACTAGATTGAGTTTAAAGTGGATTACATATATAGATAATCCAAGAAAACTAAAATTTTAAGATTTAGGATTTAGGGTTTAGTTTTTAGTGTTAAAGTAATTTAGGTTGTATGATTTAGTGTTATAATTATATTGAGGATTTGATATTTGGATAGGCAATAGATGATTCTTAGTTGATTCTGGTCATTCATCTTGTTCTTTAGATAAAGAATGTGATATATTCTAGAAGAGAAGCTTTTAGTGTTGAGACCCTACTTAAAGGACTATATGAGACCTTAGACAGGATTAGTGCTCTTTTAGAAAAACAAGCTAAACAAAGTAGTTACCATAAAAACAAAGGAAAGCAACCTGAGTCATCTGGGAGTAATAATGAATGCACCCTTGAGAAATTCTAGATCCTCCTTATTTTAAAAGTAAAGGTGATCTTGATGAAGTAGAAGATTGGATAAACAACTTAGAGAAAATATTTATTACAATGAAATGTGAAGATGAAGATAAAATCAGGTTTGCTACAGTTATATTTGAAGGAAAAGCTTATATTTGAAGGAAAAGCTGAGTATTAGTGGAAGTCTATTCGACCAAGACTTCTTGAAAGAGCGCCTATTACATGGGCAAAATTTGTAGAAGCTTTTTTTGAAAAGTATTTCTCAGATGTAATTGTCAGTCGTGTGATACCTTTTGGATATGAATAAAATGTGTATATAAAATGTTGAGACATGTACATGGAAATTTGTATATTATAGATGTGAGTTTGTATAGTATCTATTATAAATATTTGGGAATATGCTATACTTATTTGGTGGTTATATGCTTAAAATTGTTATACAGAAACTTTAGCTGCTCTGATTAGTCGTTTGGAATTTCTGCATAGCAAATTTTAAGTATATACTTACCAAATATGTACAACATCATAATTCCAAATATTTATAATAGACATCATATAAGCTTACATTTTTTATATACAAATTTTTATGTATATATGTCCCAAAATATTTTATATATTTTTTTATTTATATAATCAAAAGATGTCACGTGACTGACAATTACATCACCACCTACCTAGTAGAGAAGCTCACCTATAGCTTCCAAAATGGGAAGCTAAACTCCAACTCCAAGTATGACTCTCAATCTGAAAATTTTATTGTAAAAGGGTAAACTTATTGCTTAGTAAAAAAAACTCTTCACAACAAATGAAATGAATATATAGAGATATTTAATTTATCATGTTTGTAAACATGTTTATTAACTAGACATTTATAATAATTTTTTATAAATGCAAAAGTAAATTCATATGCCATAAATGGATGAAATGCATATGAAATGCAATACATATATATCCCATTGAATTTACACAGTGGGCAGGCAATATATAATTTACTGGCTAAAGGTTCCAGATATCATCGTATGAGAAACATATACATATATCCTAGGCAAGATTTTACTTCCATATATAGATCCCATTGTAGACCATATAAAATGACCTTCAGCACAAAAAAAGTCTATCCATATGACGAGTTGCAGTGCTTATGTGTCAGACTAGGGATTAAAATCCTATAATTTACTTGGTTAGGCTTTATTGCATTCCTGAAATAAAAAACAGATAATAATTGTGTAAAGATATAATGAATATGCTCCATATATTAGCCAAATGTTTCTCTTTCAATATATATCATTCTTATATTGTTCATTTACAAGTAATTATTATATAGTTTGTGAATAGAATTCAAAATTTCAATAACCACTTTAGGCAGTATTAATACATTTTATAGTTTGCAACATCTCACTTAAAAGTAATATAAAAATTATCATGTATTAATTTGATAGGAGGAATTTTCAATATATGGCAAATATACTTATTTGTATAATAAAATAATAATTTCTTATTTTAGCATAGAGCTGTATAAATATAAAACTCATTGTTCAGTCATTGGCCGTCATATAACCTAAATTATGTTAACACTAAAAGCTAAATTCTAAGTCCTAAATCTTAAAATTTTAATATTTTTAGATTATCTATATATATAATCTACTTTAAACTCAAACCTTGTGAGACAAAAGCTTATTGTATATAGTTCACAAGTTCATGATTGAGGCTTTTGTCTCACTAGGTTGAGTTTAAAGTGAATTATATATAGAGATAATCCAAGAAAACTAAAATTTTAAGATTTAGGTCTGTTTGTTTGTAAGTTTAAATTTAGCAAGATTAAAAATAAACTTGGACAGAGAATTTTTTTATTAAAAAGTGTGAATGATGTGAAATAAAGTTAGTTATTATGTTGGGATATATGAGGGATGTGATATAAAGTTAGTTATTATGTTGAGATATGTGAGGGATGTGATATAAGTAAGTTATTATTTTAGTAATGTATGTAAAATGTGAAATAAAATAAATTTTTAATATTAAATGTTATGTGTGATATGATATGCCTAGTTAAAAACTTAAAATTAAATCAGGTTAATTTTTAACGGTCAAACAAACGGGTCTTAGAGTTTAGAATTTAGTTTTTAATATTAAAATAATTTAAGTTATATGATTTAGTGTTTTGGATTATAGGTTTTATTTTAATACTCAAGATTTGAAATACGGTAAGATTTTATTAAGAAATAATATAGAATTTGTAATTTTTGGCAAATTACGTGTTGTTATACATAATCTCCCCTTTTTGTTTTTCAGAACTCTCCGTGCGACCCTTGTATAGTTCATTGCTGCATGCATTGGTGCGCAAACTGTCAGGAGCATCGGGAAATGAAGGCACGACTTTCTCATAACTCCGTCATGCCAATGACGGTCGTTAACCCTCCAGCAGTTCAGGAGATGAGTGCCGATGAGACTCGCGAATCGGCAGCCTCTGAGAACGGTGGTGCTCGGAACCAGAACGCGACGACCCTGGAGATGCATGCCTTATAAAAAAATATATACTGGATTTTTCTCACACTCGAACAAGGATTAAAATTGGTTTTTGCTTTTGTTCCCGTTTGTCAATTTGTGAATTTATGTTTTATTTGGTTAATAGATTTATGCTGTGATTCTGTGGCATCATGTAAACTGCTTTCTTCCTTCCTATTATCATTCCTAGCATTATCCCATGCAAATAAAAAAATTTCATAACTTCTTTTAAAAAATAAAAATTAGTTATACTAAAAATAATAAATAATTAATAAATCATATTTTATATATTTGAAGAATTAAATATTTTTTATTTAATTTTTAAAAATTAAAGATTAAATATAATAATTGCATCAATAAAAAATAATTTAACAAATATTTAAAAAAGAAGATTATTTATTTTTTATATAAATAAATTTGTCTAATATATATTTTAAATAAATTTATTATACTATATTTATAAAAATAAATATAATAAAATTTTTTTAACAAATTATTTTTGCATATATTTATTAAATTAATTTATAGTAATAAAAAAAGTTAATTGATCAAATGATAATTATGATTAAATTTGAAAATTAATTTTAATTTATAGTTAATCAGTTGAATTAACTTGAAAATTTTAAGATGGACAAAAATGAAAAAGAAAAAATTCAATGGACCATCTTCAATAACCAAAAAATAATTAAGCAAAGAATAATTATGAAAGATAAATTTAATTAATGCGATTAAATTTAAAAATTAATTTTAAATTTAAAAATTAATTAATTTAAATTAATTAAATTTAACTCACAATTAAATATTTTAATTTATAATTAATCGGTTGAATTAACTTGAAAGACTTTAAAATTATATTAAAAATATAAAAATAAAAAAGTATAAATTATATAACATAAAATTTAAATATTATTAGCTTGAGAGCAAATTTTTTAATAAAAATTTAAAAATAGATAATAAAAGATAAAATTTAAATTTTTTATTTTTAATGGGGCAAAATTGAAAAGTCATAATTTCAGCAGCTTGGTACCATCTTTAATAGTATAATATAAGATAAACATCATAGTTTTTTCTTTTTATTTGTATCAATTGGTTGTGTTATATTTTGGATGCGTATGTTTTTTGGAGATGTTTTAAAATTTTTAAAATAAAAATGTTATTTTAATAATTAACTATTGAAAAATTTTTGTAAGTTAATTTTTATAATTTTTTATTTTAAATTTTTTAATATAAAAGTGGAATCTCGAAACCCAAAAGCTCAAGCCCAAACCATGAACCATAAAGGCTTTCCTTAAGCTCGAAACCTAAAGGTTGAAAGCTAAACAACAAAGGCCTAAGCCCAAAGCTCAAAGCCTAAAGCCCAAAACTTGAAGCCAAAAGCCTAAAAGTCTAAGCCCAAACCTAAAATCCCGAATCCCATACCCCGTAACACAAAGCTTGAAGGCCAAAGATCCAAGCCCGTATCCTATAGCCTGAAAGCCAATAGCCCAAAGGCCGAAGCTTAGAGGTTGAAGGCACAAGCTAGAAGCCTAAAACCAGAAGCTCGAACGTCGAATACTAAAGGATTAAGCCCAAAGTTCGAAGCAAAGAGTCTGAAGCCCCAAACTTGAAACCTTAAGGCTGAAGGCCCAAGCTCAAAACCTAAAGCATGAGCCTGAAACCAAAGGTCCATACCTAAAGCTCAAAACTTAAAGCCCAGAAGCCCATGCCTAAAGCCTGAACCATGATGGTCCATGCTTGAATTTTGAAGCCTTTAAGCCCAAGCCTGAAGCCCAAAGCATGAAGTCTAAAGCCCAAAATAAGCTCGAAGACCGAAGGCTGATGGCCAAAGCTAGGAGCCCAAAAGCCTATACCTAAATTTGGATGTGCAAAGGTCTAATCTTGAAGTCAGAAGTCCCAAAACCAAAGCCTAAGGGACAAAATTCAAAGGTCTAAGCCCAAAACTTAAATCCTGAACCTCGAAGGCCGAAGCTTAAAGCCTGAAGCTCAAATACTGAAACCGCCTCGAGAATAAAGGCACAAGCCTAAAGCTCAAAAAATGGAAGGCTTGGGCCCGAAGCTTGAAAGGCCCAAACTCGAAGCCTCAAGTCCGAAGGCCGGAAGCTAAAGCCTGAAGGCCAAAGGCTCAAGCTAGAAGCTTGAAGCCCAAAGCCTGAATCATGAAAGCCCAAACCTAAAGGTTAATGCCCTATGCCCGATGTCGAAAGCCTAAAGCTTGAAGGCTGAAGCCCGAATATATAAGCCCAAAGCATGAAGCTAGAATCCCAAAGGGCAAGCCCGAAGCTCAAAGCTGAAGGCTCAATCCTGAAGCCCGAAGGCCTAAATCCAAAGCCCAAAGCTCAAAGACAAAGGGCCTCAGACTGAAGTCGGAAGACTGAAGTCGGAAGACTGAAGCCCGAATGTCTGGGCTTAAAAGCCAAAAACCTAATGACTTAAACCCAAAGACCAAAGGCTTAGGCCTAAAGCCTAAAGGACAAAGCTGGAAGCTTAAAGTTCAAATTTTTTAACAAGATTTAAACAATATTTTGTTATTTTAATTTTAAATTTTAATCTCTCTCTCTCTCTTTACTTTTTGCTTAGGTGTTGCTTGCTTCCCTCTTCTCTATTAAGCAAAATAATATTAATAATATTAAGTTCATAAAATAATATTAATTTAATTTTTATTAAATATGTATAAATTATAAAATAAAATTTTATTTTTAATATTAATATTTATAAAATAATTAAAAAATATTGATGACAATCTTTTCAGATGCTCGTTTCTTCTCTAGAATATTTATTTTGGGTTCAATTACTTCCAAGTTCTTGAGATTAAGTTATTTGTTATATTTACCCTTTTTGTTCTTTTGATCGTTCCACTGGTCCTCGAGTTTTTACTTGTTTTCATGTTGGTCTCTCACTGTAGGGTCGTTATCAATCCGATTTTGAGCCGAGCCAATACTGGCTCAAAGTCAGATCGATCGCATTTCGATTGACTCAAAATTGATTGAGTTCGACTTCGAGCCGGCTCAAAAATGAATCGAATCTCAATTTTTTTTCAAGCCAATCTCGAGCCGGGTAAGCTCGACTCGATCCGGCTCGAGATCGGCTCGGTTTATAATATATATATATTATATACATATATTATATACATATATTATATATATGTATTATAATATAAAATATATTTTAATTCGAGCCGATTTTGAACTGGATCGAGCCGAGCCTACCTGGCTCAAAATCGGCTCGCAATCATTATCGAGCCGAACTTTTGTCTCGTTAGTCGGCTCATTTAGATGACTCGATTTTGATTCGATCTAAAATCGATTCAATTTTCGATCGATTTTCGAACTTCGATCCATATTAACACTCTTATCTCTAATTTTAAGTTTTTATTTAATAGTAATAATAAAAATTTTTTATTGAAATATAGTAATTATAAATTGGAATAATTTGCAGCAATCCGATTCAATTTTTTTTTAAAAAAAATATTTTTATTTGTATTTAATATAATAAAATTGAATTTATATATATAATTAAAAACAGGTTAAATTGCATTCCTTGCCTTGAGGTTGGATGATCATTGCAAATTGATTTTAATTTTTAAAAAACTTAAATTTTTAGTTCTTAATTTTGTAAAGGCATTGTCCATATGTCAAAATCTACCCTTTTTTAGATTTTCCTCATCAAAAAATAATAAAAAAAAACTGAAAATGTAGCCATTTGTTTAACTAGTTTCATTCTTTTATATATATTTAAAAAACTATTATAATTTTCCATTTTCATTTCTCTAAAAATTTAAAAATAAAATATTTAATATTTTTAAAAAATTAAAAAATTTAATTTCAGTAACGTCTAATTTATAAATATAAAACTAAAAAAAAGACAAATTACACCCAGATCTTTGAGTTTAACGCTCATTATCATGCAGTTCTATATTTTTTAAATTATAACATCGAGTCCCTGAGTTTTTAAAGAATATCAAATAGGTCCTTTTTTATTTTTTTTATTATTAACATTCTTTAAATTTACCATCTCGATCCAGATCAAAAAAATGATCCCCTGACCTCTCTCTCCTCCCGATCTGCCGGTGGCCGCGCATGAATCAGAGGAGGGTAGGGGGGTAAAATGATAATTTTAAAAAATATTAATAATAAAAAAATAAAAAAGACCTATTTGATATTTTTTAAAAACTCAGGGAACCGATGTTATAATTAAAAAAATGTGAACCTGTGTGATATTAAGTATTAAATTCAGAGACCTGAATGTAATTTGCCAAAAAAAACTATTGACTAAAAGAACTAAAGGTATTTTTCATATGGCAGAGTGTGTGACAGTGAAGGTGGGGATTGAGCTGACTAGAGAATGTGTATGGAACAATTAAAACTCGATCAAAATCAACTCCCTAAAGCACTTATACGAATAACATAAACCTCATAGAACCCGAAGAGGAGTCGGGATCGATGCGTTACAGCCAGCTCATACTCAAAACTTTTAAACCTAGCCTGACTCGAACTTGAAATAGTTTCGAGTCGAGCAAGTTTGATTCGAAATTGTTTAAGCTTGAGCCAACATGAAATTGAATACATTTATATTTTTAAAAATAGTTACATTATAAATAAACATTAAATAATATAAATATTTATAAATATATAAATAACCAACGATTTATAAATTTGTTATTTATTTTGAGTTGATTTGAGTTTATATCGAGCAAACTAACTTTAGTTTAAACTCGACTTCAAGTGTGTGTTTGTTTATAAGGTTAAATTTAAGAAGGTTAAAATTAAATTTGGATAAAGATATTTTTTATTAAAAGTTGTGAATGATGTGAAATAAAGTTAGTTATTATGTTGGGATATGTGAGATATGTGATATAGAGTTAGTTATAATGTTGGAATATGTGAGGGATGTGATATAAGTTAGTTATTATTTTAGTAATATGTGTAGGATGTGAAATAAATTTAAATTTTTAATATTAATTTTATGTGTGATGTGATATGCGGTTAAATTAAACCAGGTTAATTTTAAACTCCTAGACAAACGGGCCGAAGTGATTCCAGTAAGCTCAAATCAAGTTTAAATTTGAGCGAGCTTCGAGTTACGAGCTGGTTTCATAGCCTAAGTAGGTACTATCGCCTTTTTTAACCCCAGAGTGTGAACATTTCAGCTAATTATCCGCCAACTATGCTTCGGATTTAAAATATGCAGTTAGGAGGACTTCCAACCCCTCTCAATCTACCATTTTGTTTATAATGATTCCTTTTCAAGCCGTAAAAATAGTTCTAATGAAATCTTTTGGAAAGTCGACTTAGGCTTAAATTATTTAAATGTAAAGCAGTACATCAAGTACGAGCCAACATTCCCTGACTTATGATTACCAACGAAATCTTTTAACATTAAGAAAAGAGATAATTTGTGGGCGTAATGATAAAAAATTAATAATTTGTTTTAGTTAGTAGTTGAAACTAACGACATTACTTTTATAATATCGAGTAGAAAATTAAATTTTTGAAAAGATTGGGGTATGCTAAGTCATTTGAAGAAAGATTTGAGAATTTTATAATAAATACTGTATCTTTACAAAAAGTATAAGCACACGGATCTCTTTAAAGTAATTTTGAGATTGTCGAGAATATTGAAAAATTTTACATCTCAAAAAAATTTAAATTATCTACTTGATTATTTAGGGATTTGATAAGAATAGATTTAAAATTTGATCTAGTAATTACATAAAAGCAGTTTGGATCATTAGCTAGGAGCATTAGATTTTAAAAAAAATCAATTTATTTGTTAAATTTGAATTAAATTCAAAATTATTGTGTTCAAACTTAACTCAAATTCGATTCAACACGAAATAGTTTCGCTGTCATTTGAGCTACAATTAGCTACAATAGATTTTAAAGTCGGATTAAATTTATTATATTTAAACTTTTTTTTTAAAATTCATATACAAATTTAATAAAACTACACACACATAATATAAAAGTTAATTTAGACTCGATTTCGGCTCAAAATAAATATTGACCTCTAGTCGAGCTCAAATTCAACTCATTTTTACTGACCTAGGCTCTGTTTGGCAATGGCCAAAAAAGTATGGCTAAAATTACCCATCACCAAAATCTTAAATTTACTTTAAAAAAACTTAAAAAATTATTTTATATTTCATCTCACACAAATTCCCAACATTAAAAATCACTTTATTTCACAATCCACACAATTCTCAATAAATTAATCAACTTTATTTCACATCATACACAATTTTTAATATAACCAACTTACTTTATTTCACATCATACACATTTTTCAAAAATGACTAAAAATTCCAACTACATCTTCTTTTTTTTCTTATTACCAAACAGAGCCTAAATTTTAATATGAAATACAACATTATGCATTTTATTTATAATAGTAATAATCAAAATTTTAGCTTATTAGTGGAATCTGTTGCATGAATTTTTTTTATTTTTTTGAGATTTTTTTTATTTCTGGCTCATTCTACTGCATTTAACAATAAATATTTGCAATGGCATAACTTATTTTTTTTTTTTTTTGGGATAACTTATTCTTGTTACTATCATATCAAAAGTAAAAATAAATATTCACATGTTACATTTTCTAAATTATTTTGGGAAATTCAAAATTTCCTCTATTTGTTTTTTTTCGAAAAATCGATAACATATTTTAAAAAGTTTTATAAAAAGATTGAATTACATATTTCTTTTTATCAAAAAAAAAAAAAAATCTTTTATTTTTATTCTCAACCCTAACGAAAGCCGAGCATTCCGTCGCTCGTCCACTCCGCGCAGGAGTTCTGTCCGCCAGTCCGCCTCACGGAAGCCCGACGCCGCCGCCCCTCCGCGCGAAACCACCCCTGCCTTTCCTTTTGCATCTTTCGGCTCGGGCTTCCGTCTGAACATCGCCGCACGGCCATCGGCGCCTGTCTTCCGCTAGCTGCCTCCATTCTGAGCGTCGCCGCTGCCGTCTACTGCATCAACATGTATGATTTAATTAAGCTTCGGTGATTCTGAAAACCTTTGAGCAAAAGTAGAGTCTAAACACTAAAGTTGTCATATTTTTGCTGCCAAATACAGCCTGCCCTAAATGGAGCCTTTCTCTTATTATACGATAACTGCTCTGTGGGCACAGATCGAACTGATTGATTGGCAAGGTTTCTGTTGCACTAGAACGAAGAATTGAGTAGATAGGATCCTATCCATTTTCAGAAAATGAGAGAACTGAAGCTTTCGGATTCGGGTTTAGCTCCTTCATTTGTTTGCCAGATTCCATCAATTGGGATTTCAAAGAGAAGGCTAACACATTATAGGTGAGGGCTGACAGAACTAGGGTTCATCAAACCTGTTTTCCATCAAATAGGCGAACCCTTAGGTCCTTAGTAGTGTTAGTGTTGACAAAGAAAAGAAGAACAGGTGATGAAAAGACAGCTAACATTTGTTTGATGGAATAGTGTCATGCTAGAAATCCTTATCTACTATTTTTAAAATATCAATTTTTGTATTTTTTTGTCAGTCTTTGTTAAGTTTCTACTACTCATTCCTCTACATACAATATGCTTTCAGATCACCATTTTTTTGCTGGTTCTGTCCTTGATAATTATACCATTCAAAATCCACAGGAAATAGGTTGATAACAATTAGGATTGATAATAATTAGTTGTCAAATGCTTGGGAAGCTTGCTTTATGGTTAGTTATTTGCAGTTTTTTATGAATCTCACTCAATGTTTTATTTAGAGGCAAGGAGTTTCCATTTCTTTGATGAAATCCACTGAAGAAATGATAGTCACCTGTAGTATTCCTTTAACTTATTTGTATTTTTTTTTTGAAGATAAACTTTTTTTTGTATTTGGATTGATGAAGTAGCTATTATTTTAATTTTTTGGAGTAAAATTGCAAACACAGCATTCTTTGAGGAAAAAGGGCTCAATTGTTTTTCTTAAACTGTACCAACTTTTCTTTTCTTTTTTATTTTCTATTGTCATGATTCGTCATTCTTATGTTGGACTAATCCTATTGATGTTGAATTAAGTAGCAAAAGTGACATTTTTAATAATTATTGAATTATATTTTATCCTTTGTTTGTAATCATGCTTGTTCTATTTTTTGTGATGTTCTTAGTTTTCTTTCTGTAATTCTAGTGTGATTGGCCTTCGTATTGAGGAAATTGAGTTTGAGTGTATAGGAAAACAAGAAAATTAATATGAACTTTTGGAAATATTTGCAAGTTGACCAAGGAACCTTCATTTATGGGTGAGGGTAGTAGTTGAATGCAGGCTAAGGAGCATTTCAATAGCATCATTTAATGAGGAACTAAATTGGCTGTACAAAATAGCTTTTGAAGGTAATTAATTTTTGTTGGATTTTTTTTCTTACTGATGCAAGGGTGTAATTCCAACCCATTAGCTTTATGTACCTTCGCCCCAACATTTTAAATGTATCATTTTCCCGATAATGGCTGATTATTTTCAATCACCTTGGTGATGAATTCTCAAGTTGTTACTTCTTTTATCTTCACTCATTTGATTAGAGTATGTTTTGGGATGTTTTAAGTTTTTTTATTTAAAATTAGAAAGAAGAAAAATTATTTTAATGTTATGATGTGAATTAAAATTATTTTATATTTGAGGATTGTGTTATGGATGTGAAGTGGAAGTTGATTTTTTCTAATTGAAGTATGTGTAGAATATGAAATAAAATTAATTTTAAGGTTATGATTTATATAAGATTGAAAATAAAATTGATTTTTAATATTCAAATTTTTGTATGATGTGAAATAAATATAAAAGAGTTAATTACTGAAAGGTCCCTGTAGTTAATCCTTAATTATAGTTTGATTTGTAATTTTTAAAATTTTACTAAAAGGGCTCTACAATTTACCTAATATTATAAATAAAGTCCCTCCGTAGTTAACATTAACAGAATTTCAATTTTACACTTAACACTTCTTCAAATTTTTAAATTTATATAATTACAAATTCTATTTCATTACTGTTTCAGCCGCTACTGCCTCACCGCTGCCACCACCTCACCGCCACTTCATCCTTGTTGCCTCCTCATCCTCGTCACCTCCTCATCGGCTTGTCTTAGGTAGAGGGAGGGAGAGAGAAGAGAGAGGAAAAGAGAAAAAGAGAGTGTGAGAGAGAGAAAGGGTAGAGGAAGGCGGGTAGCCTTCCCCCCTCCACCTGTGTGAGAGAGAGACACAGAAAGAGAGAGATCGGAGGGGGACGGGCAGCCTTACCCTCCTCTACCTGCTCTCCAATGGAGCAGGCGAGAGAGAGAGGGAGGGGGACAGGCAACTTGCCCCTCCTCCGCCTGCTCCAGCTCTGTCTACTTCCCGGCGTGGAGCAGACGAGAGAGAGAGAGAGAGAGGGAGGGAGGGAGGGAGGGAGTTAATTATAAAGATATTTCAGTAATTAGGCCTATATTTTGTCAGGAAGCATGTAGTTAATCCGTATTAGTTCCTAATTTGATCATTATCGTGTCATTCGACCATTTGTGGCTAATCATAATTCTTAATTTTCTATTTATAGTTTAACTTAAAGATGGCGGGGGTTGCTGAACCTCAAAATAGGCAACCAAGGCCAATTCCTCCGTCTCAAGCTCGTGGACCCCCACCACATGTCCGTCGTCCTAGTCTGCCAGTTGATCGGGAAAAGGTACTTGTTGCCAACATCTTCCTAGCATTTGATATTTTTTTGTTTATTTTGTGTGTTTGCGAAAGTTAAAAGGAATTCAGGTTCTTCTATAAAAGTGCCATGTTGATTAATTTTGGCTTGCCGAGGTACTAATAGGACACTCTTGACTCTTTTGACACCTAAATTATTTTGTCTTTTTTATATCTCGAATTCTGCTTTCACAATAAAGTTTTTTTTTAAATGAAACACTATAAAGTTACGTAACTTAATAAACTAATAATTTTCTCTCCACCCTTTACACCTTTTATTTGTGACTTTTGTAATGAAGTTACCTTTTAGATTATTTACCTTTATCCTTTGGAGTTACATTGAAGACCAGGCCAAATTCTTCCCTTGTTGAATGAATGTTCTTTATGCTCATATTAATGCTTTCTTAAGTTTGTGCGTCCAGCCTGGACTTGTGCTAATGTCTTTTTTTTTCCCTTTTCTGAGAGTGGTAAACGATAACCTTCATCTTTTATGTATGAATTTCCAATTGTTGAATCATGATAACTGAGATGTAAATTAGGTCCTTGAGTACATCTAAGTTCTTTTAAACCAATATGGATGCTATGCTGCATCCTTCTTTTCTATTTTGTTCTCTTGATTTTTTGATCATGCATTTATTTTGCTGACTACCATTCCTTTTGACAAATTTCTCTCCAACTGCAGACTTGTCCTCTTTT
This sequence comes from Apostasia shenzhenica, assembly GCA_002786265.1. Taxonomy (NCBI): domain Eukaryota; kingdom Viridiplantae; phylum Streptophyta; class Magnoliopsida; order Asparagales; family Orchidaceae; genus Apostasia; species Apostasia shenzhenica. Next base: position 2,836,160 of record KZ451886.1, on the reverse strand, counting down.
GCTTCGAGTTTTCACAAAGGTACGTTTAAGCTTCACTTCCATCTTAAAAACCATGAGTTAGTTCTCGTTTTGTTCTTTCTTTCCCATCTTTTTGTTAAATCATGGATTCTCACCTAATCTTGTACAATTTGTGATTGCTTTGCACATTTGGTTAGCTGCTGTCAATCTTCGTATACTAAAACGTTGTTTCCTCATTATAATTAAGATGTAACTGAAGATTGGCTTTTGCATATGCATGTATTGCCAAATCTTGTATATTTTATAATATTGATACTGCATGAGTTATGTCCACGAAGTATTTTGGATTTAAACAGGTTGGCGGTCACCATCCTAAGGAAGATTTTGCTGTTAGGGGAAAGGAGCCCAAGGAAGAAGTCCAGATATATACATGGAAGGATGCTACGCTGAGAGAACTGACCGATCTGGTGATACATCGGCAATTGCTTTGTTTTTGATGAAATTTCAGCTTTTTGCTATTGGCATATATAGTCTGTTTCATAATTGTGTTCATTTTCCTGAACTTGATAGGTTAAAGAGGTTGCTCCTGCAGCAAGGAAAAGAGATGCAAAGCTTTCATTTGCTTTTGTCTATCCTGACAAGAATGGGCGTTTTGTTGTGAGGCTGGTAAGAGTAATAAAAGTGGAAGTTTTTTGTTCTGTTACTTTATAGTCCGGTAATTCTAGTTTATCTTATTTGTTATGTGATTTTTGTAATATGCAGAAGTTGATTGTTGATCTTATTTCTAGTTGTGAAGTAATGTTGTATTCATGGTTGATGGCTCTTCTTTATTGACAAGGATTTTTCTTTTTTGCCATATGTTTCTCTAGTTTGGCTGATAATGGTTTTAAGGTACGGGTCCTTTTGATTATTGTTTCTTTTGTTGTCTTCTTGTAGAAGAAAGAATAAATCAATTTGGTTCTAATGTGGAGTAGCACAATATTATTTGTCTTTGAGATTTACATATCAAACCTTAAACGAATTGACATATTAGAGACATTAAAGTTTATATTTACATGATGACCACTTTAAACTTAAGATATTTACATGAGGCTGCTACAGATAAAACTTCTCAACAGATTTAGAATAATTTATAGAATATTCCATGATATTTGTAAAAGGTTCATCAAATTATATATGCTTGCCATCTCCCAACCTATCTACAAATGGTATTGTCATTCCTTGTCACATATCAGTACCGTTGCTTGCAATGTTCATTGCTCTCCTTGTATACCATCGCACACCGCTAGTACCGCTACTTACGCTCTGTTGTCTCTTGTTGCTCACTCAAGTGGCTATTTATTGCTCTTGTTGTCCATGCTCGCCACCACTCGCCACTATATGCTTGTTGTTAATGCTCGATGCACGCAATACCCGTCCCTCATTGCTCATCGTTCGCGTTCGTTGTTCCCCATGGTAGCTGCTTTCGCTCGGTGGCTGCGGTCTCTTTCATTGCGCTCATCACTTAGCTAAACCACAACTCACATTAACCTAGTTTGGTTTTGGTGAGGTAGCTTTAGGGGTGATGGAAGTGGCCTCATTATAATATCTTTGAAGTTTTAAGTGGTCTTCTTGTAAGTATAAACTTTAGTATTTCCAATTTGTAAAAATAAAAAGCTTTAATGTTCTTCATATGTAAATCTCTCTAAAACCATATATCAATTATGACCAACTTCTTTCTTTATGAACCACACAGATTTAGAAACTAAACTGATTAACATTTTCTTCTCTACCTGTTGTTCCAACCGATACAGCCAATGTGCCTGCAAGTGTTACACCATAACATAGTGAGCGAAACTGATAACATTGACACTTTTCTTTATTTTGGATTTGTTGATAGTGATGATTTTTTGAGAACTTGGGTGTCTTGTCATGAGTTTTGCAGCTCCTTTGGAATTCTTATTCTTTGCAGAAAGGGTGTAAAAATGGCTTGGTCTCCATGTTTAGAGGGAATTTGTAATTTGGTTCCTTAGTTCTCCAAATTCACCACTTTGGTCTTTCTGTTTTGGCAACATAAATGATTTTTTCCCAATATCATTGGTGGGGTTAATTTTTTATTTTAATATGGGGAAAAAGCACTTTGTTTCTTATGCTTTTGGGGTATTTGTATAGTTTCATTCCTTATTTTATTTGAATTTGCTACCCTAGTCCCTATGTTTTAACAAAACATAGCAATTTGGTCAATATATCATTTTACATGTTTTTTTATTTGACTATGTTAATTTTTATTTTAAAAGATTTTACCTTACCTTTCTCAGTTGGGTTTTCTTTGGGCTTATGTTTAATATTTGTTTCTTACATACACTTAAATGGTTTTAAATGGTTTATGTTTGAAAATGCAAGAGACCAAAGTTGTGAATTTGGAAAAACTAATCTACCAAACTGCAAATACCCACAAAATGTATCGACCAAATGCTTTTTACATTATTCGCCTTTTATGGAAAAGCCTCACAAAAATCGCTTGATGGACCAAATTGTTAGATTATGTTAAAGCAAAGGGATCAACATGGTAATTCTGGAAAAATGAAGAACCAAAGAGCCAAATTTGAAATTACCCTCAAAACATGGCCACCAAGCTGCTTTTACCCTTAAAAAGCAATTGTTTTTATTCATTCTTATTGTTCTTGAAATTTTTTGGAATTTTTGCTGTTTCAAGCTCACCTAACACTTTAGGTTCACTGTGATGAAAATATAAGGTATATTATAAACATTTAACATTTTATTATTTATTTTTTCTTCTTCCTTTTTACTGTTTTGTGCTATATTGCGCATCCTTGACTTTTCAGGGGTATAGTGCTTTTTCCACTTGTTGGTTCTTATCTTTTGGATGGACCTGTTATTTTTCTTTTTTCCTTATTTATTTAATATACAGGAGTTGGGGATTACACGGTTTAGAGAGATGACGACCATCAGTTCTATGACATTAGGGATCAAGATAACTGGCATAATCATAAATGGATTTTAAGTGATTAAGGTTAACTTTAATCTGATTATCGTTTAACTGGTATGGGGAACCAACTGTTTCATTAAGTATGCAAAGAAAAATGTTGACGGTCGAGTAATATGCTCCCAAAATTGCCAAATCCTGTATTTGATTACTTCATTTGGTTTGGAGTTAAGCAAGTATGCTTAAAACTGTTAGCTCACTGTTGAGCTGAGGTGAAAAAGTTTTTTGATTGCTAGTAAGATTGTTACTGTTTTAATCCCAAAAATCGTTTGGTCATCAATAAAATTAATATAGATTAGATTTATTTTAGTGGCTTTTTTGATTAGATGTGAGATTTGGGATCTTAATACCCACTTATGCATTTCCCATCATGCTTGGCTTTTAGCATTTGTTGGTTAAATATCTATAGTTCATCAATCGTCATACTTCATTTTGAATGTTATGGATTGCTAATGAGCTGTCATGTAAATCTGTGGTTGCTGGTTAAGGTTGGGATGACCTATTCTTATGGCAATGGGAGACGGATTGATGATGCCAAGACTTTGGAGGAACTCAGCTTTCAGGTATGTCATTTTACCTAAAAGGGCTTTTAGTTCAATGTTATCTCAATGTTATTTAGATGTCTATCTTCTTTTAAATTAGGGTAAATTACGTCTGAGCCCTTGAGGTCAGAAATAAATTGCAAATGGGTCTCAACCTTTTAAAAACCTTGATTTGGGTCCCTAAGGTTCAAAAGTTCTATAGTTTTAGTCCCAATTAACATATAATTACTAATTTTTTACTAGTATGTTGTAGATTATTCTCATTTGTTAACTTCATAATTTTTTAGCAGATTATTTTGAAATATTAATATTTACATTTTTTAGTTTTAAATTTTTTGTATAGAGAAAGTAAAAGATGAGAAATTAAATTTTAAATTTTTGTTAAATTTTTGAAAATGGGTAAAAACAGACGAGTGTAATGATCCTTTAAAATATATTAGTGGTTCAAATTAGTTGAAAAAATGATAAAATCTCACATTTTATACGAGAAAAAAACTGTAAAAATGGTGAGATTATGAAAAAAAGACCAAAATTATAGCACTTTTACAACTAGAGGGACCCAAATCAAGGTTTTTAAAAGTTGGGACCTATGAAGCACAAGTACGATACGGTGATAGGGATACGGTACGATACGAATACGTCAGGATACGACTGTTATATATGTGTGTATAATATCTTATATTCTCACATTTAAAATGTAGTTCTATGGTAGATGAGAATAACTTATATAAATTTCAAAAATATTTTTAAATTTTCTTCAAAATAACTACAATTTTTTAAATGCTTTTTATATTACTTAAAATAATATTATGAATAATTTAACTTGAAAATAAAAACATCTTTCAACTATTGAATTTCAAAAAAATTTAAATTTAAAATAATATTATAAAGTTTGTTTAATTACTCTTCAATCTATCAGATTATTTACATGAAATAAGAGTTTAAATATATATCAGTACGTTAGTTTTATTTTCAATTTAAATTTAATTTAAATTGATTAGCTTGATACAAATATGATACAATAAATAATACAGATGTTGTGACATAAACTATGATATATTGATTTAATTAAAGTATATGTATGTCCTTTCTCTTCAATTTTTTGACTAAATAAATAGATAAAATAAAAAAACTAAAGTTTTATTTTTTTCGCAATATGAGCTTGATTAAGGTAAAAAAATGTGATTGACGTCCAAAAAAAATAAAGACAATATCAGTTAAGATAAAAAAAGTAGAAATGTCATTAGTATCTGTAAAATCATAAAAAAAGGTTAGCAAAGTAGATGGTACAGTTACTTGCGAATATAATTTTTTTTTCTATTGTCGAAACACTAGCGTGCGTAAAATTTTCTGTGATCCTAATTGCGTAGCCCAATATATCTCTCTTAATTTTAACGTCCAAATATATGCATAAGTTATGTTTTATATATGAATTTTTTTTATTGTATATGTCGAACCGACTGTTTTAATATTTTTGCCTCTTATTAAAAGTATCTGGAAGTATCAGATTTTTAAAAAAATAAAAATAAAAATTGATGCTATGTGGCATATCGGATACATATCAGTGGAATATCGGTATCTGATACAGATACGATACAAATACGTTAGGCTTCACGAAGTATCGGTGCTTTATAGGTTGGGACCAATATACAATATCGTTCTGACCTCAGGGGCCTTGATATAATTTATCCTTGAAATTATTATTTATTTGGTTTAATGTTATTATAATAAAATATGATAATTAAACATCAATCTAACCTTACATCTCTTCATTACAATTAAGGCATGTCTGACGTCTTACCATTTTATATTAGTAATTTTATATTTTTGCAATATTATCTAAATATGTTATCCAAACCAAGCAAACAATTTCTATAAATAACATAACATCATATTACAATAACATTGAGCCAAATGCCCTAATAGAATGAGGGATATTTACCTAAAACTTAGGGACATTTCATTTTATATTATTTAGTATTATGATTTGGAAAAATTATTGTTTGATTTGATGATGTGTTTAGACTTTATAAAAAATTATAAGACTTTCATTTTAAAATATCTAAAGGTAAGGAATTACGCCTATTTTGATATGGAGTATGATTTTTGGGCTAAGTAGCTAGTTATTTCCAAGTCTTTGAGGTGGGTAAACATGAGCTTTCTATTCTAATTATCACTCAAAATTGTGACACATTTAGATATCACCCTAATCGTAATAGAGGGAGCTGTGATTGAATTAATTTTCTAATGTCATTTTTTAATATAATGACATTAAATCAAATAAATAATAAATAGAAGAAAAAATTATATGTATACTGTTAAAATCTAGTTATTTTGTATATTTGATATTTAAATCTCTAATATTGCATATTAACCAGCAAAATCATATAAAATTATAACTCATGGACAATTTAGGCTACAGATAGTGACATGTATGTAGCAAATATTGTAATTTTCATATAATTTTAGTAGTCAATATATAGTATTAAAGATCTAACTGTTAAATATGTGAAATAGCTTGATTTTAGTGGTATATGTAATTGCCCATAAATAGAGAGAGCATAAATATTTAGATAACACGAAAATCTAAAAAGCATCAAACGAAAATCCTCCTTAAAACTATTTTATTTTATCTTGAACATCAAGTTTGAAGTATTTATGTCTCGCACGCGTCAATAACAACAAATTATGGTTTGTATCTTTCTATGCCGGATGTGACAGGGAACATAAATATTTACATTTGTCCAAAATATGGTAAATATAACAAGAATGTGGTCAAATTGTGATGCTAAGAATTGATTTGTTTAAAATTTTAAGTCCATTAAAGCATATATATTAACTGGTTTCATTCTCTTTTGAAGATTGGGGATTACTTGAGTGTTGCCATTCTATGAAGTGCTTTGGTGGTGTGGCTTGTTGAAGTTCTCTGGCCTTCTGCTTCAGATTTATCTTCTCTTTAGAGATGGGAGTTGGACATATTTGGTTGATTATTATGCGAACTTGATATTAATATATTTTACTTGCAAAATGATAATACAGATATGAATGCATACGTCAGTAAGGATTCTACCTGTGTTGCCTTTTAGGGGGCGTTTGGTTCAACGTTATCTTAACGTTATGTTATGTTATCGAGAAAATAATCATTTGGTTTAATGACATTTATATTTAGTCTTCTGTATGATTATAAAATTAGGGGGATTTACGTACAGAACATTGAATTCATCACAAATTACGCATTTCACCATCATTTAGTAAATATTACGCATATCACACTCTTCTTATATTACTTATGGGTTTTACATTTCTGTTGTAACAATAAGGAGAGTGTGATATACGTAATATTTACTAAATGATGGTGAAATGCGTAATTTGTGATGAATTCAATGTTCTGTACGTAAATCCCCCATAAAATTATTATTCAAAAGATGATATCTAGATGTCATAATATTTAAATTACATAACATAACACGAAGATAACAACAAATCAAATGCTCCCTTAGCCTATTCCTGAGATTGAATGTGATATTATTTGCTTGTTTCTTGCACAGGAGTGGTTACTGACAGTAGCAGGGCTCAATTTAAAATTAAATTTTCAAATATTGAATAAAAAATTTGGAATCGAACTTGATATTAACATATTTTACATTCAAAATCTGGCTTGCGATTTGGGTCAATCGAATTCTTTTTTATTTCGAATTGATTTTTGAGCATCCCAAATTAAATGTATTTATTATTGGGGTGATTATGTGCCTGAGTTGTGCCAGAATTATAAGATTTTAATATGTATGTAATTGTTTCTTATATGTAATATTATTAGTGCATTTTTATGTATTTTGTGTGTATTTGTATTTTGATTTCTTTGTATTAAGTTATTGTAACTTATTTAAATATTTAAAATATTATATATATGTTTTAAAATTTTAATATGCTTGTTTATACATATATTAAGTTAATTATGTGTTATCTCCCTTCTGAGCCTGTTATTTTCACTGTATAAGAAAATTTGGTTGATTTTAAGGTCTGTTTGGCGTGACTAAAACGATATTAATTTTAAAAATAATTGTAATAATAAATAATTTTTTTATTTATTTTACATAAATTTTAATATAAAAATATTATTTTATTTTACATATTTAATATATTTTAATAAAAATATTAATTTTATTTTATATTTAAAATTTAAATATTTAAATCGAGTAATTTGATCTAAAATGTGAAATAAAGTTAAAATTTTTATTAAAAATTATTAGATATATAAAGTAAAATAATATTTTTTATATTAAAATTTATGTAGAATAATTAAATTATTATTATTGTTATTTAAATTAGTATTATTTTAGTTTTGATTTTGGTTTTCGCATCAAATAGGGCAATTTAATAAAACAACGTAATTGCTAGCCCTCTTGGTTTAGGGTTTAGGGGTTTATATAAATGTATTTACATAAATTTATATAAATACATCCATATTTCTATTTTGGTATATGGATGTATTTATATGAAATTAATTGCATTCAGCTCTCAAAGTTTAAGAGTGCATTGTAAAATAGTATTAATTTTTAAAAAATTTTAATTTTGCTCCTTGAAATTGTTAAAATGTTACAGCTAGTTTTTTAGAATTTTAGTTTTTTTGCTGGTCTTTTTGATAAAGAAATATGAAATTTAATCTTTTTATTGGTGTGAGTAATATAAATATTTTAAATGATTATTATATCTATTTATTTTCATTATTTTTAAGAATTTAAGAAAAATTAAATTTAATTTCTTTAATTTCTTTTTTTCTCTTAAAATGTAAAATAAAAATACTAATATTAACTTATTTAAAAAATATTAAATTAACATTTTTAAAATTATATTTTAAAATTTTATAATTTTACCCATTTGTCTAGGAGTTTAAAATTAACCTGATTTAATTTTAAACAGGCATATCACATCACACATAAAATTTAATATTAAAAATTAAATTTATTTCACATCCTACACATATTACTAAAATAATAACTAACTTATATCACATCCCTCACATATTCCAATATAATAACTAACTTTATATCACATCTCTTACATATCCCAACATAATAATTAACTTTATTTCACATCATTCATAACTTTCAATAAAAAAATATCTCTTTCCAAATTTAATTTTAACCTTACAAACAAACACACCAATAATAAAAATTTAACATTTTATTTGAAATTATATGATACTATTTTTACAATTTTAAAGATTTAAATTGAAATCTTTTAAAATATTAGAATTAATTTGTAATGATTTTTCGATCTCAAGAGCTCTGACTATAAATTTAATTTTATAGAAAATTTTAATATGTATTATTTTAGCATTATTTGCTGAGACTAAAATGTTGCATTGTTAAACTATGCCTGAAAACAGTGAGTTATTATTTGATAAAGTACAATAAAAATAAAAAATTATACAGTTAAATAAAAATTTAAATGCTTTATTATCATTATTTTATTACAAGAATAATTAGATTAACTTATTATACAATACACTTAGGTGTTCATTTGATTAACTTATTTTATATTATCTATTCGTGTATATATTTATCTGTATATATGTATGTCGCAAAAAATGTCTGCATTTTTATAAGTATAAAAATATTTATATGTGAATGGATGTTTTATACATATATTTATTTACATGAGCATGTAGCTAAATATTTATGAACCTATTTACGTAAATATTTATATTCAACTGTTTTTTGCAAAAAATGCAATATTTTTATTTTTACATAAATACTTGTGCAATATATATATATATATAAACTATACGTGAATTTATACATGTATAATTTTTCAATAATATCATGCTCATCATCATACTACTGATATATTTTTTGCATTAAGTAAATTTCTGGCAGCATACTTAGAAATTAATGTATAATGAAATATAAAATTAATTTATTAAAATAATATGTAATATTTGGAGTAAAATAAAATTTATGTAAAATTTAAAATAAAAATAATTTTTATTATTAAATTTTTAAATATAGAAATTATTAAAACTTAATATACGATGAAATTTGTTTTTGTGATAGTGAAACCGCTCCCGATGGCGCATTTTAAACTCACACAGCGACGGCACAAGCTACAGTACCTCTTACCTGGTCCCGCTCGTCTTCTTCGAAATCGCAGTGATCATTGCCTTGAGTGCCTTCTACCCCGCTCGGATCTCTCTCTCTCTCCGCGCACAAAGTATCCTCCGGCGCCGGCGGGCTATGCTGGCTCCGGGCAGCGGTGGCGGAGTCCCGAGGCCGGAGGCGATCCTGGAGTGGCTCCATAAGGAGATGGGCTATCCAGGGCAACTACCCTCCGCTGACCAGATCCGGAAAATCTGCCGGGGAAACATGGTGCCCGTCATAAACTTTCTTCTCCAAAGGGTGCGATCCGAGCGGACGGTTGGTACTGTTCGACGGAATATTCTGGTCCATGGTGTCGCCGATGGTGGGAAAGCGAGGAGGAGGGAGGTGAAGGGGAACGCCGGATTTGAAGAGGGACTGTCTATGGAGGCCAGAGAGAGTGCCCTGCGGGAGAAGGATCTGGCGGAGGAGGAAGCAGATAGGTTGAGGAACTTGGTGAGGAGGCAGAGGAGGGAACTAAGGTCACGAATGGTGGAGGTCGCCCGGGAGGAGTCTGAGCGGAAGAGAATGCTCGATGAGAGGTCCGATGCCAGGTGAGATCCCCTTTCTTTTGATGATACTTAAATTAAAACAGGTAAATGGATTTGATTCGTTTACATTTTGTCAGTTATTCTGCTAAATGATAAGCATAGTGTGATTCCTGTAACCGAAGAGGGTGCGGAGTAGAGAGACTCTTAGTAGGCTTTTAGGATGACAAAGGGTGCTTCTAGGTTGGAGACACAAAGAGAAGCACAAAAATGAATTGTTCTATATTAGAAATGGGAGGGAAGATCTTGAGCTATGTAAATAACAACGTGATTCTAAATTGTGCAGTTTTTTTTTGGGGCAAAACTATAAGGTTAATGATGGGAACTTCGTAGCTAAGCATGCTTAACGTGAAGTAGCACCAGGATGTGACCTCCTAAGAAGCATCTCAAGCTATACAATTCTCTAAAGTTAAAGTGGACAATACCTCTAGATGTGGTCATTGGATGTTACACATAGCCACTATCCTAGTTTTCAATTTTTTTCATAGTACTTTCTATGACTATGCTCTTAAAATTAGGGTTCTTTGGTACTGTACTTGCAATAGTGGCCAAACCATTGAAATTACTTGCAGACAGATGTTATACTATATTAGTAGAAAAATGTTAATTGGTTATTGAAGTGTCATATTATCAGTTGCAAGTAGAAGTAAATTGAAACTGGTAGCCAGTTAACTGACCGCTCCTTTAAAATACATGCTTTCACTTGGACTTGCATTTGTTCTTCGAAGTTGAGCAATGGTTACAATCAAAATGTCAAACTAGAAGCTGTCTGAAATTGTATGCATTCACTTGTGTACTTGGTACAAGGTGGTAAATAAATGCATGCCACCTTGGATTTAAATTTTCTATTAATGGCTTTTGGGGAAAAATATCCTTAAAATAGTGACATTGTTATTAGAAGCAAAGCAAGCTCTTAATTAGGCTTATTTGGAGCTACATATTCAACATCGTTTGCATAGCATTCTTGTTTATTGATTGTATTTTTCCTATGTATTTTCAACCTGGTTATTGAAGTAGATTCATCTAATAACTGTTTTTGTACTTCCTTTTCCTTTAACAAATAAGGCACAAGCAGATAATGCTAGAAGCTTATGATCAACAGTGTGATGATGCTGCTAAGATAATTGCAGAGTACCAAAAACGTCTTCATCAGTATGTTAGCAAAGCAGGAGATGTGAGGAGATTGACTGCAGGCGGTGCTGGGGAAGTTGCTGATGATGATATTCATTTACGCAGCGAGAAAGAAGCTACATATTCAACAGTTAAGGGCAGCAAGTTATCGGATGATGTCATTGTAATGGAAACATCCCAAGAGAAAAATATTAGAGTGGCATGCGAGTCTCTTGCTGCACTGATGATTGAAAAAATTCGAAATACTTTTCCATCATATGACGGGAGTGGAATCAGTTCAAACTCCCAGATAGTCGTTTCTAAATTAATTCTTGATCTCGAAAGTGAAATGCCTGAAAATGTTAAGGTTGTGATAGGCGATTTATTAAAAAATCCATCATCTTTATTAAAGTCAATGACTACATACACTTTGCATGTCAATGCACTTATTCGTAGAGAGACTGAAAAGATTGACATTCGAGCTGATGCAGAACTTTTAAGGTACGTCATACTATCTATTTTCATCATCCAATTGTGCTTCTTTATGGGATCCATACTCTTAAACTTTTTATTACATTAACTTTATTCTAAACTTCTTATTATTTATAATGAAGCTTAAAATTTAAGTGCTTTATGCAAATTGCTTTCTACATGTCTTTAGATCCAGGAAACTACCACCAGGAACAAAAATATTAGTCTTCTGGAGAAGTTTGATGTTTGAATCCTTAAAATTGGATTAGATTTAGTAAATAATGACTGTTGTCTTGTTTCGTACATATATTGCCTGTATTTGGGTCTAGCAAGTTTTTTAAGATAAAAATAGCTGGTAAATATAATTTTCATCAAGTGATATATTGTCAAATTAGATCCGTCTTAGTCTTTAATTGCTGAATGGTCAGATTTTTTTATCTATTTTGATTTTTTAACCTGCTAATTTGAATATAAGTTGAATGGTAATACTTTTGAAGGTATTAAATATCATTTCACATTTTTCATGTGTAATGTACTCAGCATAAATCCATTGCCTTGTTATTTAGATATAAGTACGAGAATGATCAAGTAATAGATGCTGCTTCTCCCGATGCAAGCTCGCCTTTCCCATATCAAGTTTATGGTAGTCCAAGGAGTGGAATAAACCTTGCTACCAAAGGGACCTACAATCAACTCCTTGAAAGACAAGTACATCTCATTATCATTATTTGTAATTTAAGAGTGCATCTATATCTTTTTTTGGCTTAGTTTCTTGAACTTTATTCACTATAAATATTCATTTTATGATAAGCTATGGATTATTGTTTAATGGCTATTGATCTTGCACTCTTATTGTGTATCTCCATGGTAGATTATTTGCGAGAAGACCTAGTTTAGCCATGATTATTTTCTAATTTTCTTCTTATTGCTCATGGTAACAACAGAGTGTAACTTAAACTCAAATTATAGCCTTTACCCGTTTTTTTTACTGAAAGATAATGAAGAGTGGTACTTAAAGCATAAGGACTTCTTTCCAGAGGGACTCATACACCCAGATAGCTGTTAAGTCACTTATGACATTTGCATATTAGTTTGCCAGTAATTGTTCTGTTTAGCAAATAGTTCAAAACCTTTCTTGCAAAAAATACTGGATCTGATTTCTGAAATTTCATTCCATCTAAATAAGTTGGGTTGGCTTTAAGCTGAGACATTGAACATTTGACCTGAATCATGTAATGATGAGGGAAACTTTACTATCTATTTGTTACTACCAAAAGTGTAGATTTCTTTAAGCAAGTCATATTTTTCGTGAACAAAAAGGGCTAAAACTCTGAAGTTGATTTTGAATGGGAAAACTATGAAATTTCTATGTTTTGTTTTCTTAGATTAACCTTCCTCATTGACTTCTGCATAGAAATACTTTTGAAACTCCTAAGTATTCTTTGCTTTTATGAGTCCTAATAACATTTTAGAATGTGCATGTTGTGAATGGCCATTATCAATGTCGTTATGATAATTATATCTTAATTTTATTTGATCCCAGATGCTGAACTTTCTTTCTATTTGGCATAATTAACTAGTGCATTCAATCAATTACCTCGTTACCTTCACTAAAAAAAAATTCTCATTTCCTTATTGTTGTTTGCTTTTCTTTACTATAATAAGATTGATACAGATCGTTAGTAGCAGCTAGAATTTAGAAAGGTAAGAAAGAAGAAAAATTTGAATAAAATTAGATATTCATGAATTTTCTCCCTAGGCCCTATAAATAAATGAAATTTTCATGATAATTAAATTTAGAAATTATTGACTTTCAATAAGAAATTATACCTGATTTATTGCATAATTAAATTTTAAAAAATATTTATATTTATTTGAGATAATTTTATTATTTAATTTTACTGATCTAAAATTCACATTTACATGTATATTTGTCCAACTTCATATTTGGTATAATTTTATCTTGCATTAGATTTGGGCAATTTTATTTTAGCATTTCATTTAACTTTTATTGGATTCATTTGTGTCTTTCGTTTTACATGTCATCATATGATTTTACAAGTTTAGTCGATTTGGTCCTAGTCACATGAGATAATTTCTCTATTTACTATCCAGATGCACATCAATGAGATTTGTGACACCATAATAAAGTAAAGGCTCATGGTTTTGATGGTAGACACGATCAATAAGTATTACTCGGTTTACACTATAGTTAGATATAGAATACCAACTATCTCATATTTTTTAGGTAATTGGATACTAAATTGTATGAAAAGTGGAAAGCTAAACTTGATTGTTATTTTAGTCTTCTTGACTTGATCAAATTGGACATGATTCAATTCTCAAAACTAATGCTTCTTAATTAGGCTAAACTTTATATCAATGATATTGAGGATCATCACTGTCTTCGTAGATCATCTCTAGTTGATTCTTGAAATGAATTTAAGGTGATTCTCAGGGAAAAATATGTCCTGTTACTTTCTTTTATTATCTTCCTTTTAATATCTTCCTTTTAATTGAGCCTAGAGATTATCAGCATCCCAATGTCCTGAGATCTGAGATATTAGTATTACTATATGTTGTATTGTTATGAGACCCATTGCACATGTTCTTACGATTGATTCACCTCTTTCGAAGAACTTGTTGTGTGGTCTATATATACTCTTTTTTGAAGAAAAGAAAATATATTCTTTCTCTCTCTCAATTTACATTTTAGATCCCAAATTATAAAAGAATATGAAAAATGTGAATAAAATTGAAGAAAATATTGAGTGAAATATCAAGGGACATAATATTTCAAGAAAAAGAACATAGTGCATATTAACTAATTACTAATATTGATCTTGATAATAATGTTATATTAGATTTGTTTAGGCATATTTTTATTCAATTTGTTGAGAATAATGATATCTCTAAACTTGTTAGTTATAAGAAATATTTATCTAAGTGAGAACCACTGAGGCAAAGTAAGAAGAAGAAGAAAGAGCGACACGTTCGATATGGACATAATTGGGTTTTCATTGACTTAATCAAAGGTTCATTTGTAAGGTTCATCAGTTACTTTTGAAGAACCTTGTGGAATATGTTAGGAACCACCTTAATATTCAATTTGACCTACTACTCATATATCTATGATAATACTAAGGCAATAGTTAGATCTTAGGTTTTGTTTAGTGAGTCTCTATGCATTTAGTTTTCTTTTGCTCTCTTTATTGCATATTAGAATATTGTTTTGAGTCGATTATATATTTGCATTCTCATTACATTTATGACAAAAAGAGACCTATTGGCTTTAATTGAAAAATTATTATATATGAGAGTAAAATTTTCTGAAAATAGTTATATAATTAATTTACGCTAATTTTAAACTTGTGAAGAAATCCAATCTAAGTTATAAATAAGATTAGGTTGATTTGTTGAATTTGTATTTACCATAGATTTCAAGAATTATTGTACTTTCGTTATTTCATATTTGATAATTTTTAGGACCTAATAATAATACCTAATGATATATAGCATTCTACATTTCTATTCAAGTGAACCTACACCTAAGTATTCATTAACCAAATTCACTTCAATAGAGAGCAAATCAAATAATTTTTAGGATATTATTTGGAGATATTGACGAAGTAACCGTCACATGTATCTTTGATCATTTAGGCTCAGTTTGTTTGACCATTAAAAATTAACCTGGTTTAATTTTAATCAGGCATATCATATCACACATAAAATTTAATATTAAAAATTAATTTTATTTCACATTCTAAACACATTTCTAAAATAATAATTAATTTATATCACATCCCTCGCATATTCCAAAATAATAATTAACTTTATATCATATCCCTCACATATCTCAACATAATAACTAACTTTATTTCACATAATTCACAACTTTTAATAAAAAATATCTCTATTCATGTTTAATTTTAATCTTGTTAAATTTAACCTTAGAAATAAACAGACCCTTAGTGATATAGATTGACTACATCTTGTAACGATGCAACATGAGATTGACATGATTGTTTGGAGATATTGATTGATTGGACCACATGGAACTATACATGAGACTTGATCATTTGAGGGTACAGATTGATTGGATTCCATGTAGATACACACGTGCAAAGTTGATTCATAGTTGATTACATCTCATGGAGTTATACACTAGCAAAGTTTAATACCTGAGACCAAAGAGGGCGGGGAGTCGCCTATAGCATCCCAGTTTGAAGAAGGCAGAAATCCTAGCAAACTTCTAGGTGAAAGAATATGGAATGGAAGTATCACATAGGCAAAGCAGGATAGTTCTAAGTTATATAAGTAACATTGTGACTTTAAGATGTTAAGGCACTTTTTGGGGAAAAACCCGTGAGGCTTACTATGGGAATTATGCAGTTAAATATGCTTGAGTGAGGAAAGTACCAGAATGGGTGATCTACTAAGAAGTCATTGTATTTCACCAGTTCTCAAGCCAAAATTGTCAATACCACAACATTTAAGTTACTGGTCATTACATAATGGTATAAGAGTCATTCGTTCATAAATCAGAAGAAGATGATGTGCTTGTAATGCTCAAGATTGAAGGGAGCGCGGAGTGGCCTATAACAACTTGGTCCAAAGAGGGCAGAGAGTAGAGACTCCTGACAAGCTTTTGGGATGATAAAAGGGCATAACTCTTAGCAAGCTTCTAAATAGAGGGATATAGGAATAAAGGTATCACATTAAAAAGGATGGAAATTTTCTGAGCTATTTAAGTAATAATGTGACCTTAAAATGTTGAGATGCTTTTTAGGAGCAAAATTGTGAGGTTCTGTTTGAAAACTCTTCAGTTAGTATGCTTACGCAAAGATAATGTTAGGATGGGTGACCTCTTGGGAAGTGCTCATGCTGCACTAGTTCTCAAACCAAAGCGAATAATACTTCAACTTTTGCGTCACAGGTCATTAAAAGAGTTGTCCTCAACGGGCTTAAAATTTTCTTACTTAAGGAGAATTGATGGGGATATCTTGATGATTGATCACTTAGGTTAGATCACACTCGTTGATGCCATGAATGGATGTGATTGATTTAGATTATTTTTAGAGTGCATTTGGTTCAATGTTATCGTGAGGTTATGCCATGTTATTTGAAGAATTTGAATGTTTGGTTTGATGACATGTTTAGATCATATTGTAAAAAATTGCAACATTACTATATATCTAGATGTCACTTAAAATTGGGTTGCACTAAATGTTACCTTAATTATTATGAAGAAATGTGAAGTTGGATTAATTTTGTATTGTCATCTTTTAACGTAACGGATTGAACCAAACAATAATTTAGAAATGATGTAGATATCTAGATATCACATACATCTGGATAATGTTAAATTAAACGCTCTCTTATTTTATTTTATTTTATTATTTAGAGAGTTTGTTTTGGGTTTAAAATAGTTAAATCCTTATTTTTTTTTATTTTATTAGTGGGATTTGTTATCTTACATAGCGTGCTCTTATATTAGGATAAAATTAGCTTTTGATATAAAGAGTTTGGACTTGAATGTTTAACTTTGCCTTTTGTATTTGAATATTTGATTTTGCATGAGAATTCCTGAAGGGATTGATATCTCGAAAGGGAATGGTTGGGAAATTTTAGGTGAGAATCATTGAAACTTTAGTTATCCATTATTTTCTATTTTAGATAAAGAAAATAAAAAAGAGTGGCTTTCGCCTATGAAATCTAGTGCCATCTCCTCCACCATTGATGCCCTTCAAACTTTATTTCATACTCTCTATCCTGCATCAAAGATTTACTGTGTTTAGAAATTGTTCAGCATAACTTGAGTGAGAAGATGAAAATACAAATGTAAAGATTCTTATTTGCTTGTTTAGTAAATTGCTATAAATAAGCCTAGTATTATGTGGCAAGCTGTTACACAATATTTGAATTTTGTACAATTGAGTACCATCGGTGAATTGGGGATTAACTTGTTAAATTACACAATCCTGTTAAAAGTTTCTCCTATTATTATAAGTAAATTATCCTTTATGAGGTCCTGATTATTCTCTTTGCATACAGAAAGCACATGTTGAGCAGTTTGTAGCTACTGAAGATGCGCTTAATAAGGCAGCAGAAGCTAAAAGCTTGAGTCTAAAGCTCATAAAGCGTCTGAATGGAAATTAT
Source organism: Apostasia shenzhenica (assembly GCA_002786265.1). Lineage (NCBI taxonomy): Eukaryota > Viridiplantae > Streptophyta > Magnoliopsida > Asparagales > Orchidaceae > Apostasia > Apostasia shenzhenica. The sequence goes on along the minus strand of KZ451886.1, from coordinate 2,818,249 downwards.
GATGTGGATGCATCACAAGCTGTACCTGCAGGAGGAACCTCACAAAACCTTGGAAATAGTAGACATTTTGAGGTAATATAAGCAGTTAAACTTTATAATTGATAGAATTTTTTGGCACCCATTTAATTGTTTCGACGTTTGTGCTTTCATCTTTGCTTCCTTGTCTTTTTTACTTATGATAATTTGTTAAAGGAGCCTCTTTAGAATCTTTCTGGAGAAGCTATAATGTGACTTCTTAGGTCATATTGATTTACATGATCAACCTTTTTGTTATTTGTTTTCTTTGCCATTTAGGCAGGTGTAATCTTTTAAAATGATATCAATAATAGTAGCATTTGATTTCATTAAATAATTTATTCATTAGAATACTAATAATGGAACTTTTTCAAGGATGAAGTTTCTTCTCTTATCAAGAGAATTAAGCGACACTACTTTATTCCTAGTGCATAGTAGCATTTGCTAGTATGAGTTTCTTCGTTCACTATTTATTGAGTTTAAAGTAGAGTGTAGCACTATATTGGAAATTTATCCATGATATTCATGGAAACTTTGACTTAATTAAAAATAGGAAGATGATAATGTTGATGATGCTAGCACAATGCGATTTCAACACAGACTTACAAAACTTAGATGAATTTTGAATACCAGATGTCGTGTCACCCTAATTATAGTCCTGTTAAGCTTTGAAAATGTTTAGTTCTCACTCATGCTCATCACGATAGAGGTCTTTTATTTTCTCTTACAAGGCTATGGATGAGAATTCAAATGCATCTTAGCTCTTTTGCTTGCTTTGAAATTGATTATATGGAATAGAAGTGCTTGTTGTCGCAAATGTTGTAGGTGTCAGTTCTTCAATGTCGTGCATGGATATTGATGCAATAGTTGTGTTGTTAGATGGTTATAATTGTTATTCATGATAAATCAGAATTTACTGACGGGGTTTTTATTGTTATAACTTTTATTTTCGTCTGCAGCTAGATGTCTTGGCTAAGGAAAGAGATGTTGCTGGATTGAGAGCAAGTATTAATACATTGACGTCTGAGGTACAACGGTTAAATAAAATGTGTGCTGACTGGAAAGAAGCAGAAGATTCTTTGAGAAAAAAATGGAAAAAAATTGAAGAATTTGGCTCCCGCAGATCAGAACTTGAGTCCATTTGCACTGAGCTTCTTCAAGCTAACATGGTTGGAATTTTACTGTCTAACATTTCATGATTTGCTATGCACCAATGCCATTCAAGTGCAGCTTATGTTGCTATACAAGTCGAGCAATCTTGCATTTGTGATCATAATTTTTTAAGGCTCTTCACTTTTACTCGATCAACAACAGCAACAACAACATGATAGTCCCAATTACTTGGCGTCAGCTACATGGATATGTTTTTTCTGTTCAGCTCTATCTAACACAATGCTCTCTCTAAGAGCAAGTGATTCAAGGTCACTTTTTATAGCCATTTCCAGTCATCTTTAATCTTCTCCTTCCTTCCCAGTGGAACCTCAATCATCTACACATGTAAATCACCCAACCTGCGTGGTCCTCCGCCTCTGCTTGACTTATTGAGAGCCTAGACTGCATGTAGCTGCACCGCATACCAAATTATCTATTTTAGTACTGTAATTTTATCTATAATTTGATCTCTTCTAATTGAGATTAAGGTAAAATTTCTTCTGATCTCCAATTATTGCTGATCACTCAAATAAAATTGTAATTAATTATCATTTGAATTATTCTATTGATTTCTAGTTGAGAAACCTAGTATTTAATTATAGAAAACTGTTGTGGGAATTACAAATTTGAGGAGTTGATATTTAACTTTGAACCCTAGATCTAATTTTAATGAATTTTATTCGAGCATTGAATCAGATTTGATAATTCTTATTTATTAACGATCATTTTAAATAAAACTTCAAAATGATTCTATTTGCAACATTTAACTTTCTTGTCATATACAAATATTTTTGAAATAGTCATGCTTAATCGTAGTAAAGTATTAATTAAATTTGTTGACTATAAAATTTGTATATCATCCTTTTGTCTTACATCATTATCGTCCCACTTAATCTCATAGCATCATTATTTTTCAAGATCGTCGAACTTCAATGCTTGTATTGCCTGTCATAGTTCACTCAACTTGGATCTCTTGCTTCTAAGGTTTTCCTTTAATATTCCAACTTTTAATTTACTCCTTCACGAGTTTGGTCAATTAGAACTATATTACTCGCAAAAAATGTACCATTGAATCTCATCATGTATACACTTAACAAGTCTATTATCAAAGTGAAAACAGCGTAATGCATTCCTATAAAGAAAAAAAACTTAATGTAGAACCTTGGTATAGTCAAATTATAATTGGAAATTTGTTCGAATGGATGCTAACAATTCTTACACTAACAATCACTCCATAATACAGACCCTTGATTTTTTTTTGATTGACACCCTTGATGATATTAATATATGATAAAAACATTTTACTTTTCTAATGCCCATCAAATCATCTCTCGGGTCTACCTTTTTGACATCTCTATACTTTTCTATCAATCTTAAAAGAAATACAGCCTCCATTGTTGATTATACATAAATCGAAATTAGTTTATGATATTTTGGTATTTCTTTCTATTCTTTGTTTAATATTTCTCGCCAAAGTTTCATAGTATGACTCAAAAGCATTTCATTTTCTACTCTTCGAATGAAATAGTACAAGTTGCTGCAGTATTTGCTTTTGTTCCTTAACAAGGACTGCTGTTTAGTTGAATTATATGATCATTTGTTTAGATTGTATGGCATTTTATGTTTGGGGTACTAATCTTCTTTTCTGTTTTATGGTGTAACATTAAAAATACTGATAAATCATCAAAAATTTCTATTTATAATAGCTTATTTTTTTGATTTTTTTTTTTAAATTTATAATAGCTTATTGCTTGCTACAACAATAATGAAAGTGGGACTTAGTGTATCTGCAACTGTTTTGGAAGAAGCTCTCTGTATGTGTTCTATGTGCTGATTTTGTAAGATGCTAACTAATTCATTGAGTTATAATTTGAACTGTGAACCCATTCAGCTCATTTTTGGTGATATTTATTCAAGACAAAATTTTCAAATTATTCTGTCACTTTTTTTTTTCAGAATTTGAAATATTTTGAGAACAAGCTTCTGCTGTTTTACTTGCTGTAGGATGCTTCATCTTTCTGGGGCCAGCAACCCATAGCTGCAAGAGAATATGCAGCAAGGACCATAATTCCTGCATGTTCTGCTGTGGCAGACGTTTCATCTTGTGCGAAGGATCTCATAGAGAAAGAGTTCTCAGCCTTCAATCAGAGTTTGAATAATAGATTATACATGATGCCATCAACTACTCAGGTTCTTTTCATACAAATATTTAGAGTTGTTTTATCATTGGTGTATATATTAGGCACTTCTTTACTCTATTCCAAAGATTAATTTGTGGTGTTAGCAATGTTAAAAGCTTGAATAAGCATACACATCAAACAGATCGCTAAGAAGTTCGTCACTTACCTGGAGTAAACAGAGCATCACATGGTTCTCTCTTAGAAGTGCAAGACTCTGCAAGCATGGCTAATCATTTTGTACACATTTTTCTCTTAAGATTCATGTGTTTTTTCAATTAGGTTTTGGTTCTGTAAGATCCCTAGATCTTCTCATTGAGATGGTACACCGGGAAATTTATTGTTATTTTACCCTATTTTAGACCTCTATTCCGGATTAATATCATCTTTTGTTTTCATACAGTAGAATACTTGTGCTGCAAGTAGATATTCTTAGTGCTGAAATTGGTTTATATTCTGCTTTGCTTCTCTCTCCTTTTTTTAAAAAAAAATAATTCTCGTAAGCTTGTCTTGATGTTGCCCAATACAGCCATACTGACTTGGCATTACTAAATATAGATTTGCAGGTTCTTTTCGGTACATAACATGTTGACGTTTGAGTAGTATTTGTAATTATCTCCCTGCATTTAGTTTGTTGTATTGTAATCTAATATTCAGTAAATTTGGATATTATACGAATTGGTCCTTAAGAAAATCTTGTGTTTGGTTTGAATAAATCTTGTAGTATGTAACATTTCAACTTTCAACTACATGCATGCATCCACACAGGCACCAGTTTCATTTGTATTTTGATTCTTGATGCAGAAATGCTTTTGGGGGTCGTGTAAGTGTTGCGCTTAAAAATATTGGTTGATTCAGGGGGAATATAATGCAGAGTTGGTGTAGAACTCATGTTATTCTGGCTACTTCTATTTTATAAAGGCAATTGTTGCATCATAGTGATTTTCCAGATTGTCTTAGCATTGTGGGTCTATAGAATGTGACCAGCTATGTATCCTATTCTTGAAGTCTGTATAAATAGTATGAGCTGTCCATTTCCTTGCCTTCCTCTATGTGATACATTTTGTCGAAGATATCTTCATAGTGCAGCTTTTTGTTTGAGCAGGCTCTTGTTGAGTCCATGGTTGCAACTGGAGCTACAGGAACAGATGCCCTTGCAGGAACAGAAAAAAATGCCGCATTATTGACCTCAAGGGCTGGTGCTGGGGATCCATCAGCAATCCCATCTGTATGCCGTATTTCTGCAGCTCTTCAAAAGCATTCTGGTAATACTTCATTTTGGGGTATTTGCAATAACAAGTCGCTATAGAATTAAATTACCCCTTTGGAGCTGGTGATTGCATTAAGAATTTGTTAGGATTGACTTCACTCCCGATTGTTAAAGGATGTGTTGAGAAAGAGAGAGATGCAACTGCATATGTTTTAGGCCAATTTTGTCTACATTCTTAGCCATATTGAGTATTCTTTATTTTTAAAATTTTAATATTTTAATGGAAGTTAGCTCCTTATTTTTGGCCTTATTGAGTGTTCTTTATTTTTAAATTTTAATATTTTAATGGAAGTTAACCCCTTCTTTACAATGGAGTTTTGGACATTTTGTTTACAAGAAAATCTCATCTCAATAAATATCCCAAACTGATTCCTTTTATTCAAAATAATATTATTTTGTCTATATTTTGGTTTTCTAAGAAATTCATGAGAAATATAGTTGGTTCCATGGGGTGGTTCTTCACAGAATTAACATGTCTTGCCTTCCATTTAAACTTGCTCATTTTTCTTGATCCCTGCATTTTACACTTACCTCAGCATACATTCTTTGAAGATATATACATGGTACTTTCGAGTTCGGTGTTGTACTTCCATGGAATTATAGTCTTACATATGTCAGCAGGTCTGGATGTATCAGATGATGGCTTAGCGTCAGTCTTGGAATCATTAGATTTTGGCTTAAAACCCCGGGTTTCTGAAGCCAGCATACTGGAAAGTTTGTCCATGGCCGTCAATCTAGTTCACACGCGACGAAACCTTGTGGATAATGGTCGTGCTTTGCTAAATCGTGCTCATCGTGTTCAACAAGATTATGGAAGGTGGAATTTCTTTTGCAACTTAACCCTGCTTTTAATTTTTACACTTTTTATTGCAATTGATGCAACGAAGTGTTGCCCTAAAAGACAACAATTCATAAAAACTGCTCCTTTCCCTTGGAGTGCTCCTTGTGATGCTTGTCATATTCTTGCAAGTGATATTTGAAGTAGAATCTTACCTTACGTTCTCTGATTAATCTGATCATCTCTTGGAAACAGTTAAGAGAAATCATTTGGGAAGAAGTAACCCACTGCTTTGCCCATGTAGGATGGCGAATTATTGTTCGAAGGTAGCTGCCGAGCAAGATAAACTTGTTTCAGAAAGATGGCTACCTGAGCTTCAAAATGCAGTTGTGGATGCTCAGAGGTGCCTGCAAGATTGCCATCGCGTCAGGGGCTTGGTACTTCTCTCAACCATCTAACTTTTATCATATAAAAGCATAGTAGTATTCTGCACCGTTCCCTGCATCCCCCACTTGCACTCACAGAGAGCATAGCTTTACAGAGAGCTGAATGGAAAAGAAAGTTCATGCAACTGATCTCAAGCAATTGGGATTAGGGTTTTGTTGTTGTTGTGATTGTAGTGCTCCCCTTAATATGCATAGTGATTTATTTTGTGGTGATTCTTGATCATTTATGACATGCAAGCACTATGCACAAATGCATCAAAAATGTTAATGGTCATCATCATTATTAGTAGTCCAATTTGCAATTATTGGAAATCAGCTTTCTTTTCTCATGTAAGCCTTTTTGTTTTGCAGCTTAGAATTCAGCATAAATACATTTATTTTCAAATTTTATCACTGAGGTTTATGAGGCCTTTGGCTTTGATACCTCGTTAAATCCTTGATTACCAACTGACCTTAAAGCTTAAGCTTGTAGGTTATAACTTAGGAGTAATTTTATATTCGAACATGTAAATCGTCTTAATTTATATGCTTCACTAATAAGCTCTGAGAAGCTTCTGCAGGTTGATGAATGGTGGGAGCAACCTGCTGCAACTGCTGTGGATTGGGTAACTGTTGACGGGAAGAACGTAGGTGCTTGGCTCAACCATGTGAAGCAGCTCCAAATGCCATTTTATGAGTAGGATCTCCTATAACTTTTGAGAAAATTACATACATACCGCTCTTCATGATTATATTTACATATTAACTACTCTTTAAAATTTATTTACATCGTTCACCATGAATCTTAAATATTACACAGATGTCATTCGGTTTAACAGATGTTACAAATAAACAAAATATACATAGAATATTCCATTTGTAAGTCATTGTTGGCCGAGCACCAATCACAGGCACCCTATTGGACACCCTGCTACTATAATCAAGCCACAGTTGGCCATCATATATTGGTCGTTATTGTCAATTGGCCACCCCAACAACTACATCGTCATCCACCACCAATGGTCTTGTCACCAATTGTCGACCACCAACGTCACTGGTAGCCACTACGGTCGTTGTCATAAGTATTTGAATTAGATTAATTATAATTTAATTATGGTAATTTTAATGGAATGTTGCTATTGTAATATTAAAAATTATAGGGCAATACATGCGTAAATAAATTTTGAAAGTGATTAATGTGTAAGTATAATCTTTTAAAATGATATGTATGTAATTGCCTCTTTTTTATGTTATTTCATGATTGTTATATTTTGTACGTCAGTTTTAATACTTGCTATTCTGCTAGTGATTTGCTAACGTTTTTTTTTTTTTTGTTTCTTTTATGGTGATCATATAATGAAGAAGGTTATTCTGATTTTCTACAATATTGAATAAGGTTGATATTTTTGGGTAAATTGAAAATAGGTCCTTTTAGTTTGGTCATATATGCAATTGTGGTCCCTTACATTTTTAAGTTAACTAAATAGGTCTTCTAATTTGAAAGTACATACAAATAATTTTTGTTATAGCTCGTTAAACCTTCAATATAAATAATGCTTGTATGCTTTGGTGTATAATTCTTTTCTTCTCTCTTTCATCTATCGCCAATGATAAAACCTTTTGTTTTAAATGGTTAGAAATATCTTTTTCGCATCGAGGTTTTAGCATATGTAAGAGCAAAAATTTATTTGCACGTATTACAAAACTGAGTTATTCATTTAATTTGAAAATGTGAGGGATCTAATGGCACATATGCTCAAATTAGAGGGATCTATTTGTAATTTATTCTATTTTTTCATACTTAGTTATCTTTGGAGTTTCTATAGTTTGTTTGAAACTAAATCTTCAAATCAATTTGAAGGCATTGGGTTTAAAAAAAAAATGGATACTGTTCCTAATTTCTTTTTTGAATTGATTATACATAAAGAAATATTTTTTTATGCACATAATTGTGTAGATGTGTGTTTGAACATTTATGTAATGATTGATTATTTAATAACATGAGTTTGAGAATGATTTATTTTTAGTCCAAAGGAGATTTTGGACTTGTGCTGCACATTTTTGTGATGATGTTTGTCATGTCCTGTTTGTGAATATGATGCTACATGATTTATTATGCGTTATTGCATTATGAATTTTTCTCTTGTTTTTTTTTTAATAAGAAATATTTGGCTCTTTGTTGAATGAACTAATAAACACTGATTTTATCGAGTTATAAACACTGATTTTACCGAGTCGGGTTAGAACATAGATTCGCATACACAAAACAATGATTATATCAGGTTTAGAAGATTCATTTCAAATTGAGTTATATTCATGTTAGAAGAAACAACAAATAGAAGAGGAATTATAGAGAAGGCTACACCTTATAAACTAAAATGGTTGAGAGAGAAATGTAGTTTAAGAGTTTATGTACTAGTCATTATACAGATGTTAATTAATTTTCTCCAAGTAAAATAGTGATTATGTCATACGATAATAGCAATTGATGTCATTGCCACAGATGGATGGTAGGAGTTGTAGATGTCGAAGGTGGTTGTTGATATCGAAAATTAATTCTTGAAAAACCGTCAACTAAAATGGGGACGAGGAGTCCCACTTTAGGTGTCATGAGCAATATCTCGAGCAATTGCAGAGCTTTGAGTAATGAACACGAAGAGATAGAGCCTTGGTTCAATGTTCATCAAGACAAGGTAATGAATACCTAGTTTTTGAGTAATGTTGCATTGGGTGATATCTCTCATATGTCAACCTTTAGATATGACAATATATTGAGGAAAGTCGTGCCTCAGAAACCTTTGAATAATTTCATAGGCTCTTCGAAGAATTTAAGATTAGCCAAGATTGTTTCAAGTTGTATAGAGATTTATAGATAAGATCTTCTTGCACTTCATTGGAAAGGTCTTTAGGCTAAGTTGGGATGTTTCAAGTTTTTTATACAAGAAAGTTGTTCTTATTTCAAGTACAAGAAAAATCTTGTACTTCACTTCTTTTTTCTTATAGTAAAAAACTAATTTGTCTTGTATTCTAGGCTGCTAACCGGGCCTGGAACCGATTCGGTCCAATTGGACCTGGAAGCGATCCGATCCGGAACTGGTTAGCTTAGCTTGGATCCGGTCTGAGTCCGATCTGGATCCATATATTCGAGTCGAGTCGGATCAATCGGATAAATTAATTAAAATATATATATATTTATGTATTTTATAAAAATATATTTTATATTTTTAATATTTCAAAAAAAAAGTAACATAAGAAAAGTAAAAATTTCTAAAAATATTATTAATATTAATAAAAAATTTATAATAAAATAATGGGCAATTTCACCCAGGTCCTTGAGTTTAAGGGTTATTATCACACAGGTTCACATTTTTTAAATTTATCATCGGGGTCCCTAGGTTTTCAAAAATTATCATCTGGGTCCCTTTTTTATTTTTTTATTATAAAAAAATATAAAAATTACCATTATACTCTTACCCTCTCTCTCTTCACCAAATCCGGCAGCCGCGCCGTCACCGCGCCGCCTCCGGCGGCTTTGCGCGGCCGCACGACACCAGATCGTGCAGCCGTGAGCGGCCGCGCGCTGCGCTGGCTGAGACCCAGCGGCTGCGGGGGACGCAGCCGACGGCGGCGAAGCAGCAGGAGCAGCTCGCCGCCGGCGACGCAAGCAGGAGCAGCTCGCCGCGCGCGACGCAGCAGGAGCACTCGCCGCCGCGCGCGGCCGCACGATGCGCTGCTCGCGATAGGTCGCCGCTGACGTCGCGCGCCCGCTGCGCGCGCGTCGCGTTTTGCGCCTGCTGCGACCATCCGGCTGCCGGCGGGGGGCAGCGCGACGCAGCCGGCAGCCGCGCGCGCGCCGCACGCGGATGCGCGTGCGCGCAGCGGTCGCCAGCTGCGTCGCGCGCCGCGTGCGCGCGCGCAGCTTTCGCTGGCTGCGTCGCGCGCCAGCTGCGCGAGAGCGCTGGGCGGCGACCGCTGCTCGCGGCCGCGCTCTGCGCCGGCTGCGTCGCGGCTGCGTTGGCTGCATCGCGCAGCCGCGCGTGGGTGGCTGCGCGCGACGCTGGGCGGCCGGCGTGGCGTGGCTGCGCGCACGCGGGCGCCGGCGGCGAGGCCGCCGGTAGGGTCATGCAGCCGCGCAAGGCGGCGCGGGCGGCGCGGTGACGGTGCAACTGCCGGATCTGGTGGAGAGAGGGAGGGTAAGGGTATAATGGTAATTTTATATTTTTTTAAAAAGGGTAATTTTTTTATAATGGTAATTTTTATAAAAAGGGACCCAGATGATATTTTTGAAAACCTAGGGACCCCGATGATAGAATTTAAAAAACGTGGATCTGTGTGATAATAACCCTTAAACTCAAGGACCTGGGTGAAATTTGCCCTAAAATAATTGTAGTTTGTACAAATATTTCGCATTATAAAAAAACTATTCATCGTAATTACAAATAATTCTTCTCGAGTACTCTTCTTCTTCTTTTGAACTATTATCTTTGAATTCGTCCACAAAATTGTATTGTTTATTTTGTGACTCGACAGCAAATCAATTCTATAGACAAGTAAGCATGCAAAGGATTGTCGTAGACAAACTACTTCTGTAATTTCCTGTTATTCTTCCTGTGGTAGAAAAGGCTGATTCAGAAGCTACATTTGACACTTGGGTTGCTAGAACATCTTGTGCCAAAACAGATAGAATGAGATATTATTTTGATGAGCTTTTCCACCACTCCAATAAGCTCATATCATTCTCAAATTTCTCCCCGAGGTGTAAGTAAAACTATAACTCGTTCAAATTTGCAGGGGCTTGACTCTATGTTATAGATTGTTCATCAGCAGTTGCTTTTCCTTTGTCTGAAGCAAGAGATCTCTTTGCCATCACTGACCTAAGAAAGTTAAAAATTCCTGGATTTTTCTGTGTTTCTGCTTGTATCTTCACACATTACACACTTCTACTCGCAACCTACTCATTGTAATAAAGAGAAAATAATTTTAGAGAGTTAAAAAAACTGATGCTTTTTCAGCATCAATATTACTCTCCAAAAAATCAGAATATTCTGCATAAAAAAATTTATTTTTAAGGACTAATTATCCATAAAATAATGGGAGACTTACAGTCAGAATCACAGAACATATTATAAGAAAAAGATATTTTTATTTATCTCAAAACAGGGTTACATAAGTTTGAATACTGAGCAGGTCACCCAGAGTAACCTTAGATTAGAAAACTGAATGGTAAAGCAATTAAACTGGATAAGGGTAAATATCGGTGGGACCATAAGGGATGTAGGGAAACATCTTTCCTAGGATTTTGCAGTCTTTTCCTGGCAATAGATTATCTACCTAAAAAGCAACAGTCAGTCATGAAGACCAAGTAAACGACCTCCACCTTATCATAGGCCAGGTGAGATCTTATAGCTCAATTTAACAATAGATTAGAATTCAGATTAACTTATAATATCAACTTATAACCTCACAATATTATCATGTTTCATATTTTGCATATATATTAATATGTATAAATCTTATAATGATGAAGGATCAGAATCCACAGATATACGTCACCAGTGTGACAACAGAAGTAGCAGATATGTCACAAGTGTGACAACAGATTTATCAGATACGTTATCAGTGTAACATCAGAATAACAGAATGCAAATACGTCCCCCACAGGACGCCACGCGTCCAGAAGGTGATTTGTCAACCACCGGGATCCCAACTCATCATATCATCATATATCTCAGAATACATGAGTCTAGTATAACCCAATATAATATCTTGGCACAAAGCCCAATAGAATATCGGCACAAAGTCATGCAGAATATAACTCACAGAATATAATTGATATCATTTTGTATATTAGTTATTTTTATTTAATAATCACGATGTCCTAAGTTCAATGAAAATCGCTTACCTGGATTAGAGGTTGTAATAGTTTGCTGGTGGATGACGTGTTCCCTGATTAAGTTCAGTGTGAATAATTACTATTGTGCTTAATAGTTTAAAATATTAACTTAAGTTACAAAGGCTAAATAGGTCAGACAAGCCAAGTGACTCAAAACTGGTCAATATAAGTCAAACCAGTTAAATGGACCAGACTAGGTCAACTTGGGTCAAAACTGAGTATTTCAGGTTAATGAGGCAAATGAGTCAAATAGGTTAAATCAGGTCAAACGAGTTAACTCATGTCAAATAGGTTAACTCGGGACAAACGGGTTAACTCGGATCAAATAGGTTAACTCATTTCAAATAGGTTAATTCGGGTTAAAATGGGTTAACTCATTTTTAGAAGGGTCGACAAGGGTCATCTTGGGTCAAACAGGTTAACTTGATTTTAAATGAATTGACACAGATTTATCGGGTTCGATATGGGTTAAGTGGGTCGACATATGTTTAAACAGGTTAATCACTAATCCAATTAGTTAACAAGAAAAATTACCGAATGTAATATAAACTTAGTAAGACCAGAATTCTTACCTAGCAGAGTCTCGCCGCTGGAGGAGAGGCGCACCAAGATCGGCTAATGATGTAGTGGTCGTGGATTCTATTTGAAGGCTCTGGGGCCTATTTATAAGGAGAGGTAAACTTATTAGGGTGGGACAGTTGGTGGGTAGTAGTTGGTAGTTTGGGAGGTAAATTTAATAGGGCGGGACCGTTGGTGGGTGAGAAGGTGAGAAGGTGGGAAGAAGATGCTTATTTAATGTAGTAATTATTTTGAAGTCCTCAGATGACAGATGTACTTATATTAAATCTAGCAGAATATATATATATATATACATATATATACATATACATATATATACATATATATACATATACATATATATACATATATATATATACATATATATATATACATATATATATATATATATGAATATTAACAGGTATTTTTTAAATGGATTATTAGAGGAATCAAGTATAGCAGCTATTGAATATAAAAATAAAAAATTTTCCCAATATTTCTTAAATTTTAGTTCCATGTCAGCAATAAAAGTTTCAAGAATTAGATCTGATCTAAACTCTAAAATTTTTTGAAATATTTAAAAAACGTAAGGCAAAAAGATAGGTGAAGTCGGATAATAACAATCTGAAAACTTTCAGTAGACTACTTAAAAATTGATAATAACTCGAAAAAATTTTCAAAAAAATTCAATCATAAGAACACAATTGAAGATCATAGTTAAGTGCATAGGAATTGTAAAAAGCTGTAAGCAAATCTTCATATAATAAAAGTGATTTGAATAAATGATGAAGTAAATTTCATCTAGTTTTAACAGGCAATGAAAATTTTATATAATTTTTTCCTGCACTTACACAAACACATTTTCATTCTCGCCTAATATTTGAATTTAACTGAATTTATTTTGCAACATGCTTAAATTTATCAATAATCAAATGTTTAGAATTAAAAGCCCATAAAATACATAAGTTTATAATATGACATACACATTTAACATGAAAAAGGGAACCATAAAAGTGAAAGTTTTAGAAATTGCTGTAAAAATTTAACTGCAGAATTATTATTCGAAGCATTGTCTAAAGTAATAGAAAAAATTTTATTTTCTATGCCATAAATTTTACAAATATTGTGAATATAAGTAAAAATAGCAGAATCTGTATGAGCTTCATCTAATACATCTAAAGATAATATGTGTTTTTGCATTTCCCACTGTCCATCGATCTAATGGTAAGTAACAACTAGATAACTCGCGCCATTTATACTAGTCTAAATATCAGATGTTAAACTAACTCGACAAGTAATATTACTGAGGTATTGAATAAGAGATTTTCTATATTCTTTCTACATTGACATACAATCTTTTTTAAGTGTATGCCTATTAATACAGTTATATTAAAGTTGTAAATACTGAATAATATATTTTAAAAATCCTTCTTTTTTACATATTATAAAAAGTTGTTCTGTCCGTACAACAAATCGAACTAAATCTCGACGTGCCTTATCATTTCTAAATGACCATGGCATAGATTCACTTTACGGATTTAGTTATGTTTGGGTTAGCTCTGCAGTAGTAGGTTGGTAGATTTTTTCATCAAATTTGTGAAATCTAACTAAGTGTTTCTTAAATATACCGGTCTCACCACCCGTATCATGCATCCTATTTGTATAAGTATTGATTTTTACAAATTTTATAAATAACAACATACTCGGGTCTCTCTGAGCTGCTATTAGGTTTAATTTATAATTCAAAAAACTCTCATATCTTACTGCGTTTTGTTCGAGACTTGTTGGAGACACTTGAAGATTGAGTTGACGGGCTAGTGCCGGTGCCAACATCTCCACTTGCCTCAGGATCATATTCTGCAGATAGATTGAGATCCGGTTCTAAAGTTTCGTCAAAATTCTCACTTAGTGGAGGAAGACAATCGAGTTCCGAAATGTAATTCTGACCCATATTTCATTGGCGACTTGAAGAAGAAACGCCAGCGAATCGATGTTAAGAAGCCATTAAAATGTGTTTGCAAAATTTTTGAATGAGCAGAAAAATCAAAAAATTAATGAAAATTATAGGAATAATACATCACGTAAGTCCTATTATTTATAGAAAGTCTAACATAAATTAAAAGGTCCAAAATGACCTTAAATTAGTCATTTGACCATTGTTGATTGCCAGCAACGATCAAATGGCAGTTTTAGTTTTTTAATTTTTTTTTTAATTCTGCTACTAATTCATGGGGGCCAGCCCCAAGCGTGCGCTGCCCGCGTGGGGTGCTGCCCCACTATCTATCTATCTATCTATATATATATATGTTTAAAAAAAAAACAACAAACCGGTCCAGTTTTGAACCGGTTAACCAGTTCCGGTGGCGCAGAACTGGTCCGATCCAGTTCTACACCCCGAAACCGGTCAGAACCGGTCCAGTTCAACTAGTTCTTGATCGAATCAGTTCTTACTGGACCGGTTTCAGACCGATTTCAGGCAGAACCGGTCTAATAAACAGTTCTACTTGTATTTGAAGTCTTCTATTCTTTGGTTTACAATCTTCTTGTTGTATATCTATTTATATCTGATTGTTGTAATTTCACAAGCCCCAGTGTTCTAATGAAGGGACTCCATCTCTTCAAAGCTACCATTTCTTCAAAGCCATATCTCCAAAAAGCATTGATTTCTCTCTAACATGCAGGCATAACTATATTTTATGACTGCTTTTCATACTATTGATGCTACTCATTAAACTGACTTTATATTTGTCAAAGATCATATTGAAATGTAACAGGAGTAGAAATTACATGCTCCACCTACTTATAGACTCCTCTTGAATTTCTGTTACACTCCAATTTTGTATCAAGCATGGAGTTCTCATCAAAAGTTGTATCTTGTCTCACAATCAACTGGCATTCAAAAGGAGACTAAATTCCATAACCTGAAACCCTCTCTCTTTCTAACCCATTAACTCTCCATTCTTTACTCTTGGCTTTAACTTCTCATCATCAACGTAATAGTACACCTAGAACTAAAGACCGAGAGATTCAGTGATTCTCTTGCGCTAGACAGCAATTCATAACACGAGTTCGCATTACTTCCCAAAAAGCTCAACCAACTTGTGTTTTTTTATAAAAAAAAGTCCTGTTAACAACTCCCTCGACCATCAATTGTGAAACAAAGTACCTATGACTGTACAATCTTGGGCAATTACTTCTCTTCTGTAGAACTCAATGAACTCTAATGATCAAAGAAAACTAAAGGTTGTTAGTTTGAAGATTTTGGGCCCTCTTGTTGGTTTGGTTCTCAATAATAGTCTTCCACTAGAATTTTTTAGTCATCTTTCATTTTTAGTCATCTTTCTTTAGGAAGTATCATGCACCTCCCAATAATGAAACACAAGACTAACCCAAAAATCGAAGTAAAAGAGCCAAGCATGGACTTTGATCGATGAACAGTTGAGGTAAATCATTTTCACAGATGCAAAACTCATAAAGCTATAGATTTGATAGTGCATAATCTCCAAGTAAATCACCTTAGTTGAAGACGACATCCCCTTCTTTAATAGCCACTCTCATATGCCAAAGCATCGCGTGATCTGTTTCCAACAATGATTCAATAAAGGTCAAGCACGCAATAATAAGAAAAATATTCTGTTCAGCACCCCGAACATGTCGACGCTAAACAGCTGGGCACCACGTGTGCGTAGGCCCACCACCCATTGTGACAAACACTCCTAATGCTAACATATCACTGACCGTAGATATCTCAGGTCATTGTTGGTGCTAAAGGTTCTTCAGAAAAAATCCTTCAACAAGACTAGGGATAGAGAGTCACATCACGAGAGCCAACATCATGAGCAACATCTCAGGCAATAAAAGCTCATGCGATTACAATTTCGAGTAATGATCACAAAGAGAAGCAGCCTTGATACATCATTCATCGAGATAACTATGTATTAGAACACCCCGTTCGAGTAATGCTACATTGGGGAACAGGCTTCATATGTTGACTTGAGATACAACAGATCAAGATAAGACATATACCTTAAGAATCATGGAATAATATCATATGCTCATGGGACTTCAGACAAGTCCAAATGGTTGTAAAAATGAAAGTTATGAGCATTTGGACATACCTGAGATTAATTATCCTATTTTTTGTCCAACTTTGTCTAGTCAAATAAAAGATTAAATTATAAGTTGATTCCACCATCAAACTTTAGATAAGAGAAATGTTCCATCAAAATGTTAAAGTTGAAAAACCTTTTACAATCAGAGTATTTGAATTTTTTTTTAAAAAATCTATCTCTAACTTCTGGAAGTCTAAATTGATTTCTCCCAAGAAAGAATGCTCCTACATCAGTATGCGAACGACAGCCAGTCCAACTGCAGAAATTGAAACTAAGGTACCAATACAATACTTGATAACATCATACTTTGCTGCCTCCAATTGTGCCCTCAGAGCATGGATTTCCTGAAAATTTCATTTAACCCTGTTAATCAACTGAACAAACTATGAAATTCAAGAAGATTCATTCGATTTTCAAGTCCAAAACATCACCCGATCCAACTTTGTAGTAAGGTCAGTTGTTTCAGCGTTCTGCTTGGCAAGCTCGTCGCGGATGCGGCTACATTAATTATGTGAATGAAGTGAAAAAAGTAACAATGATTCATTAGCAAAATTATTATTGAAAAACTAAGGGCTCAACCATTCAATGCAGAATTGCAGAAAAAATACTCAGGGCGGCATCGTATATAAAACCAATAACATGGAAAACAATTAGCGAAAGAAGAGGGATGAAAAAAAGAACAATTCAGAGGTTTCACATACATACGAAGTTGGATAGAAGAAAAGCTGAGAAAAGAATTTATAAAGTAGTCACCAAATATTTTGCAAAAAAGCTTTTGTCATGATGATTACTGTACTTCAATCCCATTCCAAGCATTGATGTATTATATGGAGACAAATAGCATAACAGACTAACAAATGTCTATACTTCAGTAAAGGATCCATCTGCCTTTAATGGTTACAGAATCAAGAAAGAAAGAAAACTGAATATAGATGAAAAGGAAATTGCCATCCCTTACCCTCTTTCAAGATTTAGATCCAGTCTTTGTCCAGCATTAACTTTGTCAACCTCATACCTAATTTCCGAAAAATTTTGCATATCAATGCAGCAGTTTCATCATATATTAATTGCCTATGAAGAAAAAACATACCTTAGTTCACTGCGCATCTTCTCGATGTCCGCCCTTAGTTTTTCAGTCTCTCGTTGCAGCAGTGAAAAATGGTGATCCTACAAGGAACGCAGAATCAACTTAATGTGCATGCAAGGACCAAAGTCAAAGCTTAATATTAATAGCTATCAGACAGCCAAGGATCACCAAAATTTTGCTCTTAAAAGCCATCACCTCCTCAACTTAACACAAAAAATGAAGCAACTCTCCTGCAACTTCGACATGCTCACAGCTAATTACTAGTTAAAATCATAGGACCAGAGATACCCTATTAAATTGGCCACATCAAATCTAGCTTTATTAGCCATCTATCATAACTCTTTACAATTTAATTTTACTAATTCTTAAAGGAAAAAATAATTATGGTTTGAACACTTGGTTTGTAGATGATGAGAAGTAAAAGGGTTAAAAAATTGGTCACAAACTTTCAATAATTCACATATAAATCATATTTTCACTTTGGCTACATAAAAGGAATATCAGGAGGCTTTGACAATTTCTTCATTGATAACTTCTCGGTTTCTACTTTCTGTCTTCTGATCATGGCATGGCCAGCTGCATATTCCTCCAATCTCAAACACTAGTACATTATGGAAAATCCTTTGAACTCCTTGCTCTTGATGGGCATCCTAATTATTTAACAAAACTAAATCCTGATACCATTGATCTTCTGAGTTATAACATTCACAGGCAAAATACTCATGTAGAGTTGTTCAATTCACAGTATTACTGCAGTTGTAAATTTTAGCCATTTTATGTGATGTAACAAAACATTAACAGTTTTTTCTGTCATTTACTCAGATGCCCAAACAACTATTTAACATGCTTTCGTTACATCTCATGAGACATGGACCTCCTAATCCACTAATATTTTCATTTGTTTATTATTCTCACCTGTACTTTCATGATGCTTAATACAATATATTGACATGTATAGAATCTATAGAGTTGTGTTCCCCTACTCTATCAATCATCAAACCCAAAGAATTAGTACTTATTCTTAAGTTCTCCCCATTACACCGTCCCCAACAACCATTCACTAAAGCAGTTTGGCTTTGGTGCAGAATTATTAGTAAGCAAACATGATGAACCACTAGCTTGATACTCAACTCTGAAGCAGCTCGTTTTCATGATGAACCACTAGCATGATGAACCACTAGCATGTTCACATAAACCTCGATGCATCATCGTTCAGATATTCATTTGTCATCCTACGGAAAAAATAAAATATACATTTGCGCAAAAATGAACATGAAACTTGAGGATTTCAAAGATAACTTACAAACTAGTGTAGAGAAATGGTCCATTAATATGCCTAATGATCTCAAAATACAAGTTATCATGCTTTGTCAATGCTATTCAACACACCAGTGGCACGGGCATCCACCATTATGTCAGGGAAAGCGAAAAACAACAGATAAAAAGAGGCCACTTTATCTCCTAAAAAGTATTTGAACATCAAGCAACATCGAGAAGAGATACCTAACCTGAGAACTTTGCACTTCCGACTTGAATTTGGAGAGATTGGCTTCTATAATGGACTTGAATTTAGAAAGATTGGCATCCTGAACCATCTCAGTCTGCAACAAAATGAAACAACCAATCGGTCACACCCATCACCATATCATTCCAGATGAACGAAGAGAAAATTAGACCTTCTGAATCTCAGCCTTCACAAACGAATTCGCCACAGTCTCCAAGCTGTCATTTAGAACATCGGTGATAGCCGACGTTATCGCTTCCGCCTGCTTCGACGGCACACCTTGCCCCTCCAACTTCCTCACCTGCCAACCAAAGCCAAAAATCCCTGCCAATCATTCTCAGGGGCATAGCATCGAACACATGGCAGGCAAATACGAAAAAAAAAAATTTCCCAAGCGAAAACATATAAAATTAAGAAGCAGGAAATCCACCAAAGCCAAGGTGTCCACGAGGAACGCCCGCCTGCCCTCTGCCTTAACGAGCGATGAGATCTCCCGGATTTGATAGATCCCCCCAATCAAAGAAGCCGCCGCAGACCATCCTCCCCGGCGAGCGATCGCCGCCGCCATCCAAATCTGGCGTCTCTCTCTCTCTCGCGCCCTATCTCTTCTGCTCAAAAGGGGAATGGGCAAAGGCAACGAACCAAAATGTAGAAGGATCTCAGTCAATGACAATCCCCTTGCAAGCCGCCGAAAGCGAGATCGCTCTTGAGGAGTTCTTCGCGAGGAAAGAAGAAATGCATTTTCTCTCAGCTTATCTCGGGCTTTTCTAACTTGTTAACGATCCATGGCTGTGTTCCGTCTTTCTTCTTCCCTACGGAAGCAAGTTTGAAGCTGCTATTATGATTATTATTATTATTATTATTACAAACCTAAGGGGCTGTTTGGATAGGGAAGTTAATCCAGATAACCCACCAAATGTATAATAACGCGTAATTTTATCCTTGGGTTAATAAACCCAGCGAGTTTCCCTTACCTCGTCCATCCCTGGGTTTAGTTACCCCAGCCGGCTGGGTAAGGGCGGAGATGGCGAATATGGCGCTCTCTCTCGCGCGCGAAGCCCTCGTGAGCTGTTGGGTGGTTTGCGTCGGATGATGGCGCCGCTTCAGGCGCGGCGACGGAGGGGAACTTCCGCTCTGAAACGCAGTCGCGCGGCGACGGTGAGTGCTGTTGTTTCAGGTAAATGCGGTTTCCTTACTCTCTGCCTGCCCTAATCGCAGATCTGCCTAACTCTTGGGTTTGATGCAGTGGATCCTGTCTGTTTTGCTTGGTTCTGTGCTATTCATCTTCAGCTTTCATAGTTATTTTTTGATTATTTCACTATTTTTTCTTGGCTCTGTGATTCTGTGGTGTTTTTTCTTAGTTGTGCCTTGATTTTCTGCTGCCATTACCTCAACTTTTTTTTTTCGTTATATCCTTTATATTTTCTTGGTTCTGTGCTGTTTACCGTTCTTTCTTCTCGGTTCTGTGCTGTTTACCGTTCTTTCTTCTCGGTTCTGTGCTGTTTACCGTTCTTTCTTCTCGGTTCTGTGCTGTTTACCTTCATCATTCCTGTTTGATTTCCGATTTTCCTACTGTTTTTCTTGGTTCTGTGATTCTGTGGTGGTTTTTGTTAGTTCTGCCTGAAATTGTTGATGCCCATTTTCTCAACCATTTTTTTATATTTATTTCCATGATGCAGTGGTTGTGCACTTCTCCCATTTTTTTCTGATGGCTTAGGGTTGATTATGCAGTGTGATCCTCTCTATTTTTCTTGGTTCTGTATTGTTTATCTTCAGTATTCTTATATGATTTTCGATTTTCCACTGTCTTCCTTTGTTCTGTGATTCTGTGATGTTTTTTGTTGGTTTCGCCTGGAATTTCTGCTGTCAATTTTCTCTGCTATGGTTTTTTTTCATTTTTTATATGCTGGCTGTGCACTTCTCTATTTTTTTTCTGATGGCTTAGGGTTGATTGTGCAGTGTGATTCCCTCTGTTTTTCTTGGTTCTGTGATATTCATCTGCATCATTCCTAGTTGATTTACAATTTTTCCACTGTTTTTTTTTAGGGCTGAGGGCTGATTGTGCAATGTGATGACCTAGCTTTGTTCCATGTTACCCATGTTACCATTATCATTACCATTTGACCCTATGATGTTTATCATTTTTCCTGATATACTTGCTATGATCCATAGTCATATTACCATGCTGATTAGGTGGACTTTGTTTTATGTGACCAATGTTAAAACATTCATTGTCATGTTATTCAATAATTTATGTCATGTTCCTATTTTGTCATTGTTTACAATAACTGCTCTTATCTCCACTATATTACTCCAGGGATAATTCATTATCCTTTGGTTATTTTTTTGGCCTCTTGTGTGCTTGGTTCTCTATTTATTGCTAAGTTTAGATGGCCATCTTACCTGTGCCTCCAAGTTTTAGCATTCTCTCCTGATTGCTTTGCTCTTACGGCTTTCTAGTAAGTCTACTTTTTCTTAAGTCTCATTCAATATTTATGTTCTGCTACAATTAAGCTATAGTACGTATATAAATAGATACCACACTTGTTTGCTCAGATATTACACTTACTCTTGTGCCACTTTTGAGGTATAGGCAATGATGAATTTTTGAAAAATTGAAAAAAAAAACAAATTTGTAGGTCTGATTAATCGCAAAGTGATTTCATGTTATATGTCAGTTACGCTTGGTATCCAGGTGGAAAGGGAAACATGGAAATGTTTTGCTTTTTGCCGATCCAGGTTACCATAACCGACATACAAATTTCTGAGCCCAATACCTTTAGCCTATCAATAGGCTAAAAATGGTGATATAAAACTTAATGTTACCCTTTTCTCACTTTAGTATATGTACAGTTTCAGATTTTGATGTTTGTTTATTCATTTGGTTTCTTCGTAGTTGTTGATTCTTAAATGCATTCAGATTACTTGTCAAAACATATAGCTCTATATTTGTAAACTTCCTTCGCGTTTCTCTGTTCATTCAGATTTTCAGTTCAGTTCTTGTTAATTTATCTGGTTCTATGTTCTGTCGTGATTTTGGACCTTGTTCAATTCCATTTAAGTTGAAATTAATCCTTTCTGCTGCAGTTGTGGATGCTTCAAAATTATTTTCTTTCACATTCAAAAAGCAATATTTAAGAAATGTGCCTTTTTCTTTTTTCTTGTTAAGTTGAATTTCTTAGATAAATTCATTTTGCTGTGATTAGATTTTATGTTCCATAACTGTAGTATATGTCATGGTCTGAAAAGTTAATCTTAACATATTTTTATGTTTTATGCATGCTAGTAATTTCTAAGAAATTTTTAGCGTGAAATTGAGCAATTTATTCCTTTTGTCTTTAATATTTCTAAAGACGGTTGTTTTGAGTTTATTGTACTACTGTTTAACGTTATAATAATAATATTATTTTTTCTATCAATTAGGGTTGTAATATTGTCTTATTGTATTATATTATTAAAATAATAAGATGTATTTGTATTCTTAATTTGGTAGTTGACTGTTTGTTATAATATACTACAGATGAATATTAGCCAATTTTATGGGAATGAGGTTGCCAACCTCATTACATGCTTAGATGAAGAGGCAGCATTACTAGAATTTGTTTCTGACTTTGCTAAGTTAGATCAATCTAATATACAAGTTTCTCGAGTTATGTATGATAGACCGTACCCAAGTAATTTGTGCATTCATGAGATATTAAATGGGCATGATATCTTAGCATACAACTGTTTTTGTATGTCTGCATAAGCATTTATTGGCCTGAGGGACCTGCTAGCATACCGTGGTGTTCTAAGAGACACTCGATTCATGCCAGCAATGGAGCAGTTAGCAGTATTTTGCGAGTTATTGCTCAAGCTAATAGCTATTACAGTGTGTGAATTTTTTCAACACTCACTAGAAACAGTTAGTCATAATTTTAGACAAATCCTACAAAGAGTCCTGACTTTGAAAGATGATTTCATTGTACTTCCAGATTCAACCACTCCACATCATCCACACATCCGAAATAACTCATATTTTTATCCATACTTCAAAGATATCCTAGGTGCCATTGACGGAACACATGTTCCTGCCGTAGTTCCTGTTCACAAGCAAAATCGATATAGAAATAGAAAAGATTTCATATCTCAGAATGTTATGGCTGATGTCTCTTTTGATAATTTGTATATGTTGCAACTGGATGGGAAGGATCGGCTACTGACATGCGTGTTCTTAAATGGGCATCCGAACAAGATGGTTTTTCGGTATCGCAAGGTAATTTCAGTACTGTCATATATTCGATTCTTCATATTTATAGTGATTTTTTGTGTATTCTGAATAAATCAGGAAAGATGTACTTGGTCGATTCTAGATATGCTAATAATGATAAGCTTTTGGCACCAGTACATCGTGTATGATATCATTTGAGTAATTTTCGTAATCGTTCACAGCGAAGATATGAGTCTCCTCAAGAGTTGTACAATCATAGGCACGCTCAACTGAGAAATGTTGTTGAACGCACGTTTGGTATATTAAAAAAAATGGTTTAAAGTATTAACTGATATGAAACCGTTTTCTTTTAATATACAAGCAGATATTGTATTTGCATATTGTATTTTGCATAATTACATTGATAGATATCATGACCATGATACCTACTTCAATATGCGGGAGGCTGACATAGAGCAAGAGGAGAGTTTGGAGGAAGAGGCTGAAGAAGAAGACCAAGCAACTCATATACCTGCAACTCAACAACGACGGGGGGTAATTATCTGAACGACAATTATTGAACAGATATGGATGAGCCAGATTAATTCGTACTAAAATTTTGAAGTGGTTGACATGCTATTACTACTCATTGTATTATATTTAATTATACTTTGTTTGTTGTAGGGCGTAATGAATCGATGATGATCATGGTGCTCAACTGTACGAGGTTGTTGATCTTGTTGAATATCTGTAATTTTATATTTTTTTATCGTTTATGATGAAGATTGTATTATTTTTGTGTTTAATAGACCAGTAAATGTCTTCTTTCTATTTCTTTTTTGTTTATTTACTATCCTGAGTTAACTTATTTATTTGTCAAACTAAATTTAAGGATATCCTAGGTTAACCCGGATTAGCATCTAAACATAATATCCCCATTAATAACTTACCCCAGCTGGGGTAAGTTAGCTGGGGTAAGTTATTAATAGGGATAAGCTAACCCAGGTTAGCTTATCCTAAACGGCCCCTAAATCTAACCTAAACTAAAC
>KZ451886.1:2708024-2794027 GCA_002786265.1 Apostasia shenzhenica | reverse complement strand
CCCTCGAACCATCAATTGTTGAAACAAATAAAGTACCTAACCTGTACAATCTGGGCGGCATTACTTTCTCTTCTGTTAGAAACTCAATGAACTCTAATGATCAAAGAAAACTAAGTGTTATTGTTTTTGAAGATTTTGGGCCCTCTTGTTGGTTTGTTCTCAATAATAGGTCTTCCACTAGAATTTTTAGTCATCTTTTCATTTTTATCACTTTTCTTTAGGAAGTATCATGCACCTCCTCAATAATGAAACACCAAGACTACCCAAAAAATCGAAGTAAAAGAGCCAAGCATGACTTTGATCGATGAACGTTGAGGTGGTAAATCATTTTCACAATTGCAAAACTCATTAAAGCTATTAGATTTGGATAGTGCCATTAATCTCCAATTAAATCACCTTAGTTGAAGAACGACATCCCCTTCTTAATAGCCACCTCATATGGCCAAAGCATGCGTGATCTGTTTCCAACAATGATTCAATAAAAGGTCAAAGCCACGCAATTAATAGAAAAATATTCTGTTCAGCACCCCGAACATGTCGACGCTAAACAGCTGGGCACCACGTGTGCGTAGGCCCACCACCATTGTAGACAAACACTCCTAACTAACCATTTCACTGAACCGTAGGGATAATCTCAGAGTCATTGTTTGGTGCTAAAGGTTCTTCAGAAAAAATCCTTCAACAAGACAACGGGATAGAGAGTCACATCACGAGAGCAAAACATTCATGTAGCAACCATTCTCAGGCAATAAAAATCTCATGCGATTTTACAATTTGAGTAAATTGATCACAAAGAGAAGAAGCAGCCTGATACATCATTCATCGAGATAAAACTATGTATTTGAAACACCCCGTTGATAAATGCTAACATTGGGGAACAGGCATTCATATTGTTGACTTGAGATACAACAGATTTCAAGATAAGACATATACCTTAAGAATATGGAATAATATCATATGCTCATGCGGACTTCAGACAAGTCCAAAAATGGTTGTTAAAAATGAAGTATGAGCATTTGTTGTGACAATACCCTGAGACTAATTACCTATTTTTTTGTCCAACTTTGATCTAGTCAAATTAAAAAGATTAAATTATAAGTTGATATTCCACCATCAAAACTTTAGATAAGACGAGAAATGTTTCACATCAAAATGTTAACAAGTTTGAAAAACCTTTTACAACAGAGTATCTGAATTTTTTTAAAAACATCTATCTCTAACTTCTGGAAGTCTAAATTGATTTTCTCCACAACGAGAAGAAATCGCTTACATCAGTATCGAGCGAACTGACAGCCAGTCCAACTGCACAGAAATTGAAACATAACGGTACCAATACAATACTGATAACATCATACTTTGCTGACTCTCCAATTGTGCCCTCCAGACGATGGATTTCCTTGAAAATTTCAATTTAACCCTGTTTAATCAACTGAACCAAAACTATGAAACTTCAAAGAGATTCATTCGATTTTCAAGTCCAAAACATCTACCCGATCCAACTTTGTAGTAAGGTCACGTGTTTCAGCGTTCTGCTTGCAAGCTCGTCCGCGGATGCGGCTACATTAATTATGTGAATGAGTTGAAAAAAAAAGTAACAATGATTAGTTTAGCAAAATTATTATTGAAAAACTAAGCGGCTTCAACCATTCAATGCAGAATTGCAGAAAAAAATACTCAGGGCGGCATCGTTATATAAAACCAATAACATTTGGAAAACAATTAGCGAAAGAAGAGGGCTCACAATATATATATATCCCAATTCAGAGGTTTCACATACATACGAAGTTGGATAGAAGCAAACAAAGCTGAGAAAAAGAATTTATAAAAGTAGTCACCAAATATTTTTGCAAAACAAGCTTTTGTTCATGATCGATTACTGTACTTCAATCCCATTCCCAAGCCATTCATGTATTTATATGCGAGACAAATAGACATAACAGCACTAACAAAAATGTTCTATACTTCAGTTAAAAGGATCCAATCTGCTTTAAATAGGTTACAGAATCAAGCAAAGAAAGAAACTGAATATAGATGAAAAGGAAAATTGCATCCTTACCCTCTTTCAAGATTTAGATCTCAGTCTTTGTCCAGCATTAACTTTGTCCAACCTTCATACCTAATTTCCCGAAAAATTTTGGCATATCATTTGCAGCAGTTTCATCATATATTAATTGCCTATGGAAAGAAATAAACATACCTTAGTTCCACTGCGCATCTTCTCGATGTCCGCCCTTAGTTTTTCAGTCTCTTCGTTGCAGCCAGTGAAAAATGGTGATCCTACAAGGAACGCAGAATCAACTTAAGTGGCATTGCAAGACCAAAGTCAAAGCTTAATATTAATAGCTATCAGACAGCCAAAGGATCACCAAAATTTGCTCTTAAAAGCCAATTCACCTCCTCAACTTAACACAAAAAATGAAGGCAACTCTCCTGCAACTTCGACATTCACAGCTAATTACTAGTTAAAATCATAGGACCAGAGATACCCTATTAAAGGCCACATCAAATCTAGCTTTATTAGCCATCTATCATACTTCTTTACAATTTAATTTTACTTAATCTTAAAGGAAAAAATAATTAATGGTTTGAACACTGGTTTGTAGATGATGAGAAGTAAAGGGTTTAAATTGAGTCACCCAAACTTTCAAATAATTCACATATAAATCATATTTTCACTTTGGCTTAATAAACAAGGTAATATCAGGTAGCTTTGACAATTTTCTTCATTGATAACTTCTCGGTTTCTACTTTCTGTCTTCTGATCATGGCATGGCCAGCTGCATTATTCCTACCAATCTCAAACACTAGTACATTATGGAAAACCTTGAAACTTTTTTCCTTGCTCTTTTGGATGGGACATCCTAATTATTAACAAAACTAAATCCTGCATACCATTGTCTTCTGAGTATATAACATTCACAGGCAAAAATACTCATGTAGAGTTGTTCAATTCACAGTATTACTGCAGTTTTGTAAATTTTAGCCATTTTATGTGATGTAACAAAACATTAAAGTTTTTCTGTCATTTACTCAGATGCCCAAAAACTATTATTAACATGCTTTCGTTACATCTCATGAGACCATGGACCTTCCAACCACTAATATTTTTCAAATTTGTTTTATTATCTCCACCTGTACTTTTCATGATGCTTAATACAATATATTGACATGTATAGGAATCTATAGAGTTGGTTCCCCTACTCTATCAATCATCAAACCCAAAGAATTAGTACTTATTCTTAAGTTCTCCCATTACACCCGTAACCCAAACAACCATTCACTAAAGCAGTTTGGCTTTGGTGCAGAATTATATTAGTAAGCAACATGATGAACCACTAGCTTGATACTCAACTCTGAAGCAGCTCGTTTTCATGATGAACCACTAGCATTGATGAACCACTAGATGTTCACAATAAACCTCGATGCATCATCGTCAGATATTCATTTGTCATCCTACGGGAAAAAAATAACAATATACATTTTGCGCAAAAATGGAACAATGAAACTTTTGAGGATTTCAAAAGATAACTTACAACTAGTGTTAAAGAAAATGGTCCATTATATTGCCCTAATGATCCAAAAATACCCAAGTTATCATGCTTTGTCAATTGCTATTCAACACACCAGGCACGGGCATCCACCATTATGTCAGGGAAAGCGAAAAAAACAACAGGAATAAAAAGAGGCCACTTTATCTCCTAAAAAAGTATTTGAACACAAGCAACATCGAGAAGAGATACCTAAACCTGAGAACTTTGCACTTTCCGACCTCTGAATTTGGAGAGATTGGCTTCTATATGGACTTGCAATTTAGAAGATTGGCATCCTGAACCATCTCAGTCTGCAACAAAATGAAAAACAAAACATCGGTCACACCCCATCACCATATTCATTCCAGAATGAACGAAAGGAGAAAATAGATAGACCTTCTGAATCTCAGCCTCACAAAGAAATTGCCACAGCTCCAAGCTGTCATTTATAGAACATCGCGTGATAGGCCGACGTTATCGCTTCCGCCTGTTCGACGGCACACCTTGCCCCTCCAACTTCCTCACCGCCAACCAAAGCCAAAAAATCCCTGCAATATTTTCAGGGGCATAGCACAACACATGGCAGGCAAATACGAAAAAAAAAAAATTCCCAAGCGAAAACATTATTTAAAATTAAAGAAGCAGGAAATCCAACCAAAGCCAAGGGTGTCCACGAGGAACGCCCGCCTTGCCGTCGCCCTTAAACGAGCGATGAGACTCCCGGATTGATAGATCCCCCCAATCAAAGAAGCCGCCGCAGACCATCCTCCCCGGCGAGCGATTCGCCGCCGCCATCCAAATCTGGCGCTCCTCTCTCTCTCTCTCTCGCCCTATCTCTTACTGCCCTCAAAAAAGGGGAATGGGCAAAGGCAACGAAACCAAAATGTAGAAGGCTATCTCAGTCAATGACCAATCCCCTTGCAAGCCGCCGCAAGCGAGATCGCTCTTGAGGAGTTCTTCTTCGCGAGGAAAGGAGAAGAAATGCATTTTCTCTCAGCTTATCTCGGGCTTTTTCTAACTTGTTAACGATCCATGGCTGTTTCCGTCTTTCTTCTTTCCCTACGGAAGCAAGTTTGTTGAAAGCTGCTATTATGATCTATTATTATTATTATATTACAAACCTAAGGCTCTGTTGGTAATAGAAAAAAAAAAAGGAAGATTGTAGTTGAAATTTTTAGTATTTTTTGAAAAATTGTATGATGTGAAAAAAGTAGTTAGTTATTATTAAAAATTATGTATGATGTGAAATAAAGTTGTACATTAATTTTATTGAGAATTGTGTTGAAGTGAAATAAAGTGATTGTTTAATGTTGGAATTTGTATGTGAGATGAAATATTAAATAATTTTTAAGTTTTTTTTAAAATAAATTTAAGATTTCAGTCATGTTAATTTTAGCCATGATTTTTGGTCATTGCCAAACAGGGCCTAAGGGGCTTTTGGATAGGGGGAAGTTAATCCAGATAACCCACAAATGCGCTTAATAAGGCGTAATTTTATCCTTGAGCTTAAATAAACCCAGCGGGTTTCCCCTACCTCGTCTATCCCTGGTTTTAGCTACCCCAGGACGCTGGGGTAAGGCCGGATGATGGCGGATCTGAGCGCTCTTCTCTGGCACGCGAAGCCCTCTGCGACGGCGTTGGATGTGGTTTTTCGCTAGCTAGAACTGCCAGATGATGCGTCGCTTCAGGCGCGGCGATGGATGGGAAACTTACCGCTCTGACAAACGCAGTCGACGACGGCACGAACACGGTGAGTGCTCTTGTGTTTCAGGTAAATGCGGTTTCCCTACTCTCTGCCTCTCTCCCTAATCGCAGAATCTGCCTGACTCTTGGGTTTGATCAGTGGAATCCCGTCTGTTTATGCTTGGTTCTGTGCTAATTCATCTTCAGCTCTTCATCTAGTTGATTTCTCGATTAATTTCACTGTTTTTTCTTGGCTTGTGACATTTTCTGTGGTGTTTTTCTTAGTTGTGCCTTGATTTTTTGCCATGCCACATTACCCTCAACTTCTTTTTCGTTGTTATATCCTCTATATTTTCTTGGTTTCTGTGCTGTTTACTTTCTTTCTTCTTAGATTTCTGTGCTTGTTTACCTTCATTCATTCCTGTTTGAATAATCGATATTTCCATTGTCTTTTCTGGTTTCTGCTGATTCTGTGTTGGTTTTTGTGGTTCTGCCTTGGAATTGTTGATTGCCCATTTTCTTTGCACCACAACGCCAAATTTTTTCTATATTTCCATTTTGTTTATTTACTATCCTGATGTTAACTTTAATTTATTGTCAAACTAGAATTATAAGGCGCATATCTAAGGTTAACCACGGGAAGGAGTCGTTAGCATCCCAAAACATTAATATATCCCATTAATAACTTACCCCAGCTGTGGTAAGTTATTAATAGGGAATAAGCAATAACCCAAGTTAGCTTTATCGTACCCCACTATCCCAAACGGCCTTAAATCTAACCTAAACTAAACGAACAAATAATAACCAATAATATTCATCAGCAAAAATAATTTCAGTGAATAATATTTACTTTTCAAGATAATTTCATCAAAATTTTTTGTCTGGTATATTTCTTCTACGTAAATCTATTAAAAATCCTAAAATATATTATATCAATCCATATATTTACAATTATTGGATCCTACTAGCTTTTCTGTCATAATATTCATTACCAAAATATATCCCAAAAGACAATTTATTTTTACTTTAACCTAAAAGTAAACTAAAGTTAATATTTTTTAAACTTCTTTAATAAATCACCCAAATTTATTTTAACCATACATTAAAATCTACTCTTATTTTATAGAATAGTCATAAATTTTTTCTATAGGAAAGATGTTAGCTATAATTTTCAAAGCATAGAGATATAATCCAAAAAGAGGACCATTTAGGTAAACAATCTTTTCTCACATAAATGTGGACTAAAAAATGCCTCAAATTAAAAAATTATTTAAAATCAATTAAAAGGTATTTATTTTTATGCAAATAAAAATTACAAATAAAAAACAGTAACTTTACTTTTTGGTTTATCTATTTAAAAATATTTCAATGAGCAAAAAGTGAAACCACCAAAATTTTGAAATATTTAACAAGAAAAAGTTATTCAGATTTCATTCCAAATTAATTAATAAGATTTTTCAAAACAATCAATAGAAACAGTTAGTCGTTAATTTTAGACAAGTCCTACAAAGGTTCCTGACTTTAAAAAGATGATTTCATTGCTTACTTCCAGATTCCAACCACTTCCATATCGATTTCACACATCCGAACCCCCATCGGCATAATCTCCTAAAAACACAAAATAAAAAACCCCCCCCTTTGCCTCCCCCCCACCACAAGACGCATCCTCCGACGCAACCAATTCTTTGTTTCCAATCTTTATTTTCCAACGAATCCCAATCAGAGCCAACACTCTCCAACCCATCCCACCCCCAAACACATCCATACTCAAAGACGATATCCTAGGTGCCATTGACGGAACACATGTTCCTGCCGTAGTTCCTGTTCACAAGCAAAATCGATATAGAAATAGAAAAGATTTCATATCTCAAAATGTTATGGCTGATGTCTCTTTTGATCGATAATTTGTATATGTTGCAACTGGATGGGAATGATCGGCTATTGACATGCGTGTTCTTAAATGGGCATCCGAACAAGGTGATTTTTCGGTACCGCAAGGTAATTTCAGTACTATCATATATTCGATTCTTCATATTTATAGTGATTTTTTGTGTGTTCTGAATAAATCAAGAAAGATGTACCTGGTCGATTTTGGATATGCTAATAATGACAAGCTTTTGGCACCAGTACATCGTGTACGATATCATTTGAGTAGTTTTAATAATTGTTCACAGCGAAGATATGAGTTTCTTCAAGAGTTGTACAATCATAGGCACGCTCAACTGAGAAATATTGTTGAACGCACGTTTGATATATTAAAAAAACGGTTTAAAGTATTAACTGATATGAAACCGTTTTCTTTTAATATACAAGCAGATATTGTACTTGCATATTGTATTTTGCATAATTATATTGATAGATATCATGATCATGATACATACTTCAACATGCGGGAGGCTGACATAGAGCAAGAGGAGAGTTTGGAGGAAGAGGCTGAAGAAGAAGACCAAGCAACTCATATACCTGCAACTCAACAACGACGAGGGAAAATTATCTGAACGACAATTATTGAACAGATATGGATGAGCCAGATTAATTTGTACTAAAATTTTGAAGTGGTTGACATGCTACTACTACTCATTGTATTATATTTAATTATACTTTGTATGTTGTAGGGCGTAGTGAATCGATGATGATCATGGTGCTCAACTGTACAAGGTTGTTGATCTTGTTGAATATCTGCAATTTCATATTTTTTATCGTTTATGATGAAGATTGTATTATTTTTGTGTTTAATAGACCAGTAAATGTCTTCTTTCTATTTCATTTTTGTTTATTTACTATCCTGAGTTAACTTATTTATTTGTCAAACTAAATTTAAGGATATCCTAGGTTAACCCGGGTTAGCATCCAAACATAATATCTCCATTAATAACTTACCCCGGGGTAAGTTATTAATAGGGATAAGCTAACCCAGGTTAGCTTATCGTACCCCCTATCTAAACGGCCCTTAAATCTAACCTAAACTAAACGAACAATAATAACAATAATATTCCATCAGCAGAAATATATTTCAGAATAATATTTACTTTTCAAGATAATTTCATCAAATTTTTTGTGGTATAATTCTTTCTATGTAAATCTATTAAAATTAAAATATATTATATAAATTCATATATTTGCAATTATAACCCTACTAGCTTTTCTGTCATAATATTCATTACAAATATGTCAAAAGACAAATCTATTTTTATTTAACCTAAAAGTAAACTAAAGTTAATATCTTTAACTTCTTTATAATCACCCAAATTTCATTTTATATACATTAAAATCTACTCTTATTTTATAGAATAGTCATATTTTTTTTTTATAGAAAGCGTAGCTATAATTTTCAAAGCACAGAGGCATAATCCAAGAGGGTATTTAGGTAAACATCTTTTCTCACATAATGTGGGACTAAAAAATGCCTCAAATAAAAATATTTAAAATCAATAAAAGTATTTATTTTTATGAAATAAAATTACAAATAAAAAAGTATTTACTTTTGTTTATCCTATTAAAAATGTTTCATGAGCAAAAAGTGAACCAACCAAAATTTTGAAATATTTAACAAGAAAAGTTATCAGATTTCATTCCAATTAATAATAAAAAAAAATTTCTTCTCCTTAATTTCTCTTGTTGATTTTATATCAAAAGTTTTAAAGTCTTATTAAAGTAGCTGTAACATGGCTATTTTAACATGTATTTTTTTGCTTTTGATAAATTTTCTTGTTAAAATATATTTATTTTTTTGTAGTGTTGAGATCATCATCAGTTCAAATAGTCTAAAGATTTTTGTGAAATTGCGATCATTTTTTAGGAGCGAAGTCGTAATCTCGTATAAATAATACTTTGCATATTAATATCATTATCCCTACCATTTTAGTATCGCATTAGAAAGAGAGGTTCTACTTATTATCCTATCACAGAATCCTCTACTTCTGCTATTTTATGTTTTTTTCTCTAATGAACGATGATTAAGTAGTATTCTAAAATTTAGCTTCTTCTGTGTTCTTGTAGAACATAAAATACTATCATATAACTTGGCCATGTTTGACGCGAGGACCAAAACAGTACTAGTTTAAAAAATAATAATAATAATAATAATAATAAATAAATTATTTTAATTATTCTACATAAATTTTAATATAAAAAAATTTCACTTCACATACTCAATAATTTTTAATAAAAATATAAACTTTATTTCACATTTTAGATCAAAATATTCGATTTAAATATTTTGGTCTAGAATGTGAAATAAAGTTAATATTTTTATTTTTAAATTGTTGAGTATGTAAAGTAAAATAATATTTTTTATATTTGAATTTGTGTAGAATGATTTAAAAAATTTATTTATTATTATTATTATTATTTTTTAAATTAGTACTATTTTGATCCAGTTTTGGTCCTCATGCCAAACAGAGCCAGCGAAGAAGAAAAATTATTGACTATTGAATGGAGAGTTTTGCTACTCATCTCCAATAATTAACTTGTAAATTGACCTATGATAATTTAAAATTTTAATACACTAGATTAATCAAAGAATTAATTACTACTAAGTAATTTAATGTATTAAAACTTTAAACTATGATAAGTCAATTATCAGAGTTACATAATATTTTTCTTTTGTAGAACATAAAAAACTATAGTACTATACCTTTATAGGAGAGCAAAATATTAATTTATAATAGAAAAAATCTCATTCTGGATTTTTTTTTTTTGAATTTACTATTGAAAAATACTACAAATATTATCACGTATATAAAAATTATGGTAGTATAATTTGAACCTGACACCCCGTGACTTTCAAATAAGCTTCTTCTCCGTTGAGTTAAAAGAAACATCACTCATCGTGGATATTCTGAGTAAAAGAAATTTACTCGAGTATAATTTTTATGTTATTTAAGTAGGATTGCATTAGTGGCTTGTAGGGTTCTTAAACTCCACAATGCTCCTTGTGTTTAGTGAAATGATATGAGAAAACAAGCAGAAGAACAAATAAATTCTTAATGTCTAATTTAAGTTTGTGATTTTAAAAAATGTAGTAATTGATTCAAGGATGATAGAATAGGTTGAACACAAAAACTGACATTCTGCAGAAGTATTGAAGCATAAGAACCATTACTGTCAATCGCAGAAAGTCGTGGTCACAGAAAAATGCGACTGATAATTGGCGACCGAATATCGATCATCAATGGGTTGCAAATCCTATATCTAAAAAATATCATGCTGTTCGCAATTCGGTCACCCATGGCCATGGGTCACTACTTGGTCGCAAACTTATACGAGAAAATCTGATATCGGCCGCAAATCGGTCGCAAAAGGGTCGCAAATTGGATTTCATAACCTGCAAGCAAAAAAGATATGCATGACTACAATATACATGCAATATGCTACACATAGCTGAAACAAATAATAACTAATAAGTTAGTTCATACAAATTAACAAAAACATAACCAAATAGTCATCAACTTCGTCTAAACTGATCCAAATAGTCAATCACCTTCATCTAAATTGAACAAGATCTCATGTGTACATGGTAAAAGATTTAAGTGAGATCATCACCATCATCATCATCATCGCCGTCATCACATCTACCAGAATTACCACCATCAGTTGAGCTAGAACGTGTGCCAGGTCCAACCGGATCGTGTTGTGAAGGAACGTGTGCCAATGTAGAGGTATTGTCTGCTTTGGTTTAAGGAAAACTGTGTGGCTTGAGTACTTCCCAAGAGGTCACCCATCTCAGTGCTACTTCAGCGAAGCATGCTTAACTATGAAATTTTTCATCATTAGCCTCACGATTTTGTCATAAAAGTCGCCTCTACTATTTTAAATCATGTTATCTACTTATACAGCTCAGGATCTCCCCCCTTTTCGATGTGGGTAAATGTTGTGAGATTGGTTTGAAATGGAGGCAAAAATAAAAGGACATATGAACAGAATAACAATGAAAACTATATGTGAAATTCAAACATCAAGAGAAAAATCATGCTTGGTTCTTGTTGGTTAAAGGCACTTTACTATTATCTAGAAGTACAAGATGTAGTACAATATAGCAATTAAGTTAACATCTCAAATTAATCTCCATTAAAGTTGAGGGTTTACATATATTTACAGACCTCGTACACAACCACATGAGTTGGAGTGAACATTGTGCTTACGCGACAATTGAGACATAAGAGTTGAGTCCACAAAGTAGTCATCCGCAAAAGATACCTGGGAAGTTGAGTGAAAGTAGTGTGGTTGAGGTGGTAATCGTATGGAGAATAGGACTTTGAGTAACCACATGACTTGGTCAATCGATCCAAACTAGGATGTTCAAGTGAGATGAAATCACAGTAGGGGTCGATCTATCGACCAAACGAAGGAGATGCAAAGAATTCATTTTGATCGTTGGCCTACAAAATCCATTTCAGTTGTCCTGATGGGATGTTTGTCAGGGATATAAATATATTAAATTTAAGGAATAAAACTGATTGAGAACACATCGTCGTAGATGTTGTAACTAATATTATCTCTCATCTTGTACATGTTTTAAAGTGAAAATTAAACATATTTCACATTTGATGCAGATTTTAAGATGAAAAATCAATCATTTAAGATTTATGTTATTCAAATTAAAATCAGACAAACAAAACAAAAGCAAAATTAATAATTAAGGAAGAACAGAGGAAAACGTAACATGTCTACCTAAGGCAGCACTCCACACCACACTGTAGTTTTCCTCAGAGCTCCGGCGGCCCTGTCGTCGTCGTACTCTAACGCAATGTAGGCGCAGCCAGTTTCCATTGCGTGCATCTTCGTGCTCCATTTCTCCGTCCTGTAAGCAACATGGAAATAGAAGTTCGTCGAGACGAGGAGGGTGCGGTTCATAGTCCGATCGGTAGCGATCTTCCCGGCCAAATCTCCGTCGATCGAAAAGTTCTTCACCGTGACATTCGACCACATGGTGGCCGCATCGCCGATTTTGAGTTCGAAAGGAGGAAACTCGTTTTGGAAGACGAGGCAGTTCTTATGGTAGGGAGGGGAGACCAGGCTCAGGCGAGCTCTGACGCGGCTGAAGAAAAGGTTCATCTTGGTGTTTTAGGGTTTTTGAAGGAGAAGGCGATGTGGAAGTCGGCGGTGAGATTGTTAACGGATAGACGGAAGGAAGAGAATGAGGCGTTGGAGATCGAGGCCTCGGGTGCGAGGGACAGGAGGGACTTCGAGAAGAGGAAGGCGGCGGTGCCAGTGACGAGGAAGAAGATGATGGAGAAGATGTAGAGGCCTCGAAGTAAACGGGCGCGGTCAGCCGGGTAGCAGATTCGGAGATAGGGGCGATCCGTGCAGGGAAAGGCTGTAGCGCGGACGAGCTTCCCGTCTCCGATGTATTCAGGGTAGTACTCCGGCAAGAATACCGGCGGCGCCATAGGTTAAGTGGCATCACGTCGAAGTTTGGGAAGGCGAAGATTAATAGACAAATTCGTAATTTTAAAAAATTAAAAATAAAATTAATTCATTCTATTTATTTTTTCTAAAAAAAAAATCACATTACTTACTCCGTGCATTCCGCCATTTTTTTTAGTAGATATCATTTCCTACGTTGTACGAAAAGATTATTAAAGAATCAGTCAAATGAAATACGAATATCTCTAGCTAAATTTCAAAAAAAAATTATTTCTTATAATTTATAATAAAAATATTTTTTCAAAAAATTTATAATAAAAGTAATTTCAATTTTCCTAGTAAATATTTTTGATAGTGGTGCATAAGAGATCTCATTTTCTAGCACACCATTGTGCAAAAAAGCTCAAAAAATCAGTTTTATACGCAATTCTTGTAAATTTTTTTTTTGTTTCTTATAATTTATAATTAAAAAATTATTTTAAAAAAATATAATAAAGGGGAGCAAGCTCTTTTTGATTTATGTATAATTTCATTTTTTTATTTTATTTTTTTGAAAAGGTCAAAAGAATCAGTCTTACAAGCCGCTCTTGTTAATTTTCAAATTTTTTTAGGAATAATTACCAATATGTCACATAATTTAGTTTTATTTATATCTTACATATCCATTCTTAGTTAATTACGCTATGCACACTCAAAACATTATAAAAATTTACATACACATATTTTAACTTATTTCTATTATAATGAGTAATTATAAATTTTCAATAACCTAACTATAATTAAATTACAAAAAATTTGATTCGTTCATCATATTATTTTAAAGATATTTAAATATATTTTGAGTAAAAATCCTAAAACCTTAATGTTTAAGTGTGGCATTGAGGAAGAGAAAAATATGAATTAATTTTAGGACAAAACAGCGTTTTAGTGTGACATTAAGGAAGAAAAAAATATATACCATTAAGAATAAAAATATAATTTTAATGATTTAGTAATAGAATATTTTTTTTCAAATAGATTTTGCTTAAGTTTTAACTCAAATGTGTGTATGTAAGATTTTGTAATATTTTGAGTGTGCATAGTATAATTAATTAAGAATAGATGTGTAAGGCATAAATAAAACAAAATTATGTGACATGTAGGTAATTATCTTTTTTTTATTTCTTATAATTTATAATAGACAGATTTTTTAAAAAAAATTATAATGAAAGGGAATAAGCCCTTTTGATTCATGTTTTATTAGAAGAATCTGTCCTACGGGGAAGCTTTTTGTTAAATTTCAATAATTTTTATTTCTTGTAATTTATAATAGAAGAATTCTTTTAAAAAGAAATTATAATAAAGGGGATTAAGTTCTTTTTGATTTGTGTAATTTTAAATTTTTTATTTCTTTTTTGAAAAAAAAATTCTTATGATGGTATATAAGAGATCTCATTTTCTAGTATATTATTATGATGGTATTATAATTTTGGGGGATTTACATACAGAATGTTGAACTCTTATCGATTTTGATGAAAACAAACACGTTAATAATATACTCGATTAATTATTTTTTAAATATTAGTATATATTGTACTTAAGCTTTGCAGGATCAAGAAGGATGATCGTCGAGATGATTTTGACTCAAGATAGATGATATTAAGCCAAGAATAAAAAGAAATGAAGTTGATCAAGATCGCTAAGAAAAGAAACATCAAGTCGAAAAGTCAACTTCAAAGATGCATTTGCTATAAAATTTTAGACCATCATGTAAGTGCAAGAAATTTATGGCTCATTTATCTGGACAAAATTAAAATAAATATAATTAAATTTATTTGCAATTTTTTTAAAATTTTTATATGATTTTTATTTTTTTTATTTATTTTTCGGATGAATTGAGATTTTCGTAAAATTTTAAATTACACGAGTAAATTTTTTTATGACGTGTTTTCTTCGATCTTCAATATTTGATTGAATTTAATTAATAATTTTACTATTTAACGTGTCGCTTCGTTTTGAATCGATAAAATCTATTTTCAAAAATACATATATACATATATACTACTTATAATAAATGAATAAATAAATCATAAATAAAATTAAATAATTACTTAAAAAATATATTAATTGAATTTCATGAAATACTTTTGTGATCGATTTTGGATGCTTTCAACTCGTACAAAACTCGATATTTTAAATTCCACCAACATTTTTAAATTTCACTTCCTTCTTTTACTCCTTAAAATCAGCCATAAAATATGCTAAGTGACTGGTTTTGTCCCCAATTAATTTATAAAAAATTGTAATACTCAAATTACCAATTTACCCCTCATTTCATCTATAAATAAGGAGGATTTTGAGTTAATACTCCTCTCTTTGACCAACTCAATCTCCAAGCTCTCTAACTCTTAAGCTGAAAAAATTCTCTCCTCAAGCTCAAAGTTTTTGTTCACAACGTGGGGAGTTGATTCTAGGAGTTCTTGGATCATCGGAGGTGTTTTTAATCGGGTATTTTCTATTTTCTCTCTGAATCGATTTTTCTTAAATATTCATGAATTTTTGTACTACTGATTTGAGCTCCAAATAATTTAAATTTTTACTACATCTTTATACGAGCTATTATTTTATCTAAAACTTTTCTCGGAATTGTTTGGTAAACAAATTTTTCACTGGAAATTTATATTTGTGTCTTAGTTTTTTAATTTTTATAAATCGTACAAAATTTAAATAATTTCAAACTTTTTATAGTAGACTACTTAGGTAATACGTCGTCTACAGAAAAAGTTTTAGATGTTTTTGCTAAGTATTCTTTTCTAGACAATTATTTGAAGTTTCTGTTTACTCGATTTTATATCGTATTGAAATATTTCATCGAGTTTGATTTCTCTTTCTCTTCTCTTTATATTTCACAGAACATTGAGAAAGATAATACTAAAATTTTCTCCAGAAAGTTGAGTTGGCTTCTTTGCATATAGAGCTCTCATTAAATTTTAAATTGAGTTAATTTATCTTGTACGACCCATAAGGGTTATCGTCTCTTATTTTTTATTTTGGTTTTGAGTCTTCCTGCGCGGAGAGGAGTTTTTCTTACTTGTCCCCAAGTAAAAGGAGAGGTGAGGTTGTTCCTTTCCCTCAGTAAAAAGGATCTAAAGATTGGTTTGTGCCTTTGAACCGAAAAAGCATAGGTTTCCTCCTTGTATTAGGGCTCGAGCTTGGCCATAACAAACTTGGGATAGTGGAACCCCGAAGGAGGAACAAAAGGGAGTGGACTAGGCAAGAAAAATAGCCGAACCATATATATCGTGTGTCTTCTTTCACTTCTATATTTTTTTTTATCATTTAGAGGCTGTGTACTTGATAGTTATTTTATTTTCAAGGCCTCAAAGTAAAATTTCAGTGATCCAATTTTGGACATAATAAATTGAGCTAATTCAAAATATTTAATAATTTAAATTATCCAAACTCTGTGAGATAACTAAAATTGGTAAGTTAGTTAATTAAAGTTTGGGCCTACTCACCCTAAATTTAATTAACATAATCAAGGATCTAAATAACTTAATTATAGCAGTGGAACAGAATCGGGTTAGTACATTAGGTAAATTTAATTTACCTAACAGA
Source organism: Apostasia shenzhenica (assembly GCA_002786265.1). Taxonomy (NCBI): domain Eukaryota; kingdom Viridiplantae; phylum Streptophyta; class Magnoliopsida; order Asparagales; family Orchidaceae; genus Apostasia; species Apostasia shenzhenica. The sequence goes on along the minus strand of KZ451886.1, from coordinate 2,777,849 downwards.
AAATACTCGACGATCAGAAATACTTTGATTTATCCATCCCACTATAATTAAATTAATTAATCATCAAATTTACATTCTGCAATTTTACTTACTGTATTTAACTTACTAATATTTATTTTTCTGTACCACTAATATTTACTTTCTTGTACCACTAACATTTACTTTCTTATACTACTAACATTTATTTTTCTGTACTACTAACATTTACATACTGCAATAATAACATTTACTTTCTGCATTTTTTTTTACTAACATTTACTTACTGTATTTTTTTTCTTTTCTTTTCTTTTTGCACACAACTTTTACTTCTCTGTAATTTTTGTTATTTTTTTTCTTTTTATGTACATATACATATACTATATATATACACACACACACACACATATATATATATATATATATACATATTACTCTTACTTATTCTTTTACAGGTGCCACTTTAAAATTGCTTAATTGCTCATGCTAAAAAGATTTGCTTGAACGCTCTTGCTTGAAAATAATAAAAGCCTCACGATAATAAGTAGCTTTAAAAGTATTTAGGGGGCATTTGGTTCGTTGTTATCTTGGTGTTATATTATGTAATCAGATGTCATCTTTTGACTAATAATTTTATAATCTAATAGAAGATTATTTGTATATGTCATTAAACCAAACAATTGTCTTCTCTAGATAACATTATATAACATCAAGATTACATTGAACCAAACGCCTCCTTAATTTTTTTTTAACATATATATTAATCAATTATTAAAAGTCTAATTATACCCAATTCACCCCCCTCTTGGGTGTGCAAGTGGACCAACACAGAAAACTGAATTAATCATAAATTATGCATTTCATCATCTTTTAGTAAATATTACACATATCACACTGTGCTTATGGATTTTACATTTCTATTGTAATAATAGAAATGTAAAAAGAGTGTGATATGTGTAATATTTACTAAAAGATGGTGAAATGCGTAATTTATGATGAATTCAGTATTCTGTATGTAAATTCCCCTATAATTTTTTATTTCTTTTCAGCTCCCATCAGATTTTTTTGTTTCTTATAATTTATATTAAAAAATTTAAAAAAATATATATAATAAAGGGGAGTAAGCATTTTAATTTTAATTTTTTTTATTTCCTTTTGGGAAAAATTTTCCTGATGGTGATGCATAAGAGATCTTATTTCTAGCATACCATTGTGTAAATAGGTCAGAAGAATTGATTCTAAGGGCAGCTCTTGTTAAATTTCAATTTTTTTTTTAAATTTGTAATAAAGGGATTGTTTTAAAAAAAACATAATAAAGAAGAATAAGCTCTTTTTGATTTATGTGTAATTTCAAATTTTTTTATTCTTTTCTTTTTGATTTTTTTTTTTTTGATGGTGGTGCTTGAGTAGAGAATCATAAATACAAAAACACCTTAGATTAGTCCTATAAATTATGAAGGAATCAACGATTATAGATATCGTGTGAGCCATGAGTGTGATACGACTTACAAAATTGTGCTATATTTTCTTTTATTATTTACACAACTTATATAAATTATAAGAAGAATATTATACAGCTCTAATAAATAATCAATCGTAATTTAAAGATTTAATTCATTATAATTTTGTATGCCATATGACCCTCGCAACATTATAAATTTGTGAAATTTGTTATTTTCATTATATTCGTACATGTTACATGTTCGCGATAATTACTAGAAGTTAGTAGTTTAGATATACTAGCCGTATAATAAGCTAAATATATCAAACTATAATATGTACTTTATCTAGTATAGTTTGATCTTTGTGATTTAGTTTCGAGCTTAAACTAAAAATATTGTTTGACTGCTTAAGAAATTATTACTGTATTTGATATTATGAAAAAAGAAATCTATTTTGATATCTTTATCATATTTTTTTATCATAATTATTATTGTATTTAGCACATTTTAGATTTATTAGGATATTAGTCATTTGGATCAATTGGTAACAAGAGATTCAAAATCAGATTTCTTTTAAGTTTAAAATATGATGATCTCTCATATCATTTATACAATAAATAATCTTACACGTAAGTCTAACGTGTTAAAAGATTAAATTATTCTCAGCTCATAACTTACAAAATCAATATTTTAAGTCATTAGTAACAAAATAAATTTAACAAGATTCCTCGTCAATTTCTTCCAAATTAAACTTATTAGTTACAAAGAGATCCACACCCAAACTAAACTAAAATGAATTCCAACTTCGAGTTATAAGTTTAGTTATGGACCGATAATCCGTGTAGAACGTGAAAAAATGAAGAAATCAAAATGGATGACAATTCAATTATAAGTTAAAAACCAAAACTTATAGATCAGCTGTTAATGAATAACTTTTGTTCAATAGCTCACGAACAAGCTTATGAGTTTTGCACGAACATTTTACAAATTAAACTTTAGAATGTTCAAAGTGGTTAATTTACTAGTTAAGCTTTCAAATTATATTTAAATTTATTCTTTAAATTTGACAAATTAAATATGAATAATTTCTTATCGAACTGATCAGTTGATGCCCGCCATATCAAGGAAGATGTGGTGGTTAGTGAGAAGCCAATTCGTCCACGATATTCCAAAAGCTGTGTAATATCTCGTGATCCCATTATAAAGGTATTTGACTTTAAGAAAACTGTGTGATTTGAGCACTTTCCAGAAGGTCACCATTCATTCCAGTGCTACTCCAGCTCAAGCACACTTAATTATGAAATTTTTCATCATTAGCTTCACGGTTTTGCCCCAAAAAATGTCTATAATTTGAGATTATATTATCTACTTATACAGCTCAGGATCTCCCTCCCTTTTTGATATGAGATAATTCATTTCTGTGCCACTCTCACCACTCATTATTTGGCCTAGAAGCCTACCAGGAGCTGCACTTTGCCTCAGTGATTCGTTTCTCTTAAGATATCACCCGGTGATCACTCCCTAACTTCTTCGGCCACGGGCATCACAAGCTGTATAAAAGACAATAAGCTTCTATTTCTAGCACAAAAGTTTAGCATTTGAGAAACCTGCAACCTGCTTGTAGGTCCTCACTAAAATCAATTATCTATGAACTGTTCTTTCACCTCCCTCTTCTGATTAGTGCCAGTAAATTGCAGTCATTTATCTGCTAGGATGACTTCCTATTACCTATAGAGAAATGCTTTGATTTCACCTCGCTCCAGGCTATTTATTAGCCGTACTACAATAATTTTAGTATCTTTTGCTTTTAATTTAGAAAAATTTATATTTATCAATCCTAAAAATTTATTATTTTCAAATAACATTTTTAAAATTCATTATTTTCAGACCACCTCTTATTTTAAAGCAAATTTATAGACAATACTCTGCTTTTGAAAGAGAGCTGCTATCCCCCGTGACAACACCCCCGGGCCCCCACCCCCCTCCCCTCTAAAATTCCAATTTTATCTTATTCCCTTTAAGTAATTAATTATATATTTAATTTATTTAATATATTTTTCTTATTTATTAAATTTAATTAATTAATTATTTCTTAATATTTTTTTCTACTTTATTTATTGAATATTTTTTAAGATCCTTTTTATCTTTTAATTTTTTAATATTAAATATTTTATTTATTAAATTTACACTTTAAATATTTAGTTTAATTATTTTATTCTTTTATTTTTTTATTTTACTTTTAATTTTAATTATTTTATTCTTTATATTATTTTTCTCTTTATATTTATATTTATATTTATTTATATTTATATTTATATATATTTATATTTATTTCTATTTTACTTATTTAATAGTCTTTATATATTTATTCTCTTTTATTTATTTAAAAAAATTTATATTTTTTTTATTTATTGTTATTTATTTTTGTGTTTCTTTTTTTATTTATGTAATTTTTTTGTTCTTTTATTCTTTTATTTAATATTATTTATTTAAAATAGAAATATTTTTTTTAGCAATAATTTTTTATTTGTGGCAAAAGCGATTATATATATAACTTACAAACAAACATATTTTTCAGAACAAACCCAATATTATTTTAGCCATGTTTAGGGAATAGTACATGCAATAATACAAAAAAAATACACCAAAATATATGAAAATACAAATTCTAATCAATATTTCCTCCAAACTCTGCACCCGGATCGTTAGGTCCTGTACCAGTTATTTTATACTACAAATTAACACGTGTTATATAACGAGCTGCCCATCCTTTAGTTTCGTCAGCTAAAATTTTTTTATATAATAATTAGTTAATTAAATTTAATGAATAAAAAAATATAATAGTTAAATTAAATAAAAAAATAATTAACTAAAGAGAGTGATCTAAAGAATATTAAATAAATAAAGTAGAAAAAATATTAGAAAAAACTAATTAATTTAATTTAATGAATAAAAAAATTATTAATTTAATTTAATGAATACAAAAGTATAATAATCAAATTAAATAAAAATAATAATTAACTAAAGAGAGTAATCTAAAGAATATTAAATAAATAAAGTAGAAAAAAAATATTAAAAAAATTAATTAATTAAATTTAATGAATAAGAAAAATTATTAATTTAATTTAATGAATAAGAAAAATATAATAATCAAATTAAATAAAAAAAGTAATTAATTAAAGAGAGTGATCTAAAAAATATTAAATAAATAAAGTAGAAAAAATATTAAGAAATAATTAATTAATTAATTAAAATTTAATAAATAAGAAAAACATATTAAATAAATAAATTAATTAATTAATTACTTAGAGGGAAGATGGCAAAATTGAAATTTTAGAGGGGGAGGGGGTGGGGCCCAGGAGGGGTGCTGTCAGAGGGGGGAATAGCAATTTGCCTTTTGAAATTAGATAAGAGTTCTGCATGAAAATAATATACTTTAAGGGTGCCTGATGCAGGACAATATGCAAAATACAATTCAAATTAAAGATCAGTAAATAATTCTAGCGGATGAGCACAAATTGATTCAGAAATATCTCTAATGATAATTATGTAATAACCAAGAAACTATAAATCCATGATGCGAATCGATTTTAAATATCTAGAAACAAGTTCAAATTATATTTAATAAATTTATCAAATAATTTTAAGCAACTTTATCTCAACAAGTCAGAGCTAGGAATACACAGTAGTATAGATATGCTCACAAATAATAATACCCAACAGCAATTTATCACACAATATAATTCCGGATTCACACAGGCGAGCAAATCAAACAGTCCAATAACAAATACCACAACAAAATCTCACAAGATTTTCAAAGTATTCATTTGATGTTCGGGTTTACCTCAAATTTTATATAAACTTGTGAACCGCAAAAAAAATCGAGAAAAGTTGAGAATAGCTTAAATTTCTTTAAGGTATTTAGAAATTCACCCAAGGCCCAACCCTTCCCTTCACCGGGATATAATACGCAATATTCAAGCTCAAAATAATTTCATTCAAGGATTCAAAATAAATAATACTAGTCCATGCATTTATATAGCCCTATTACATTTGAAATTCAAAATGCGGAAATAAATGCTGAAATAAGCGGGAATAAAAAGGACTACAATCAACCCAAAAATTGAAATATTCTCATTATCAGCCAAGCACGTGAAAAAGAATGGGCTAGACATGACTTGCTTAGCCAGTGAAAATCGAGCAAGAATGGTTCTTTTTTCCATTTCAAAGTCCGGGAAAAAGTTTTTTATTCTATTGTTTATTTTCAGGTTATCCAAGGAACTACGGGGGTGTTTTGTTCCTTGTTATCTTGGTGTTATGTTATGACATTTAGATGTTTAGATGTCATTAAACTAAATAATTATTTTCTTTAGATAACATAACATAACATCAAGATAACATTAAACCAAATGCCCCGTATAAAAAAAGGTGGCTAGATATACTTTGCCACGTCAGTTCAGCCAAGCACGTGAAAAAGAATGGGCTAGACATGGCTTGCTTAGCCTGTGAAAAACGAGCAAGAATGGTTCTTTTTTCCATTTCTAAATCCGGTAAAATGATTTTTATTGGATTGCACAGAAGAAGGACCTGAAGACACTGCTCCAGGCAAAATCTTGGTGGAAGAAGAAAAAGAAACAGCCAAAGCAGCCCCAAGAACAGCTATAAAAAACAGCAAATACATTCACATCCAACACAATTTAATCTTACATGACCCTTTACAGTAGCAGACTAAGCAGGAAATTGAAGGATGAAAGCTATCTATCAAGGAATTGTACCCAATTCCCTATGGAAGAGTGATTTGTCAAGGCAAGTAAGCATTGAAGTGTTCAAAGTTGAGCTCAGGGACGTTATTATCATTAGGGTTGTGAAATTCAAAAACATCGAATAAGTTCAGCAAAACAAGCTAAAAGCAGAGAGGAAAAGAAGAAGGCAGTTCAAGTTATGCCATCACAACTGTTCATTAATGAGCTTCTTCTTGAACTAGAGCATAAAAACTTGATTAATTCAGATTAATCATGGTTAAGATAGTTTAGATCAGCTATGGTTAAGTTCATAGCAGTTAAATTCCTAACAGGGTTTGATTCCAGAGGTTATCTCGTACTGGTTAGATGAATATGGAATTAGATGTAATATTTGCAAACATTTACGAAAATGCCCAAAAACACAACTGATTCTTTTTTCTTTTTTCTTTTTACTTTCAGACAGGTAAATCAACAATGTTTCTTGACGGGCATAATGGATGCTCAACTAGAACATACTTCGAACGCAATAGATGAACATGGTTCCAATGGAGGCTATTTGTATCATATTATTCCTATTTCCTACGAGCTTATATGGAAGAACAGTAACAATAATTCTTCTCTTATTGTTGCCACCTTTTTCCCCACTGAAGGGCCCAAACGGGTAATTGGGCCGGTTTCAGGTTCAGCCAAATAGTCACAAAAAACTAATCGACCTTTTTTCTATTAAATATTTCGTTGTCTGAAAAAATTTCTTTGGTTTGGAACCGTTTTCCATCCTCATTTTATAAAAATAAAAAATTAAATCTATGCAACATCCTATACAAACTCTACTATAAAAAAATAACTTTGTTTTGCAATAAATTTCAATACAACTATCAATTTTATTTTACATCTCACCTAATTTTTGATATAATAAACTAACTTTATTTCTTATAATACACACATTCTGTGGCTGGGCAAAAGTTTTCAAGCCAAAAGGCCTTTTTGTCCCATACTTACCAAAGGCAGCCATAAAATTGAATACTTTGGGCAACTTGAAACAAAGAAATCCTACTTCAGCTAAATTTGAATAGAGTCAAATATGAGCTTGATCCATTAATAAATAGATCAGCAGCAGTGCCCAAACTCAACTACTACTGTGAACACCTCGACAACCTTATTAGAAACAGTGAAACAACTAAAACTCAATGCACTAAGGTTGAACTCAACTACTCAGGCATCATATGACCAGCTTCAATCAAAAAACTCGTTACATTCTTAAGAAATGCAAGAGCCATTCAAGATTTTCTCACAAATGCGTATCCTAATTGCAGGGCTGAAGCAAAGGCCCTACCTCTTTAACATACAAGCTCCCAAAGAGCAGCATTTGATCATTAATTTCACAGCATAAGCTATCACATTAAATTAAACCAGCCAATGAAAAATATATATTGACTATGATATAGGCTTATCTGATTGAAGTTCGCTACTGATTTCAGGCTGTACCTCTGGCGGCTCACATGGTCTCCATATGGTACCCTTGGGTTCATCCATCAAGGCAATTCCCTTCACATAGAGTTCCTCCCTGACCTTGTCAGATTTCTCATACTCCTTGTTTTTTCTTGCTATGTTCCTTTCCTCGATCCTTTGCTCGACTTCAGTCTCTGTGAAACCTGCCCTCTTTAACGCCTTTTCTTTAAGCTGCTGTAGAACCTATCAAGACAAAAAGAAGTCCATTCAGCTTTGAAGCAATTCAAAGACGATTGCTGACATCAAAATAATTTGCGCATGAACAAACATAATAAGTGAAGGCAATCATATCCATCACACAAAAAGAAGAATATTACATACTAAAACGTCAAAATTATAATAAAAACCACAAAAATAACAGTTAATTTTCATCAAAATGCTAAAAATATTTCATTATGTATTTAATATATCAAATTAATTAATAAATATTCTAATAAATTTAAGTACACACATCATACTAAAATGAGAATGAGTACACTAGCATAAGAAATTGCGAAAGAACATAGGAAAATGGGAAAAAAAGAAGCTTGTAAAGAAATATTTCTCAACATCCCTCATGGAAGTTAACCAAGACATAATTTTTCATAGTTAAAAATTACTCTTTGCTATATATATAAGTAGCATATTAGCATGTATGGCATATCCTCAAACAAAAACAATTAATAAAAAATCAAAATCCTCAACCAAAGTAGCTGTACTAAGGCTATTTATAGCAATGACAACAGAACTTTTGATTACCTCATTAAAGTTGGAGGAAGATAAGAGGCCCAGAGCATCAAGAACATCCTTGACTTCTTGTTCTAGAGCACGGAGAGTTAGAATCAAACCTTGCTGCTGCTTTTTCCCCTGCAAATGGGGGAAAATAGGAAATTTAACAATAATAATGCGCATTTCATGGTATACATAGATCAATACTCAAGGTTGTTTCAAGTAATAAGATCATAGTTCCGTACTTTGAATTTCTTCAAGGTGCCATTTATTGACTTCAATAGATCAGCGAGATCATCTAAAACAGTAGTTGTGTGCAGATCATCTGACATAGAAGACAGATATTCAGTATGGTACTTCTCAATCAATTCTTTAACATCTGCTGGCACTTGTCCTTTGAAACTTTCATCTCGGAATGGGGATAAAGCAATATCAGAGTCATGCAAAGTCTGCATGCATAAGATTAACTTAAAGCTTCCCAAGAAAATAATCCTAATTAAGTTTTGAAGTAAAACAAACTGCTCCCAATCAGAGAATATTTACCTGATAAATGTAAAAGATGCGATCAGATGCAGTATCAAGTGCTCTGTCAGAGTAATTCACGTCCGACCGATAATGCGTTCTCATCAAGAAATATCTTAATGCTAAAGGATGATAAATTGAAATAATCTGACACGTAGAAAAACAACAAAAACCTAAGTAATCTGATCCTAAAGTATGCATGAATGAAGAAAAAAATGATATCATCCTCACATCACGAATTGTAAAAAAATTGTTGTCAGATTTAGACATTTTTTGATTGTCCCTGTTCACGAAGCCATTGTGCATCCAATACTTCACATTGCTTTGCGGGTAAGCCGCACGGCTCTGAGCAATTTCGTTTTCATGATGCGGGAAGATCAAGTCTTTTCCTCCACCATGAATGTCAAAACAATTGCCTAAATAGTATGCACTCATGGCGCTGCATTCAATATGCCATCCGGGTCTGCCTGGGCCCCAAGGACTCTCCCAGCTTGGTTCACCAGGTTTTGCAGCCTGCAGAAAATAAAAGATCGGATAAATAACCTATGGAGGGGCAAAGGAGTAGTGAGCTTTAAGTAAGAAAACTATAAAATAATCATGTTATTTAGTTTTCTTCAGAATAATAACAATATAAAAGTATTTAAAGTAATCAAGTTCAGCACAAAACTCTTATTTCAGGGATAAGAAATATACTTCTTGAATATCAAACAACTAAGTAACAAATAAGTATTAAGTCATATCTTGAAAAAATGACCTATGCTAAACATAAATATCATGTAACCATATTTAAAATCACAATTGCTTTGCAAAATAAAGGATTTTTGAAAATTTTCCATATCAGATCGAGACCTTCCATAATGCAAAATCAGCTGGGTTGTGTTTCCTTGTATCAACAGTAACACGACCACCTCCACCGGCACGATTATCATCCGACTTCCGTCCAGATAAACAATAATATTCACAAAATGTGTCGACGCCAAAGTAAACATCACCCTCAATGGTATATGCATGGCCATTCTCCATAATCTGTCAGTAAACTTTTAAATCAGTATTAGTCAACAAGGATTAATGATTTTATCACAGAAAACTATGAGTCAGCTCACAGAAATCAAGATAACAGGAGTATTTATACTAAATCATAAGCGTATTTGGTTGGAACTGAACAATAAAACCCCAAATGAGAAATGCCATGGATACTCAACATGGTTAGACTAAATCAAGAGTTCATTGTACTTCAAAGAAGATTAGAAAGAAACTTAGATCAGACAAAGTTGTTATTAGGTAGAAAAGGAAAAAATCTGAACGATTCACCTTCTATCACCAGAAAATTAGTAGACTTGGATTAATATAAATTTAAAAAACCTCGTGGCAATAATCTCAAATCAATGGTTTCAAATTCATAATCAAATAAAAAATTCCATAGCTGATACTGTTCATGCAAAGAAAGCAAAATGATTTCAACCCCCAACTTCTATTCTTTGCAACATAACCTTATGTTCCTCTAATTTGAACTCCTCAAACTTCACTAAATTTCTGCATTTAATTATAGAGAGTGAAAAAATCTCCTATTTCCAGTCATCAAGGATGTCTGGCTACTCTGGCAATTCTCTGTGCGTTAAGTGAGCAATGCAAACATTTAATGAAGGTAACATATAGATCAGAGTTTAGTACCGATTAGGATTCTTTCATGGCTTATAAAATCCTGGGGACTCAAATACAGCTCAACATAGAAGGCCATTCACAGTGTACCATATGAAATAAAAAGGTGCATAATACCTACACGACAACATAAAGTAAATCAGATTTCAACAAAATTTTGATATATAAGCTATAAACTTAAATAAGGTTAAATGATATATGAACCACAATGAATTCAGAATCAGGACGTTGTTGGATTGTTGAGCAAAATTAAATGACAACAGAGTTCTTCATTTATAAGAACAAATAGCAGAAAGTACCTGAGATATCAAATCTTTAATATGCTCCAAGTGATCAGAGACCCGTGGTTCATGAGTTGGAGGAAGACAATTAAGCTCAGCCATATCATGCAAAAATTCTTCAGAGAAGCGACTGCTCAAACTCAATGGATCCTCACCTCTTTCATTTGCCCTCTTTATGATCTAAACATTGGCATATGTAGGGTTTATGAAATTAGCTTATATTTCAATAATATGGCAGATTCACAGCAAAGAAGAGAATTCAACAATCTGTCGGGAAATAACTATAGTAGCATGGAGGAAGATGCAGAAATGAACAAGAACAATAAAAAGGACGATATTACCACATAACAGAAAAGACTTTTGCATAACAGTAATAAAAACCTTATTTTAAATGACTAAAAGAAAATGTTATATTGACAGTTCTTTAGACTACCAGAAATTATGCAAGAATGCTGCTCTCTTTTCCCTTCTGCACCAGGCCTGATTGTAGAATCAGGGAATAACTCAGTTGGAAGGGCAGTGGGCCTTTAACAAAACAGTTACAATAGAACAATCCCAGTGAATTTGCAAAAGCAAGCAGACATGAATAAACAAGCACAAGGTTTATGCATGAATGCCACCCTCTTTTCCTTTCCACACAAATCCTGATTGGAGAATCAGTAAATAACTCAATTGGAAAATCATTGGGCTTTTGACCTAATGGTTATGATAGCACAGTAACGTGGATTCGGAAAGGCAAGAGAGATGCATGAACAAGCACATAAAAAATGCACCAGTGATGAAACAGATTGACGGATGCCAGGAAATTCACATGCCTACTAACCAAATTCATGAACTCATGAAATGACCAAAGTATACATAACACGATGACAATGTTAGCAAAATATAAGTTAGAAATCAAGAAACAGAAAGAAGTCTAGATGAATTGTTCTTTATAAAGAGAGGTAGAAGTTACTTAATAGCGATTTCTATTAAATTTCTAGCTTATCCCATGAGTGACATACTGACATGATTCAATCCAAAGCACTAAAAAGGCTTCCAGAGAAACAAACAAAATGTTCCCCTAACAAGGTTTTAACAACTGAGATATCACATAATACAACTGAGATATCAAATAAAGCATACTTTGAATCTCCTTAATGTCCTGAAGAAGTCAAGAAACAAACTTCATTAAATTCTACACATTCATGCGGCTCATTTGAACAAAAACATAGATTCATCTTTAGAGTTTCAATCAGTTTGAAAAACAGAATAACAAAATTTCAGTAAAATAACACAGAATAAAAGGGCAATATCATAGAATTTGAAAGAGATATTTATAACAAAATAAGCCGTAATACTTAAGTGAGAGTAAATTCCTCAAATAGAATTGCTATCTCGCACTACATAACACAAGAGGTGAATACAATAAGAAAAGCTAGCAAATAAGAAGAGTAATATGAAAGGAAACACATAATGCGGCCCTCATGTATAAAAGCATAAAAGGTGAATACAAAAAGGAAACAGGTGCAAACTGAATCTACTAAATACATAACATCCAGAAAATAATATCTTCCAACATTCCCTCTAAAGCTTTAGAGTCGATCATACTACAAAATTAAGCATAAATTATGGCCTTATCTTCTAATAATTTATTGAAGACACTGTTATGCAGAATTGACGTAAACTGAAGATGCAACCAAGTAGAATATATTTTGGTGAAAGAAATAGGAAAGTTAATGGATATATCAAAGGTATCTTGACAAAAAGTTATGAAAAATAAACATTATCATCAATAGTAGCATTTGACACAAAATGTTTTGTATTTATCTAGTATTAAATCTTTGACTATGGCTTAGACCATCTCAAGATCCCAAAAAGAATGACCACAGCTGTTGATCAGTGAGATATACTCCATACTCATCAAATAAACGATGATATCAAAAGAGAAAGTAATTAAGGAATAGTAAAAACATTTTTCAACAGCATTAGAAGTTTATATGTATTGATCAAAAGGATCAAATCAAGAAGATCAACTTACTTTGTCATCAATGTCAGTGAAGTTGCGCACGTATTTAACTTCATAACCTAAATACTTCAAATATCTGCTTAAGCAAAAAATAATAATAATAATAATAAGCGTTAAATAACAGTATCTAAAAACTGACAGGAATAAAAGTACATAAAAGATTGTGCAAACAACTGCATATACCGTGGTGGCTAAAAAATTAACATGACACAAGAAATAATGAACATAAATCATACTTTACCGATGATAGAAAGCTAGCATTAAAAGATACTTTGATAACATTACATTTGCAAATTAAAGGGCAGATGAAACACTACATCTTTACACTTAAGAAATTCTTCCCTACATCAGGGCACTCAAGTCTTAAAGTTATGATTTCAAACGCACTATAACTAATGTAAATCACGATATTAGGTGCATTCTTGAGGCAGGTCTCCCCTAATTTTGGGGGAAAACTGAAATCTTTACAAGACGAAACGTTAGATGGTTCACCAGATAGATTTAATTGTGAATGTTTAGCTAGGAAAAGAAGGCGAGCCTAATGAAATTGTGGTATAAATATTATAACTTAAAATCTGTAGCTAATACCACAAGCAACTACGATTACGCGCTATGCAAAATCTATCTACGCCCTCAACCCTCATACCCAATAATCTGTGAAAATTTTAAAATAATTTGTGAAGGGACGACTATGTTTCGGAGAAGGACAAAAAATTAACCTGTGGAGAACGTCAAACGCTACATAAGCTCGAGCGTGGCCAATATGGCTGAAATCATAGGGCGTCACGCCGCAAACATACATTCCCACCTTGCCTTCTGCGATCGGCTGAAAAAGCTCCTTCTGCTTCGACATGGAGTTGAAGATGTGCAGCTTCGGCTTCTCCATGTGCGCAAAAACCTAACTGCCGGCGGTTTTCTACGGTTGACGCAACCTGTTGAGCCTTCTGCGCCAAGCGATCTACTACGGCGGGGAAGGCGAGGGCCGCCGACGCGCCGAGGACACGACCACACCGGAGGCGAGTAAACGCTCGTTCGGCCAAGCAGCTGCCCTCAAAGTTTCAGGCACAGTTTTAGATTGGGAAATAAATAAATTATTCGTAAATATATATATATATATATATATATATTTAAATATTTTAAATAATACGTAAATAAACGGTAAAAAAATGGGTATATTTACATATATTATATAAAACTTTACTATGAAAAACTAAATTTAAATTTAAGATAAATTATTTTTAAAAAATTATGTATAGAAATAATAGTGATGTGAAAAATATAAATAGGTTGGTTATTATCTTGAGATATATATGTATATAAATATAAAATAATTTTTTTTTATTTTATAATAAATATATTATAAAACATAAGTAAATTTTAATATTAAAATTTATATATAATATTTTATATCAGATTAAAATTTAATAATTAAATTTTAATAAAACACACCCTCACCCGTTACTTCAAAAAAAAATACAGCCTACTTTTAAACTTCAATTGCAGTTTTTATTTAGTATTTTTTTTATTAACGGTTTTTTTATCAAAAGTAATAGATTATTAACTGTTTTAGATTTCAAAATCGGTCATTATTAATTGCTAAAATCGATTAAACGCTTTTAGATTTCACTAGCTTTAAAATTGAAATTGCACACGACCCTGAGGTTAAAATGGCGCTGCAAATAAATCCCAAATTTTGAAAAGCCTAAATTTAAGTCCTCAAATTTGTGTTTGCATTGTCATTTAATCCCTTTGTTTAAATATCACTTTTTGGATAGTCCAATTAGACAGTAACGATTAAATTTGACTGTTAGTCATATTTATATGGATCAAAATGCCCTTATAATTCTCTCAAAATTCTTTAAAATAATGTGAAGAATCAATAAAAAATCTAAGAATAAAATAGTAAAAAGCCAGCAAATTTCAGATGTGGGACCAAACGGTAGCACAAACACAAACTCGGGGACTTAAATTTAAGCTTTTCAAAACATGAAACCTATTTGCAGCGTCATTCTAACCTCATGAGCTCCTGTGCAATTTATCCATTTTTATATTTTACGTAAACCTTGAATATTTTTTATGCATTTTATTTAAAAATCTAATTAATCTATGATACTATGAGAAAATATGTATATTATTACATGTCTTTCAAGTAAAAAGTGATGAGATTTGTAAAAAAAAATTAGTTATTATAGTAAAAGGATAATTATGTTAAAAGAATGAAGCTCAATATTATGATATTTCAGCTATATAGACATCAATGTTATTTTGAAATTATTATTTTTTAATATTATTTTATTAAAAAATAATAAAAAAATATAATCATCTAATTTCCAACAATTGTAATTTTTTATAATATATTTTTAATCACGTGATAATCATTTTTTTAAAAAATAATTTGACATAATGTCCACAATCACAGTAGGCTAAATACCTCTTGAATATTATATTATAATTACTGAAAATTATGTGATTCTGATAATGCTTAAACATAGCATATAAACAAAAAATAAAATTTCTTCATAAATTATATTTTTTAAAAGTGAACACACCAATAAAAACTCATTAAAACTTGGTGTTCTTAAATGAATCTTAAAAAAACTTTTTAAGAGAATGAACACATATATTGGTCTATAAGCAAACCGAATTAAATTGAGTCAGTGAAATTAGTTATTTAAATTTACATTCATTTATTAATAATTCATAAATTTTTTTTCTTTCAAATAAATAAATAAGACCACTTAAATCTTTAAACGGTCCACTAATTAAACTCCAATCTAACATGCTTATAAATTTTATATGAACTATTAACGAATTAAATCAGTATATTCAAATTTATTTATTTAACTAATTAAGTTTTTAAAATTATATTTAATTAAACATAAACGAGCATTTACGAAAAGGGTCGCCCAATAAAACACTAAATCAGGACCAAAGTAATATTAATTTAAAAAACAACAATAATAATAATAAATAAATAAATTTTAATCATTCTACACAAATTTTAATATAAAAAATATTATTTTACTTCACATACTCAATAATTTTCAATAAAAAATTAATTTTATTTTACATCCTAGACTAAAATACTCGATTTGAATATTTTGATCTAGGACATGAAATAAAGTATATATTTTTATTAAAAATTATTGAATATGTGAAATAAAATAATATTTTTTTATATTAAAATTTGTATAGAATGATTAAAAAATTTTATTTATTATTATTATTATTGTTGTTTTTTAAATTAGTATTACTTTAGTCCTGATTTGGTCCTCGAGCCAAAAAGGGCCTAAAAAAGTACGACATGTTCACAAACTTATGCTCAATTTGAATAAATTACATAATCTTCACAAAAATCATTGAAATGACAGATTTTGGATTAAAAATTACAGAAAAGACCTGAAATGCATTAAAAAAAAAACCTTAAACATCCACAAAAAATAAAATAAAAAGTAATTTCAACAAGTTCATCTCTGTTCTAGCAGCAGCAGTTGAATTGATGAGTTTGATCAACTAAAGCTTTGCTGTGGTGCTCTTCCAGCTATCAAATTCATTTTCTTCTGATCTTGACATTTAGCGTCCATTGCAGCATTCCCACAGGCCTTGGAATCTCCCTGGGTAGCCTAAGGAGCACTTCATGCTCTCCCAGTGATGTAAGGGGCGATGGCATGTGAAGATTTTCTGGAAAGATGTTCACGAGTAGCTGCTGCGCCACCTTTCATTTAAAAAAAAAGAACGAATTATATATACAACACTATATTTAGTAAATATTAGCGATGTTATATAAAAAAATTTAAAAATTATACAACTTATGAAGAGTTTGAATTATAAATTACACGTTGCATATTCCGTTTGCTATCATCACAGTATCTTACTCAAGTTTTATCTTTATTTTAACTATGATTAGAAACTTCAAATCTGATCATTCAAACCAACGATAATATCTAATCATTGAATTGAATTGTTGCTAATTCAAAAGCCAACAAAAGCTAAAATGAATAATCCTATCAGACGTCGGTCTACTGCATCGCGAGAGCCAGGCATTTTTCGTCATAAACTGACTAAGATGTATAAATACAATATTCTTTTTCAACCAAAGATACTTGCAGAGAGTGATCAATGTATAAAGTATAATTTATAGTTTAAATTTTTTATAAATTTTATAGTTTTTAAGAGTTGAGTGTGAAATGTCATATTTATTAAATTTGGTATTGTATACGTAATTTCTCAAAAATTGAATTACATAATATAATGATATAAAGTAATCTGGAAGATGGAAAATACAAGTTTATATCACATGTTTATGATTCCAATTCTTAAATACATCAATTGCACTGTCATTGTGTAATTCTAGTTGAGCTGAAATGGGCAGAGTTTTATGAATTTTTCAAGGGGATTTCATCAGTTTGGAGATTTGAGATATATTGATCTACAAAGTTTTACTCCTAAGTAGAGTGGAGAAACTGTTCCTTGAAACGAAGCAATCTATAAGAAGCGCAAAAGCCGACTTCTGACACAAAAATAAACTTTAAATTATAGTATTAGCAAAACCATTAAAAGTGAAGAAATGCATATTGCAAACTAGTAGCGAGCCGGTTTATTATCATCTAACATCGAAGAATTAGAAGTAGGTAAAATTTCAGGAGTATGTGTATCTCGCAATTTTTTTATAGGGATTTTTACATACAAGACATGAAATTTACACGAAATTACGCATTTCACCATCAATTCATAAATATTACCACTATCACACCATATTCATTTAAATTTTACGCATTTCACATATTTCACATATTTCGTATACTTTATAATATTATATGTAAATTAAAATGCATAAATTCATTAATATTTAAATTCTAGTGGATTTAAATTCGGCACCCTAATTGAAAATTTTAAATAGGATAAATAAATTAAAATACATAAATTCATAAATATTTAAATTGTTATTTATATAAATTAATTTATTTATAGTATTTAATTAATATATTAATAATATAGTTAAGATCAAGGCCAATTTAGAAATGTGAAGTTCACCATCAAAGAATATGGTGTGAAATATGTGAAATGCGTAAAATTTAAATGAATATGGTGTGATAGTGGTAATATTTATGAATTGATGGTGAAATGCGTAATTTCGTGTAAATTTCATGTTCTGTATGTAAAAACCCCTTTTTTATAATACTGTCATATTTTTACCTCGGCCACAATCTCTTCCTTAGTTACTGGTTCTCGCAAATCATTGCCCTCCGTTATGTGCCTCTTCAGACTCTGAAGTTTGAAAGCAAACATTGCAAAATCTTACAAGAAGATAACGTAATCTAAATAAAGTCATGCATGCTATGCAGCTTGTAGATGGTTTTATTTCAAACATAGATTCATCTCTGCCTATACTATTGTATTTAGCTACAAGTCTTTTAAATTCTTACAGCGAATTACTGATGCGGGACAAAGTACGGTTGATATGCGTATGTAGATATCAGAGCTTAAATGTAAATTATCTCATATAGGACCTGATAATTTCCAGATATCAATTACATGAAAAGGAGAAAATTTCAGATCTAGCAAAAGAAATAGTTTCAATTTTTAAATCAACTCAGAACATCAGCCAGTTAGGCCCCGTTTGTCTATAAGTTTAAAATTAACCTGGTTTAATTTTAACCAGGCATATCACATCACACATAAAATTTAATATTAAAAATTAATTTTATTTCACATCCTACACATATTACTAAAATAATAACTAACTTATATCACATCCCTCACATATTCCAACATAATAACTAACTTTATATCACATCCCTCACATATCTCAATATAATAACTAACTTTATTTCACATCATTCACAACTTTCAATAAAAAAATATCTCTATCCAAATTTAATTTTAACCTTCTTAAATTTAACCTTACAAACAAACAGACCCTGAGTTTACCATTTACCAAGAATAGCTGAAGCAACAAACTTTCATGGAAGAGATAAGCATTCAAAAGTAGAATTTGATGGGGAAGATGCAGAGGCAATTGAAACAAACATCGATCCATCCCTCCCCTCTATAAAAAAACTAGAAGTTCTAGAATTCTAATATAACGTTGCTCTCAAATTCAAATCTCATTAACCAAGGTCTAAATACAAGTCCTCATTACAAACATAAAATAGATGAACTTATCACACTCTAAAATAATATATACGAGGCCAACCATAATTAAGATAAAAAACTTAACTATATAACAAACTAGATAAATAAAATGACTTAAATAATCTTACATCAGGGAACCGTTTTCATAGGAAAAAAGGCAAAAAGCTTCAGCAAACAAATAAACCTTCAAGTATGGGAGAGTGTATGGCTCGATGATTGATAATCACTTGATATCAGGATTGATATTTAGCTCGAATCGAGTGGAGTTGAGCTTGTTTACTCCGAGTAGTTTTATCAAGCTAAGTTCTGAGTCATGGTCAAATCGTATCGATTCGGATCAAACTTTGCTCAAATTTAATTTTTTAATAAAGTTAATATAAAGTTGTTTATATAATATATTTACTTATTTATTTTATAAAAAGAATATAAGACAATGGTTAAAGAATGTTTTGGGCAAACCAATAGGTATGAATGACTTTTGTTTAAAACCTAATGAAGACTACTTAAGTTTTTCAAAAATAATTCTCAATTCATTGGGGATTTGCGCTGGCTGGATTAATGTTCGAGCTAACTTGAAATTGAATGCTAGTCAAGTCATCTAGCTCGTACTTGAAACGTTTGAGCCATGATCCCAGCTCTAATTGATTATAAATCAATATGTCGAGCTTGAGTTTACCTGGCTCGACTAGAACTCGGATCATTCTCACGCATACCATCAAGTAGAGATGGCATTCCGGATTTGCCCGGTACCCAGTTCCAACCTCCCAGAACCGTTGGAACCAATGATCCACTGATTCCATATGTAACCAATTTAGAACCTATTTTGCACCCAATTCAAAACAGGTAGAACTATTTTAATTTTCTTTTAAAAAGAAATTGGACATTCAAACAACAGCTATATTAGATCTGGTCAATCAGATATCCCTCAAGAAAAAATTTTCTCCTCTTCAATATGTATCTCATGGTGTCTAAATTGGCAAAACCGTTCTGACTCAATAAATCAGTATGGGTTCTGAAATCAATTCAGACCTATTCTAACCTGTTCATGTTCTGCAAACCCAGATCTAAGCCTAGTTTAAGTATATATGCCAGTTCCAATCAGTTCTTTCGCAGGACCAAGTCTAAAGCTCAGTTTCAGCCTATGCCAGTTCCAATCGATTCTTCTATAGGCCTAGGTCCAAGCCCGATTCAGTGTTTTCCCAGAAGACACTGCATTTAAATTCAAAAATCATTTGAAAGAAAGTATTCTTCTCAAATTGTTATTAACTCATTAATATGCTTTTTAGTTAATAGCATTTTTTAGTGCTAGGTTCAAGAAAATTGCCTCCCATTCAATCCTCGGGACCACACATGTTAGGTTTCCCCCCGAGCTTCATTCCACATAGTTGCACGACTACGTTGTGCAGGCTATGCAACCCACTATCCAAGAATCACGAGCCAAAAGGCTCGGGCAATGATGCCATACTACACATGTCGGATCTCCATTGTGTGAACTGACGCTCGATCACCCACGCGACCATCGGCATTCGCCACCGGAAGTTCAAAGATCGAGTGTCTCACCTTAAAAGACTACTGTGGATACTTGCCCCCACAACCATTTCACTCCCAAGGTTATTATCCCAATCCTACTACATTTTTTATGGAGAGGCTGAATAACAGAGGAATATTGAGCATGATCTAGATGAAGATCTCACTCGAACAGTGAAGATAGATCCGCTGACCTTCAGTGGCCATCTAGATCCCAAAGTTTTTTATAGATTGATTAATCAATATAGATTAATATTTTGATTGACAACCTATATCTAATTACAGTCTGGTTCATATGCCTCTATATAAAATTAACTGGAGATGCAAAAACATACTGGGTCAACACAAAAAGACAATATTAAAAGACTATGCATCTGCAATACAATAGTTGGAAAGAAATGAAAGATATATTAAAAATATCTCACTCAATATCAAAAAAAAAATTCTCACTCACCTACCATGACAAGCTCCTTGAAAAGTTGACTCATGTGAAGAAAGTTATTCCTAGTGTTGATGACTATATGAGTCAATTTGATGAACTATTTGTCGTGTACAACATTCATAAGGATTCCCATATGTGATAGCTAAATTTAGATCTGAATTATGACCTAGTATTAGACGAGAAATGCACTAAGTATATGAATACTCTCGAAAAGCATTCCAATGTGCTCTAGATATGGAACAATATCTAAAAATCTTATCTACTAGGATGTCAAGAACTATCAGAGAGGCCTCACGAAAGCCTAGTCATCTTCCTTTCTCTTATAACTTGAAAACAGACGTTATTGCTACTATCAAAGATTACGAGTGACCCAGAAAACCAAGCATTTATGAACTAATGTCCACAAAAGAACATATACATAGACAATATAGAGGGAGATTCCTGTGATAAGTGCAAGCGTGATTCGAATTACACAAGCTCATTATCAATAACGGAAACTGCATGAATGTTATAGCCACTTCTGCATTGACACGCATGAAACTAACTAGAGATACATCCCCAACCATATCATGGAGCCTCGATGGATAGAACTTCAATTTCGATCATGTAAAATTGTAACACAGATTCACTTTTGTCTAGCATTTTACTTATACATGTCACACATATTTGCTTGGGCGACTATGGCACTATGATCTCCGAGTTATCCATTACAGTTGATCTAGCACATATATTTTTGAATGGAAAAGGAAGGTTAAAACAGACCGTCCAATTCCCCAGAAACGATCACTTGTTTAGGGATGTTACAAGCGATTCCAGCCAGAATGGATAGTTCAATCCCCAAATCGGGACACCTATTCAAGCCAATTCAAAAGTTTTAAGTTTGACAATTGGAAGCAGTTCCAACTAACCTATAGTGACTAACATTGACCTACAAGCACTAAAGAATAGTTATTCTAAAAGAGGATGATAACTATTTTAAAGACTTGAGTGATTTGAGCATTGTTCCACCATGAGGACCAGTGAAGAGCTACTAAATCAGGGAGGTTTCGGGCTGATTATCAAAACAAGTCAGGAGCCGGGGATTTGAGAGGTGTTGTTTTCCAACATACCCATGTTTAGATCCACTCATTTAGAGCTTTTTCTGCTTGATCTTTTTACCCACTTATTGTTGCTTTTCTTATGTAATCATTCATGATGCTGATGTTCTTGTGTAACTTATTTCGCAAGTGCTAAAACTATTCTCTTGTTTACCATGGGGATGTTTGGTCCTTATACTATTTTGGTCATACAAAAGACCAAGATGATTTATGCATTATAAAAATAAAAAAATAATATTAAATTAATTTTTAACATAACTGTCAAAATAAAAAATTCACTTTATTTTACATTCAATATCATTTTCAATATATCAATCAACTTTATTTTACATTTTATACGAATTTTAATATAAAAAAATTAATTTTATTTCTCACATACACATACCTTAAGGCAAACCTACAATTTTCATAGCATAACCAAATTAGTCCTTTACCAAACAGACCTATAATAAGTCCTCAGGCTCAAAGTTATAATCTTGTCGGTTTGATATATTATGATGTGATTTCTCATCTCATTTGGTTGGTCAAAAAAAATTCTAAATCTTTTCTAAAAACACTTTGATCAATATTTTATATTTATTTCATTTGATACATAAATCTAAATATTAAAAATTAACTTTATTTCGCATCCTACATAAATCACAGTCTTAAAAATTAACTTTATTTCATATCCTACATATAATTCAATAAAAAAATCAACTTTATTTCGTCTCCAACACAACCCTCAATATTACCATAAAAAAGAACGCAATTCTCAATAATAAAATAATTTTATTTCAATCATAACATTAAAATAATATTCTCTGTCTCTCTGTCTAAAAAAAACTTAAAAAAATATCCTCAAAATATACTGCAACTAAATGAGGCCTTTATGTGTTATGCTAATGTTAATGTTTGATATGACTTTTATCAAGTATAGTTTGATGTCTGTGTGCAAGTTTAGATCATGACCTGTTCAACTTAAGTGCACAAAAGCATTCACATGTCTAGCTTTATCCAAATTTGAGAAGCGATGTAAGGATCTAGAACCAATATCTTCTGAGACTGGTTTCCTTTGTTTCTTCCTACTCCCTTTTTCTCTAGCTATCTCTTAAGTTCGATTAAGTTTTCTAAGAAACCAAACACCCCACAATAAGATCAGACAATTAACACTTACATCCTTCATTTGGACGGTTAACTTAGACATCCACACCCAAGCCGTCATCATCAGGCGTGAAATCATAATTGCCCCAAAAGAGGAACAACAATGTGGATTAAGAGGAAAATGAATTGAGAGAGTTAGGGATACTCACTAGTCTAGCACTATTAAGCCGTTTTGCAGCCGTTTCATATTCTTTCATTTTGTTTTCCTGAATCAACAAACATGTCCATAAATTAATTGAAAAGAAGATATTACAAATCCATGTCTATTATGCTAAAGAATAAATACATAGTATGATAAACAGTAGCAGTAGTACAGATGGACACTATCCTTTGCATCTAGTTCATAGTGCATAAACATAGATAAACACACTATGAAAGTTTAAGGGAAGAAAAGCTAACAAAAACCAGGTGAGGAGGAAAAGAGTCAAATGAAAATATGCAGGCGTCTAAATCCAACTTGTAAGAAAATACAAATATAATTGTCAACTGGAAGCATACAAACACTGAAGTGGACAAAACAGATAAAAGTCACATGAGCACAAGATTGCGATATGAAATCATTCATCGTTAACAACAGATTCTAAAATCAGTTCGAACATGGAAATATCAGCTTGGCTCTGATCATCTACAACCCTACATATTGTAGAGCTTCATAGTCTTCCAGGATCATGACGGCAGATTCTGGCTATTGCTATGGAAAGTATAGGAGACCATTAACTTGGAGTTTATGATTTATTTGACGAATCAAACAGAGATCTAGTGATTCAGTTGTTTATTTTTGAATAGTAGGGAATATAAATAACTTGTCACATAAGAGATTAACTTTTTCCTGGCATAGCTTTTCCTACACAGGTTGTATGAATAAAAAACACAATTTTAGATTTATTATGATCGTCTTATGTAATTGGAGCTTGACATATTTTTCAGATGTAACTACAAACTCATAGATACATTTTTTTATTGTAGGAATATTCCTAATTGACAATATATAAAACAAAAAAGATGATGGAATTGAAGTTCAAAGGTTTAAATGAATATGATATTAGAAGGATTAGGAACACTTTAATTTTAGTAGAGTGATTCTTGACTCTACCAAGAATGAGAACAGAGTACTGAAACCACCAACCTGGCTAGCATCATCTTTCACTTCAGGCAATCCTTCTACCTTTTCCTCTTCGCGTTGATAAAGCTGTTCAGCATAAAGCTATTTTAGACAAAATGAAGAAGCCAAACAGGGATCTAATTCCTGCTAAATTAATCTTCTGTAAATCATCGGACAATATCATAGACGAACCCATCAAAGGACAAGAAAATTGGTAAGTTTGTAGAGTGATTTCCACCATTCTAGCCTCAATATTACCAAATCTTCAACATAACCTAATATTAGCAAATTTCTAAAGAACCACAATATACTTAAGTTTATACATAAAACTTATTTAAGGTGAAAAAACTAAGCAAAGAATTGATAGGGCGAGACTTCAATAAGCAGGAGATAAAGTTTAGCAAAGTGTTCATCCACACTTTCCCATCACACATTCATCTATACTCAATTCTCAGTCATCACAATCAAAGTCATTTAAGCGGAACCCTACTTTCCTGAAAGGTAACCATGCCAAACTCTAGCTCGATAGAGACGGCTTGATCTATCATCCTTCATAATTAAATTGAATACAAATGGAGGATTTCTTATAAAACCCATGGGAACAATTCAATCTAAGCCAATAAACAGTGACAAAACATGAGACTTTTTTTTTATAAGAGACAAAACACGGACATATGATCAAGAAATTAGCACCAAATTGAGAAGAAGGAAAAGAGTGCGCGAACCTTGCGTTGCTCCCTGATTAAAACTTCATACTTAGGGATATTGGGTACCGCTAGCATTTTGGGCATCAGATGGTTACGAAAATGCCCCGGCGCCACCATCACCGTCTCCCCGGCCTTCCCCAGCTTGTCAATCGTCTATAAATATGACAAGTCAAAAGAAAGTGAGAAGAACCGTTAGAGGAGCATTACAGGACCTCCATTGTTGACCTTAAGGTGAGAGATCGAAGGACTTACCTCGGTGAGGATGACCTGAAGCTTCCGATTCTTGTATCTTAGGCCGTGACCAGCGAAAAGTAATGGATTCGTGCTGCGACCCAAAGCATCTGTCGTTCCCCACAACCACCGGCGGAGCGCATGGGCCATTCCGGCGGCCGAAGGAACGCCGCCGAGATCGAGCTGCGCAGCGGGCAGCGGCACAGGTAGTCCAGCCAAAGGAAATTTAAAAATTAAATTATATATTGAACAGAAAATTAAACAATTCATGATAATTAAAATGAATTTATGATTAATTTAAAATATTGATAGTATTCCGCATAGGTCATAACTGAAAATTTTTTTCTTTCGTGTTGGATAAAATGTCATTCCATAAATTCTTCAAAATATATAATATACATTTATGTACTATATCAAAATATTTAAATCGAGTATTTTGATCTAAGATGTAAAATAAATTTTATATTTTTATTAAAAATTAGTGAGTATGTGAAGTAAAATATTATTTTTTATATTAAAATTTGTGTAGAATAATTAAAATAATTTATTTATTATTATTATTGTTATTTTTTAAATTAGTACTATTTTGGTCCTGTTTTGGTTCTCACGCCAAACAAGACCTTAGGCATACCTATAACAGTTGTGTTGCGAGAAAATGCCTAAAAAAATAGCATAATTTTGCTTGCACGGTGCCCTGTTTGGTGCGAGAACTAAAATCAAGACCAAACTGATATTAATTTAAATAATAATAATAATAATAAATAAATTTTTAAATTATTCTACACAAATTCTAATATAAAAAATATATTATTTTACTTCATATACTCAATAATATTTAATAAAAATATTAACTTTATTTCACATCTTAGACTAAAATACTCGATCTGAATATTTTGGTTTAGAATGTGAAATAAAATTGACATTTTTATTGAAAATTATTAAGTATGTGAAGTAAAATAATATTTTTTTATATTAGAGTTTGTGTAGAATAATTAAAAAATTATTTATTATTATTATTATTGTTTTTTAAACTAGTACTATTTTGGTCCCGATTTTGGTCCTTGCGCTAAACAGGGCTGGCCCTGTTTGGCATGGGGACCAAAATGGTACTAGTTTAAAAAATAATATTAATAATAATAATTTTCTAGTTATTTTACATAATTTTTAATATAAAAATATTATTTTATTTTAAATACTCAATAATTTTTAATAAAATTATCAACTTTATTTCACATCCTATTCTAATATTTTTATTGAAAATTATTGAATATGTAAAATAAAATAATATTTTTTATATTAAAATTTATGTAGAATGATTAAAAAATTTATTTATTATTATTTTTTTTAATTAGTATTTTTTTTCTAATTTTGGTTCTCGTGCCAGGGCCTTAATCTCAATTCTCTTACTTGAAGTCTTAGAAGAATAAAAAAGAATGGTAGGAACAAGCATGTTTGCTTGCACAAATTAATTTAAATTTTATTAAAATTAAATTTAAATAGAAATATTTTTTATTAAAAATTATTGTGAATAATATGAAATAAATTAATTATTATATTTAGATATGTGAGAAATGTGAAATAAATTAATTATTATTTTAATATATATATATATATATATATATAAGATATGAAATAAAAATAATTTAAATATTAAATTTTATATATAATATAATCTGAATAATTTTGATCTAACTAAATAAATAGACCTTAAATACAATCCACAATATGAGGATGATAAAATTATTAAAGTAGTTTAATTTATGATTAATTTATTATATGTGAAATGTTAGAATTTAGTGTTTAATAAATAAAATAATTTTAAGTATATAATTAGTAAAACATATTTGAAATATAAAATATTATTTTTAAAGGACTAGATTAAAATAAAAATTGAAGCATAGTTTGACCATAAGTTAATCAAACTCATTCATAAAATAAAAATAATAATTAGATCGACTAAATATTGATTTAAATTGATTAAATACTAATTTGATTAATAAATTAGGTCAATCAATTAAATCAGTTAAAATTCATGAATATACTGTGTGAGCTTAATGTATGCTTATTAATATATTATGTTCTATATAATTTAATTATTTCAATTATTTATATGAATTACAGAATATTATTTAAATTTGATTTATAATTTTACAGTAACTAATGATTGAAGAAGTAATTTGTTTGTTAGATTTTTCAATTTATTATTGTATTTTTAGATTAATTTTAAAATTTAAAAATATTTTTAAGCATATAAAATTGAAAATTATTATGATGTAATTATAAAATTATTCAATTGGATTAAGATTGAGCCGATTATACCATCAACCGATTATTTGACTCATTCGATTATCGATTCGCAATCGTGACTCAGAGGCGGACCAATTTGGGACCGGACTCGGAGCCTGACTCGGTCGGGGACTCGGGGAACCGGATCGGAACGATGAGCGTCCATCCCTAATTCCATTGGAGGGAGGGAGGGAGAGAGAGAGAGGGAGACAAGAGGTTTGCTGCCATGAGCGCAAGCGCTGGGGGATATCTTGCTCGAAGGACTGCACAGAAGGAGCGCGTGCGGATACTGTACCGGCGCGCACTCAGGGATACGCTCAACTGGGCGGTTCACCGCCATCTATTCTACCACGACGTGAGATTCCCTCTTCCTTTCTAGCTTCGGATTTCTGACCACCGTTTTTTTTTTTCCTCCAGACTATTGCATTTTATTCGAATTTGATCCGGCATTTATATTTTCTGAGCTGCTAGGGCTTTGATTCTTTTCTGTTCTCATTTGAGAGTTAACAAGAATGATCTGTTTGGACAGATGCATGCCTTTTGTGTGCATCCAACCTCTTGCCTTCTATTTTTCGGCAAGTTTCAGTCCGATTTATCTGATATGTGCTTTTTGAGACGTATATTTTCTGCACTTCACAAGATGGATTATTCGGGTATGCACGTCGAAGGAGTTGGTATTTCACACTTGTGCTACCTGTGTTTGGTTTGGGACTAAAACAGAAGAGCTTATATTTGAGCTTAGTTTTGAGCCTAAAGTGAAAAGGCTGTTGGGTCATGGGTCAAGTTTGGTTTAGCGTTGTAGACATTTTATTAGAATATGAATATAATCCCGTTTGGTGTTGCGAATTTTGGATTGCAACTTGGATTAAGAATGGAATTGATCCCCAACCAAATGCAACTCTTTAGTTGATCTGGTCCTCATTAAATTGGGCTGAGTACTCTATGAAATGAGTGAAATGTAGAAACTGTGGTCGGCTGGCTGAGTTCTATTGGCGAGCATCTCCTTCACGGAAGCAGATTGTTCAACAAGTCTCACGTGAGAAGCAAAAGAGGGTAAGAAGAAAGAGTGAGAGTTGTTCGATGTGTGCAATCACACTGTTCTTTCCGTACTCTACACATATGTTTCTTCTTCAAATTTTGAGATTTCAGTGTGGATGGGTTGATCACTTTCAGTGAATGCAACTTGTGTCATTCTTTATTGATTTGAGGAACTTGCCAACTGGAATTGCTTTTATCAAGGTTTATTGCCATGAAAAAGAGTCATCTCCTTGCACTGCCTCATGTCACCATATTGGCTTTCTCTTGTTCCTGCATGTCTATCACTTGATTGTCAGCACATTGCATCTTATTTTTTTGTATTACATAGTTGCATTTAGGTTACAGTTCATAAAAGGATGTTTGATTGCACTAAGCATTCTATTATACAGGTTTTGTATAATGGTATGGTCAAACTACTTAACATGGATAAAGGAAAATGCTTAAGATTAGTCGAAATGTTTAAGTTAATTTCATAGATTCCATAGACATGATAGTTGTTTTGTTGCACTAACCAGTTTTCATGTTTTACTATTTAACACATCCAATATTTTTTAGATACTTCAGTCATGCATGATATCTTTATGTCAGTTCTGTACTATTATGAAAAAGCCAAGGGTATCATATTTTGATAACTTTGTATTGTTGCTCTTATAAGTAGTTTTTTGCTGGAAACACCCACTCTCTTTAGTTTAAACTGAATGAAGTAAACTTGGTTGTATTCATTCTCTTGGAGGTGCTTAGCAGTGGATTGGTGTGCTCCTTGAAGTTGAAGCTTGTGAATGTCTACTAATCCACAACTTTGATTGCAATTTGCAACAACAATACTAGTTTGATTAGCATCCTAGGAAAATGCTCTATGCTTAAATTAGATAATTTGGTATAGAGATTAGCATTAGTGCTTAACAAGAGTATTTTGATTAGCATCAGTTGATTCTTTTTAACTAAATTAAGACTTTGGAGCAACAGGTTTTGTTTTTCATCCGTTCTTATATCTTTAGCTTTCCTTTTTTAACTCAAGCTAGAAAAAAGAAAAATATTTTTATTTGTCTCACAAGCTAACTAGGACTTAGCTGTTTAATGGATCCATGTAATAAATGCTTGGAATGTATTGTCTTTATTTTTCTTTTTGAGTAGCAGTAGGTGACCTCAAGTGGCAGTAAGAAGATTTATTCCATGATTTCCTGTATTTTCCAGTTCATATGTATTGTTTAATAGATAGAGCAACCTGTCATAGAGATAGAATCAGCATGCCAATTGAAGTACAAATTGACAACTGACGAACAAGAAAATAATTCTTACGAGTAGTTTATGAAGTAATAAAGAAGTTATAATCTTTATGTGACTATAATCTTGACCAAAATATAAGAATTTTGGTCACAAACATGAAATTCATACTAAAACTACTAAGTTTGGGCCATTTGAATCTCTTGAAATTGTAGGCCGATTGAAGCTCCAGTTAGAAAAATCGAGTTATTGGATTTTGCCCATATTTAAAGAGAAAGAAGGAGACTAAAGAAAGTATGACAAAAAACTATAAGGAGTGATCTTACTCACTTAGACCTAGATAAGGATTCGTTAATTGATAGAGCGCAATAGAAATAAAGGATTCATGTAGCTGACCCTACCTAGTGGGATTAAGGTTTAGTTGTTGTTGTTGTTGAATCTCTTGAAATTTGCTTCTTAGACTTTGATGTGTTTGACATTGATCTGTCTCTTGAAAGACTAGTTTTTGTTTGTCTTAAGTGATGAAACTTTCCAGTGATTTTAGCTAAAAGTTCTGAACAGATTTCCTTACCGTAATGCAAGTACAACTTTCACATGTTCAAATGTTTTTGTGTTATCAGGCAGACGAGCTGCGAGCAAAATTTGATGCCAATAGGCATGTGGTATGTTATTTGCAACTAACCTATTCAGAACTTTTTATTTATTGACAATTTGTGTTCATACCATAGTAAGGTTTGCACTTTGTTATTAAGTGCTAGCCATACAGTATGTCTTCTATTAGATAGAAAGTATTATGTATTAATATCAGAGTTCCTTTTTTTATATTGTCGTTTCAGTTAAATTTGGAGAAGTGGATTTTGTTTGGTTTTCATTGTCATCCAGTGTGAATATTTTTCAGATTAATATTAAGAAATCTTCATGTTACTTTATGCAATTTTTCTGTGTGAGGGCAGTTCTGGAGGTATTGGAAGCTTGCCGATGTTTCTTTTATCATACATATAATATCGTTAATAGTTATTTTGTTCCTTAGGAACATATTTATGTGGCTCTTTGATCTACAGAATTATGTGTTTATGAGCTTTTTGACATTGGCATTTTACTATCAAGAACAATTGTTTATACGTGTTTATTGGATTATTTTGATGCCTTAATCTTTAAAATTTTACGTGATAAAGAATTCTTTGGATTGTCTTCTGATCCTGAGTACATGCAATGACCCTTTTTTGACGAGCATCTCTTGATCACAATAGAACTTACTAAGAGTATACCGTCCAGGAGGATCTTTGGCATGTAAATTCGTCTTATGATTGATTATTTTGTTCGTTTCTAAATGTCCAGGAGGATCTTGACACTATTGATAGACTCATAAATGAGGCTGAAGCAAGCTATGAGAAGTGGCAGCATCCAGATCCATACATTGGTATTTCTTTGAGAACTTCATGGCAACTTTCCACTTTTCTAGCACTTTTTTTTTTATATTAGTTATATTTTTTTTGCACTGTGTTTCTTGTTCTTGATGAGATACTGCTTCAGAGCTTTGTAGGCATTTTCACATTTTGGGCCTTTTATCCCATACACATATGAAAATGGCAAACACTAAAGCTTGGTATGAATCTACTCAGCCCAACTACCCTCCCTGTAATTTTTTGAACTTTGGTAATGATTCTCAGTGAAGGCATGACAAGGATGGCCCTGAAACTATCGACATTTGCTTTAATTGCCCTGGGGGAGAGAGTTGCCAAAGGAATTTGCCATAAGCCGCATCGAAGGAAACTTGATTGAATCTTACTTCAACTTGTATTAGATGACCATTTCAAATGTCTCCTTAAGATCTTCTACATTTTTTTTTCTCCAGATTGGGACATTTCACATGTTGGTCATTCACATATGCTTCTATGTTTCTTCCAAGATGGTCCTTAAAGACCTTATCCACCATTCTTTGGAAAATTGCTTCAATCACTGAATAGCATTACCTAGTAATAGTAATAACAACAATAACAAACTAAGCATTTATCTACTAGGTGGGGTCAGTTACATGAATTTTTTATTTCTATTACAACCTATCAAATAACAAATTCCCTTTTTTTCCAAATATGTAAAATCATTTATTATAATTTTTTGTCATGTCTTTTTTGGCTTTTCTATTCCTCTTTTTACATGGGTAAGTTCAAATAATTTAATTTTTCTTATTGAAACTTCTTTTGCGGATATACCAATAATCCAATGATTTATATGTCCAACCCGTCTAAGTTGACTTTCTCTGAACTTATCCTTAATTGAGGCTATTCCAATCTTTTCGCGAATATACCTATTTCTCATCTTGTCCTTTCGCATATACTCACTCATCCACCTTAGCATCTTAGTAATAGTAGGTGCCAAAATTAGTTATTAAGGAGCAAGGTACCAAGCACATTTCTGGACATCCCAACGTCTCATGTTGTGTCTATTTATTCTCATTTGTGTTCATGCTTTCTAGATGCTTTTTATTGAAAGATATAGTAAATTACGCTATCATAGAGATATTTATTAGGAAAATTTACATCTGTCACCCCCAAAGTTTATTATTTTCAGACGACACTCTCAAAGTCCATTATTTTCAGGCAATACCCCTCATTTTGGATTGAATTTACAAGCAGCACCCCACTTTTGAAGTTAGATAATGGTGCTGCATGAAAATAATGAACTTTGGGGGTGTCTAAAAAACTAAATTGGATTTGGTAAAATTCTTGCTAATATCTATAACTGACTTGTTTTTGCTAATAGATGAAAATAAATTTATGGTATTTGTGTTAGAATCGAATTTTAAAACTCTGGGATACTACACAAAGCAATTAATAAGGCTTGCAAAAAGGAGAACACTTATTTACGAGGGTCTAAAAATTTTTCCCATATGTCGACAATCTTACAAAGAATATCTTATTTCAAAGTTGAAAGAAGGTTCGCTCCATTGTTTATAATGTTGATGAGTTGGATAACACAATTATAATAAGAATATCTTATTGCAAAGTTTGCTCCATTGTTTATATTGTTGGGTTGGATAACCCGTTTGAAAGATAATCCTAAATATCAATAATTATTCATTAATGATTCCTTGTATTTTGAGATCTGCATGTATTAAAATCCAAATATCCCATGTACATTTGATGTTGAAGAAATTTTAAGGTTCACTTTGCAGTAATTGGTGGCATGATAGTCATGACTGCCCCCATGCATTTCAATTTTTTTAACTCAAAAGAAATATGTTTTTGGATAAATGTGTTGGCGAGTTTATGGTTGGGTCAACTAGTGATTTTTCTCATTTCTTGGGCTCTTTTTTTGTTTTATCATTGATTTTTTATATAGTTTCGTTAGTCAAGATTTCATGTGATTCTCACTCTTACATTATGTGAACTAATATTTTTTTAATGGTTTTTAGTTCCTTGGGCTCCGGGTGGTAGCAAGTTCTCACGGAATCCACGCCCACCAAAGGGGGTAAAATATCCTACTTTTCTTCTTTAGCTTTTACTCGGTTCTGCAATCTGTGAATAGCTATCTATTCCAAATTGTGTAATACTTTATTAATTTTTCAAATTTATATCATACAAAATTCATCTATTGCTCAGAGAAAGATATTTCTATTTAGGCATATTATTAGTTATCCGCATGTATAGTTATTAACTGACCTAAAAGCTTAAAGTTCTGAATTATGGCTTAGGAATAATTTCACATCGTAGGCCGGTTAGTAATGCCCTTCGGCTTATCCAACGCCCCAAGTACCTTCATGCGGCTTATGACCCAGGTTCGCCGCCCTATACTTCGACGATATTCTGGTCTATAGCCCCACTCCTATTTGCTTTGCAGCTTGGAGTTTATTTAAGTACTTTTTTTAACCTTATGATGTAAGATAATTGGATGTTACTAGGATTTGAGCTTGAGACCTCTAACTCTAATACCATATTAAGCTTCTTATTAATAATTGACTTAAAGAGCTTAAGTTTATAGTTTATAATTTAAGAATAATTTTAATTCAACTACTATCTGAACCCAACTAGTATGGGCTTTAAATCTTTGTTGTTGCTTTTGTTATAGTTCTGTTCCCACACGTCCTCTAATATCTTCAAATACTCCAAATCTGCTAAGTCTTTCATCGTTTTGCAAATGATACCGACTTTCAGAACTAGGGTTTATGCGCGGCTCATGCTTCATATTAGCTCAGTTTTTCTTTTTTTTTTTTTTTGGTTTGACAAATTAAGCATTTGATTTACTATCATGATTTGCATATGTTGCGTGCAGATTGAAATCGTTTACAACTACGGCAAAGAGGAAAATGACTGAGGCAAGCGTAGGACTGTAGTCTTTGAATAAAGCTGGATAAATCATGTTCTGGTAACGCAGATGATGAAAAAATATAAAAATATTTCCTTTCGACATTTGGTTATTTGGATTATTCTTCCAGCCAATGGATTGCTTGTTTTGTGCAGATAGATGACTGAATTTTTCAGTTTTTATGTTGATATTTAATAATTTTATACTATTTAATAAAATTAATTATACATATTATAAAACTAAACAATCATTTTATTTAAGTAATATAATCATCAAAATAATATTAAATTAAATGTACCTTTAAAATATATAGTACTTTAATGGAACATCTTTACATAAATGACCTTATAGTAAATTATACTATTATAGTAAATTTATTTCTGAATAAAATATTTTAGAGATAATTACATTTAATTCTTTGAGTTTTAAATCTAGATTTAGTAAAGAACAAATTTATGTTTTTAAATTATAATATAAAGGTCTTTGAGTTTTTAACCAAATAAATTTTTTTATTTTTTTATTATTAAATATTTTTAAAATTATCATTATATCTCCCTCCTCTCCTCTCTTTTGCTAATCCCTGCGTGCGTGAGGGACGACCGCAGTATCGGCGGGTTGCACGCCTCGCGCAAGGCAACAGGCACAATCATGGCTGACAGCCCTCATGCGCGTGAGGGACTGCCGCGCCCATCGGCAGGTCGCACGCCCCGCGCAAAGCCACTGGCAGCCCTCGCGCGCACGAGGGACTGCCACAGCCGTTGGTGGGTCACGCGAGGGCTACCTGCTGCGATAGTGCTTGCGGCCTTGCGCGTGGTGTGAAACCCGCCAATGCCGTGGCGTGCAGGGATCGACATGAGAGAGGGGTATAATAATAATTTAAAAAAATTAATTAAAAAAAATTAAAAAAATTTATTTGATAATTTATTAAAAATTCACGACTCTAATATTATAATTTTAGGTGAACCTGTACATTATTAAATTTTAAATTCAGAAATTTGGGAGTAATTACCCCCAAAATTTTATTCTATTTACGAGACTTAAGTGGCTGATAACCTTATACGTGCATATAAATTTTGACGTGAAATACATATTTTTGAATGATTTTGTATGCAATTCTCGTTACTTTTGTTTTACGTTGAGGCAATTACTTTTATATGAGATTATGTTATTAATTATTCTTTAAAATTCATTTATTTGTATATCACTTTACAATTTTAAATATTATATAAATATAAGTTAATTTTTGTTAAAAAAAATAAAAACAAATGGGAAAAATCGGTGCTTTTTTGGAATAGTAAGCAATGAGCTTATCTTAACATTAATAGATTTTAAGTCTGAATTATGCCACTAATGTAAAAAAATTATAATTTTCAGCATAAATCAAATGAGCATAATTATCTTAATATTAGGAGATTTTAAGTTTAAATTATGCCACTACAATTTTTAAATGATGTAAACAAAATATAACATTCATCATAAATCAATGTATATATATATATATATATAATATTTCACTTATATAATAGTGTTTATTATATTCCAATCAGGAATGTGGACATTATTAACCATTAAGGACAAGAAGTTCGCATTTTTTCAGTGATTTTAAAACCTAAAAAAAGTCTTCTTAAATTTTATAAGATATAAAAATGTTCATACAAAAAAAATACTGCAGCCATTAGTTTACATTTGTTTAGGGATTATTTTTGAGAGAGAACTTATATGCATTTGTGTATAGCATGACAGCTCTATTTTGTAGTTAAAGTTATATAAAATGTGAAGTAAAATTATTTTTAGTGTTTACAACTTTAAAATTTATTTATGATGTAAACTAAAATTAATTTAAATATTTTAATTTATATATGCAGTAAAATAAAATTAATCTTTATATAAAAAAGTTACGTTGAATGTGTAAAAATAAATTAAATATAAATGAAATGATTTTGAGGGCTCAAATCACATCTGTTAATCTAGTTTGATTTAAAATTCAAAAAGAAACTACTTTTTAATATTATCCAAATTTTATAATAAAATTTTGACAACTTTATCTCACATTCTATAAAAGTCAAAATAATAAAAATAAAATTTATTTCACATTTAATAAAAATTTGAATATGAAAATCAATTTTATTTATCTGACATTTCTCCAGAGTTATAATAATTTTACATCATATTAATTTTCTATATTAACATATTTTAATTTCCCATTCCAAAAATAACCGTCGAATCAAACTGACATCCACAATGGAATGTTTAGATCCAACAACCAATTAATCTCTATAAAAAAATTATTTTAATATTATAATTAAAATTAAGTTTTTATTTAACTAGGAGTGAGATAGAAAATAAAGCAGAACATTAATATTACAATTTATGTATTATATAAAATAAATATAAAAATTTAATAAATTATTTTTACATAAGAAAGACTGACAAGATATATTTATTTATATTTATATTTATATTTATATATGATATCAAATCATGAGGCAATGATGCTCTGTGAATGAATTAAATGAATCATAAATTTACCGGAGTGGCGAAGCAGCTTCAGATGAAATGATCTCTCTGAGCGCATCTTTGACGAAGGGGTACTTGAATTTGAAGCCCAGTTCTTTCGCTCGAACAGGGAGCACCTTCTGTCCTTCTAAAACCTGCAACAAAACCAATTCTAAGTTATTTTGCCGACATCGTCGATTTAGTGGAACAAGAAAGCCAATTTTTTCGTCTTCTACAATGGCGGCGCCGTCTCCGAGCACGGCTCTGAGCATGAAATCTGGAACGGGAAGCCAAGATGGGCGGCCCATAACACGCCCGAGTTGATCACACATCTCTGACAATCTGACTGGATTTGGTGCAGTTGCGTTGATTATACCTGGAGTGTTTGATTGAGATCATGTCATCTTTGGTAGCCTTTATGACACAGTTTCTATTCTAAAAGACTGCGAGTTAAATTCTATTAGTTCCTTTTGCTCGTTCTTTGGTTAATAAAATTGCAAGTTTCACACTAATTTTCAAAAATATTAACAAAAATCTCACTAAACTCTAATTACTGAAAATCCAAAAGTCAAACTCAAATCTCTAAAATACTTGACACTAAATCTTGAATCCTAGACCTTGAACATTGAAAAATAAACGCTAAAATGAATGTTTTAATCATTGTTAATTGAGCTAATGTAATTCACTTTAAATTCAAATTAATAATATAAAAGTTTTTATTATGGAGAGTTATGAACTATACATAATAAAAATAAGAACTATTTGAAGATTTTTAATAAGATTTTTGCTATTTTTTCAAAAATTAGTGTGAAACTTGTAAAAATTTTTTTAAATTTTATCTTGTATGTAAATGTCCTAAAATTTTAATCTTATAAGTAATGATCCATGAATAATTATATATTTTTATATGCTCTCTCACGCACAAGCTAAGTTGCTTTGTAATGTGAAAGCAATTTAGTATAGCTTTTTTTTTTTTTCCCAACCTTATGCTAGATGTAATTGAGGTTTAGGGTTTGAACTTAAGCCTACCACTTTGATAGCATGTTAAAGTATCTGGTTAGGAATTGGAGAAATTTTTGTATGCACCGGTGCACGGTACACCAGCCCAATTAGCACACGACACGTGGATAAAAGTGGTCAGACGTGCTGACGTGTCGTATGCTAATTGGGTTGGTGTACCGTGCACCGGTGCACACAAAAATTTCTCTAGGAATTGACCTAAAAGTTTGAGCTTATAGGTTATGACTGACGAATAGTTTTATGTTCTTATACATTTATCAGTTCAATGTGATGCATGAGAAGGTACCTTTGTAGGAAGGATTCCTTAGAGCTTCATAAATGAGGTTCACCAAATCATCCAGATGAATCCAAGAAAACCTGCAAAATGTGATTAGAAGATTATATTATGAATATAGGAGGACGTAAATACAGGACCTAAATAGCAGTAAAAGGAAACAGTTTGGTAGCATCATTTAAAGAAAAGCATCTCTGCAACTCAAGAAGCCACTTTCTCATTCGATCTTCACGTGTGCATTTTTCAATTAAACAAATCAATTTCAGAGCTCATAAGAAAATAAGAACCGCCATACAATACATATACACATGCTCAAGCTACCAATAACATCTCAATTTTGCATTCAATTCAATAATTTAAAACTATCGGGCATTCTGGCAGACATCCTAATTAGATTTATCTTATTCTGTCAACAATGAGAGAAAAAACAATTAAAAAAACAAAGAAAAAAAAATCTCAAGTTTAATTAGACTGCATGAATTATGAACTTTGGCTAAAGGCTAAGACGGCTGAATGAGTCTCTCAATCCTTAATTTACCTTTCGTACATATCGTCAACTGTACTATTACCGAGATTTCTAAGGAGATACACAACAGTAGTCACTTTATATATGGACTTACATTTCCTATCGAGAAATGATAAAAACTATTTGTTGCAGATGAAAAGATGGCTATATATGCACTACATAGATGGGCTATCTTTCTACTATATTCACATTTTATTATCGGTCCATGCCTACAAATTAAATTAGCATTCAAGGAAAAAAAGAATAAGAGAACTTACATATGTTTCCATTAAAGAATGCATCTAGTCCATTGCACGATGAAAAAAATTTACTCAGACTTAAAAGAAAATTTTATAAAACAATAGTAAGATGAACAACACTACACGGTGCTGAGTACTAGCCTATAAAGTAGAAACAAATAAATAAAATAAGTGTCGCGATAATAAAGGTGCTAAGATGGATAAGAGGGTATATACATGAAAAAATAAGATGAGAAACGAGTTTATCTGTGAGAATATTGGAATAGCCTCAATGGAGGATAAGATTAGAAAGAGTCATTATAGATGGTTTAGACATATATATTGTAAGCTGATAGAAGCTTTAATAAAGAAAGTTGAGTTATTGATTTTGCCCAAGAAAAAGTGGAAGAGGAAAATTAAAAAGACATAACAAGAAATTATAAAAAATAATCATGCATACTTAAAGCTAAATGACGAGTAATTATTTGATAGAGTACAATGGGAACAAAGGGCTCATGTAGGCAACGCCACGGTTGGATAAAAGCTAGGTCGGTAATTTCACTCTTTTAACCCTTAAAGTTAGATATCTATATAACAAACAAGCTCCCTACATTAACTTGATGAGTCAACCTATTGTTTCTTTAACCTAATGAAATTTACATATGTCATCTTTATTTTCAATGTGTGATTACAAACAGAGGGTTAAATGAGCAAAAGAACTTTCATTAATGGTGACATACAATTCCTCAAAAAGATTATCCAGTATTTATAGTTAAATGTAATGCACTTTGCCGCACTCCCGCAAAGGAGCCACGTAACATATATCGTCTCATTAATTGGTTCACTTTCTAGAGCTTATTTCTTCCATCCAGTGCATACTCTGTTAACTTAAAAACAGGAAATCATGAATTGCTGCAAAAATATTGGGGCTATGTCCAGGCAAACATCTGGGCTCATGTACTAAATATTGGAGAATGAACCAAAGAGCAAGATGGATCCACTTAGAGAAATGCTCAATAAAGGAAACTGACATCGAAAAGCTTTTCCTCTACTGAGAATGGTTAAGATACTTGGAACATAAGATATTTTGCATGTTGTATATCCCCAAAAGTATTATGAATATATTTAAAAAAGCATTATGGATATACAAGCTCACCATTGTTTGCCACTACCAAGAGGTCCTCCAGCAAACATACTGAACAGAGGAATCATTTTTGCTGCATTATGCCCAAAAAAGTGCAGAATTTGTTAGACTTACAAAGAGCAGCATTTGTGTTGTTCACTCATTTTTTTTACTTGGAACCTGTGACTTGCACATTTTTTGAAAAAAAGACCTGATATTCAAAGACAAGAATATTTCTGTAATACTTGCAACAGTTACAAGTTCGACAGTAGGCACAAAATAATCCAAATAATTTTGAAATTTATAAATTTTATGGTTCAAGATAATTAGCCATTTACATATACATGTCAACAAAATAAGGACAAGATTAGTATCAACAATATATATATTAAAGAAAATTGGTATCCAAGAATCATACAAAACAACAGATTTGAGCAAACCTAGAGCACCGCCATCTTTGCCTAGAACAACACCAATGCGTATGAGTGTTAATCTTACATCTTTATGAACTTCTAAAGCCTTTGTTTCCCATTCTCTACAAACCTGAAAATTGAAAAGGGAATTTTACACATACAAGACATAAATTTTGCTATATTACACTACACACACCCTATTCACAAAAATAACCACATTTTGTGAAGAGGGCATGTATAGTGTAATACATCAAAATTTGTGTGGCATATATGTAAATGCTCCAAATAAAATAGTTTCAAATGGTAAAATATGAAGTCTGACATTTTTAATGCCATTTCAGTGCAGATAACATTCTATTCGATGATAAGAAATGAAGGCCACATGCCACGAAATACTTTGTTGACATTCTTTCATTATCACCATGTCAGAAAATAAAATGAGATACGCAATTTCTTTCATTGACAGTATGGCAATGTTCTTGGTGATCATGGGTACATATATTTTATTTACACCAGATGGTAACTGTCTGATGTCATACTAATGTCAACCTATCAAAGCAATAAATTTCATGTGTAGTTAATTTGTTCGGAATAAGTTGTGCTTGCCAGT
This sequence comes from Apostasia shenzhenica, assembly GCA_002786265.1. Classification (NCBI taxonomy): domain Eukaryota; kingdom Viridiplantae; phylum Streptophyta; class Magnoliopsida; order Asparagales; family Orchidaceae; genus Apostasia; species Apostasia shenzhenica. The sequence continues at coordinate 2,737,085 of KZ451886.1, read as the reverse complement.
GTTCAGGTTTTGTAGTGCAAGTATTAATGCAACTGTGCGCATCCCGGCATTGCTTATTAATTAGGTAGTGCAAACAATAACAGTAATGTTTATGGGATGGTTTGGGCTCTCTCTTTCATGGATTCACTTTGTAGTGTGAAATATCAGGCAAATACCCAACCACATGACAGAGAAAAAAGCGGGGGGAAAAAACATGATTAGATATCCAGAAATATATGATTCAATAATCAGGAAAAAGCAAAGCTAGCAATGAGATCAATATTTTCAACTCAGTACCTACACAATTTGGAATTGTATTGGAAATGATGCATTAACAACCACCAATAGAAATAGCCATCATCTATCATATGCAAGCGAATCATGTTACTATAATGCATGAAAGCAATGAAACACATACTTTACACCATTTGAAAGGTGGAGTAACGATTGAGACATGATGCTATCTATTTCATTATTACACATCTGTAATTGAATGCAGCACTGCTCTTCAGAAAGTAGCTGCCAAAAAATTTCTCACCTCAGATAGGTAGTCAGTCCCAGATGGACTTGTCTCATCAAAGACCTGAGTTTCACTTGTGCCTGCAGACATCGCAAAAGGGGGGCAAAATAAAATCTCCTGTTATTCTAAGCTAGGAAACACAATGGAAGACATGTAACTTCTAAAGCAATGCAAACTTCCCCCCTTTGAAATAGGCAATACTTTTCACTTGTTGATAAAAAAGACAAAAAAAAAGAGAATGAAAATTCACGTTATGCTAGCTAGGAAACGCAATGGAAGATGTGATTTGCAAAGAAAATTTTCTCCTCTTGAAAGAGGCAACTATTTACAGATGAAAACGAATAGCTGGCAAGGCTGATGAACTTTGTTATAAAACATATCCAATGGTTTCCTTTAAAGCTTCCTTTTCTTCTCAGTAAAGGGAGGTTTTATGTCATGTTAACCTTCTCAAACTGGTTAAAACATCCATCCAACAAAACCACATTTTGTATTAGCCGCCGAATTTGTGAGAGTAATAAAGCATATTCAAACACACCAAAAAAGTTTCAAAAAATCTTAGCATAGATGAAGTTGGAGGTCAATTCTCAACCTCTCTCACAAGTTCGACGACGAACATGAATAATATGTTGCTAATATTAACATACACAAGATGATAAGCACAATAAAAAGTGTTAGAAGATAATATAAAAAAGGACATGTAATCGATAGTTTATTCACATTGGATCATTCATTATCTTGTTCACTAGGACACTGTATTTTGGTCTCCTATTAATTCTAATGAAGGTAAAGCCAATTAGGTTCGACAAGTATGGACCAAAAGCTCCTAAATTACAAACCCTAAATATGTCAACCCATCTTCCTTCCTCCCATTTCTACAAGTTGTGTGCCACCTCGCCTACACTTCCTATATGTGAATTTTAAGGATTACCTGCTAAACATGCTTTTGACTGCTCTCGCATTTAGACTGTTGATATGCTGAGGGAAGTTCGAGTAAAAAGACTAAAAACTTTGAGGATTCTTTCTCTTACACCAACAACATCAAATTACCAACAAACAAACAAGCAATCACACATAGAAATAAAATAGTAAAAAAGAATAATAGAAGAAACACAACACCAGAATTTAAGTCGAAACCATTTTGGGAAGTCACCGTAGAGCAAAAAAAAAAGAAGCCACATCAATCAAAAAAAAATGAAAAATAGGAGATGTGATGTTACACCAAGTCAAACAAGTGTAAGAAAAATTCTCCAATGGTAGTCAAGTGCTACGGAGTAAAACTCTCTTGCTTTAATAATGCAACTCTCCAAAAGTATTCAAGGAAGAAGATGGAGAAGATTTGGTATCAGACTTTATGCGCTCATGAAACCCTTGTCTCTTCTCTATTTATAGAGAAGAAAATGAGATAATATTTCCAATGAAATTATCCTTAATATTTCCTAAAATGTCCCTAGTTCTCACATCTTTCTCACTAGAACATCTATTAGAGCTCATTGTTTGCTACCTGAGCCAAAGGGTGCAATGTCCTCAGGCATACCAAAAGGAGTGTGAATTGAGTAATATCACAAAATCAAGAAATATCAAGCATTTAAAGTCAACCGATAAAAATAGATGTGCAACTAATAAAAAAAAGCATAAGAGAAAGAAACACGCCGATTTTTATTTTTAAGTGGTCCGGCACTTATAGCCTACTCCACCCCATGGCTCAACCCTAGGCCTACGCTCCTCCCAATCAATCCCTCCTTTGCACACTGCAGGTGGAGAAGCCTTCACAATCCTTCTTTAACTACACAGGCGTTGATGTCTCCAATCTCTCCTCGTACAGAACAAGTCAACCATTTCACTCGGATCTCTCCTTATAGAGGGCGAGATCCACCCTCACACCAATCGTATAAGCTTAAGATTATGCATCCTTAAGATCAACCCCTTAATCTTAGTAAAAAAAAAAGAAGAAAAATACAATAACAATTGATATGGAGCACTACGGTACCAACTTCAACAACATCACCACCTCAGGGATAATCTTCATTATAGACCTACTTAACTTTATTTTGATTTTGTTAAATTTTATTTTATACACCATGAACTATGTTTTATTTTGGTGAGGAAGGAGGAAATTATTTTATATATTTTGTAGGCTTGGTGAGTCTAGAGTTTATGCATCTGGGCTTATAGTGAGTGAATATTGTATTTTGAATTTGGTAAGTTTATTGAGAGTAGTCAAGCCAAAGTTAGCCCAAATCCCTTAACTCACTTCCCCCCTTAATTTCTCCACCTCCAGCCTCTGATCTCGAAGCCTCAGCCCTCTGCCGTAGCCTCAGACGAAGCTGAATCGTCCCCGAAACGAAGCCGCAGCCACCTGCTCAGCTCGATCAATGGAATAACGCCGAACGCAGCCGCCTGCTGCAGTGCCGACGACAAATCCGTGACCACCTGTCCGGATCTCCTCAACCTCTGCTCTGAAGGTAGAATTGCTCACAAAAAATCCAAAAACTCTCCTTACGCCATAGCCGTCGGCTGCTTTATAGGAGATGGAGATCTGGGCGAAACCAACCGCTTACACAGAATCGGCGGAGGAAGAACGCAGCTGTGGTGGACGTGGCCGATGACGTGCGCGAGCGCCGCGGAGAGGTCGGCGACGTGCGCAGAAGTGCGCGGCGTGGAAGAACGGCGACGTCTGGCTCGCCGTGAAGGCTTCGCGAAAGCCAACATAGAAAAGCCCGATCCACCAGAAATTAGGATTGTTTTAATTGAGTGAAATTACAAGCAAGTCCTCCTCTCTGCTCCTTCACAAACAGAGTCAAAGTATAAATAATTTAAGTCCAATTTGATTCGAATTGAATCAAACTCAATCCTATTAGAATCAAATTGACTCAATCAAGACTCATTTTCCACTGGTCTCAACTGAACCTAACTTAGTATACCTGGGTTCAATTGAATCAAATCCAACCTAATTTGATTAATTTGAATTTAATTTGACTCAAATTGAATAATTCTTTTTGAATCTAATTAACCTAGATTAATCAAATAAGACCCAAAATAATTACAGAACATCAAAGTGGGCATTCCCACCGACATAAAAACATATTATTTGACTCAACAATAACCCAAATAAATGTGCAAAAATGAAGATAACTATATACAAGACTAAAATCAATTTAGGTCTGAGACCGTAAATTATATCTATGGTGTCGATGTGTTTAACCGAGCACTGCATCATTATTGCTCACCATGAACATAAGCGATGATGTGATGTACAAATCATCATCTATGCTCAACCAAGATATTTGATCATTTATCGCCTACTTCTGGATTATTTGTCTTGTTCCTTTCTTCGGTGCCTATACCTATAACTATTAGGAGGCTTTGATAGATCCACAATGAGAACATGCCATGGATAGTGAGATGTTTGCTCTCATTAGTCAACAAAATTAGGACATGGTTCTCGCACCTCCTAGGGTCCACTCAATTTCATGTAGATTTTTTATTGTTGATTTTCATCTAGACGGATAAAAGGCTTATCTAGGTACTAAAGGATACAATAAGATACATGGAGTAAAGTAATTTGAAATGGTTTCACCTATTGCTAGGTTAAGTTCTATATATTTTTATTGTTAGGTTAAGTTCTATATGACTATTACTCTCTATTGTAATCGACCACGATTGAAAAATATAACAAATGGATATCAATAATGCTTTCCTAGTTTCCTTTATGGTGATCATTTTGAAGCCACATTATACGAAGCACTTCCAGGGCATGGCGCTCACGAGGATATGGAGTTGTGGAAGCTTCATAAATCAATATACAGCTTGAAAAAGAGTCAAAGAGCTTGGTTTGATAAATACTGTAAAGTTGTTAACAAAATTGGTCTCTATAGTAATCTACTAATCCTTCTACTTTTATCTAGCATTCACCAACTAGTTCTATCATTTTAACTACTTATGTTGACTACTGAAAGGAACTGATCACAAAGGCATCTTTGAGGTTAGAAGCCATATTATGGATTATACAGTCACCAAAGGCCTTGGGCGTTCTAAACATTTTATTGATATTGAGATACATATAGTAGTATGAGCATCTTTGCAGAAGGTAGAATGGGAATTTCTCATCTCAAAAAAGAGCACATTACAAATGTACTTAAAAAACTGATCTTCTGACACTCATGGAACCTAGTGTTGTAATGATGATCATAAGCCATTCAATTATTGTTCTCATTGTCACTGATTCGTTACCAAATCTAATATCTCATCACCGGTGTTTTTAGTTAACATATACAAAATCCCAAACAAAAGTATTGGGATAATCAAAATTCTTAGGTATTTGATGAAAATTCCTAAAAAAAGATGTTATATACCAAAGCCCATCTTCATATGCTAGCTCTATGGCCTCATTTGGGGAGTTATTTTTGGGAAAAGAAAGAGAAAATATTTTATTTTATAGATTTGATAGGAAAGAAATTTATTTTACTATTGGGAGGTGTGTAAGAAGCGAAATAAAGTTATTGAAATTTATAATAAATTTAAAATATTAATAAAATAAGGTTTTGCCACAAAATAGGCTTGAACGAAACAAGGCCTATGATTAACAAAAGATCTATTTTGAGATATTATATCTTTGTAGGTAGAAATAAAAAACAAAACTGAGTGGCTAGATCAACTACAGAGGTTAAATACAAATATAATACAAATATAGATTCAATAAATCTTGTGAAATGATGTGACCTAAACTTATTGGAGAATTTGGTTTTACAATTCTCAGTCAATGGTTATGCACCGTGATGATCAACACGCTATCTATATTGCTTATAACTATGTTTTCCATGAACATACCAAACAATTCAAGTGGATTGTTATTTCATCCAACAAGTAGCCTTCATCCAAAAGGTTTACTCTTCCTCACGTTTCCACTAAGAATCAACAAGCCGGCATCTTCACTGAGTCTTTGGGCCCCTCTAGCTTCTATGGTCAATGTCTTAAGTTGTCTTTGATTAATGTCAATGCTTGTCTGAGGAAGGTTGTTAGAAGATAATATAACAAAAAGCTTTTATTTTTTTGTTCACTTATGTTGAACCATGGAAATAATCTTGTTCCCAACAACAAATACTTTGCTCAGCTATTATATATAAAGAGACTAACCCAATCTAATGAAAGTTAAGTCAATTAGGTTAACAGATGGCATTTTGACGCTAAGATAGGACCACAAGCACTAGGGAGGAATAAAACATCATGATCTCCTAATCCAAGTACATTGACGGTAACTCCAGTAATGGACAGCTATGAAAATGTTTTTGATGCAATTAAGGAGCATTTACTAATGAAGAAAAATTACGACCAGTTAAATTGATGGATAAAACAAATACAATGCTCACTGAGAAAAAAAATCAATCAGAATAGTAATTTAAAAATGAGTCAATAGCACATATAAAGTTAGCAAAGCAACATACCATAGTAACCAATGGCTGTTGCACTGATCAGAACTGAAGGATGGTTATCGGAATCTATGTTATTAACCATATCTACAACCTTCATATCAAGAAAAAAAAGCGAAGACTTATTACCAGATCTTTATAATTCCCCAATGGGTCAGAAAAACAATGAATAAGAACTTAAATGCATATGATTTGATTAAGTAAACCGGACAGTAACCTTTGAAGTAACTTTCACTCGGCTCTGTTTAATTTCCTTCTTGATCTGAAGGCCAACAAAAGAAGTGTTCTCAACAAAAATAGAGAGGAACCTGCTAAATTCACAAAAGTATAATGCCCAATGGGATCCAGACATCAAACAAACCTCTGATGACCATCTTGTACTTATGGGCAATCCAGCCAAGTTAACAACAGCATTTGAACCTTCAATGCAATTCTTCCAATCTTCTTCCTCGGATATCACAATATCAGGAAACTTTTCTACTGAATTTTATCAAAAAGCTTATTAGAATGAAAAATTGATGAACAAAAGACCAACTAAAGGTTCAATTAAATGTAGCTTGGCATCCACAGGAGCTCCAGGACACATATTGCCATGAAGTGCTGTGTCAACATTTGCAAGGAGTGACATTCCATGTAAAAAAATGTTCTTTCTGGGAGATTACAAAGGTTAATACAAAAGTTTTATAACATCATCGTACTCTCACATGTTGCTTAAGAAAGGAATCAAAAAAGATCAGAAAAAATGAAAAATAAAACATTCATTACCTTCTTACCTGGGAAAACTGACTGTGCTTTTCTTCTTGATCTTGTTAAAACATGAACATTGTGATTATCTGCACAAAAGAAACATAAGAAAATAATATTTGAATATAGGCAAGTAAGATAAAATAATGCACATACCCCTCAAATACATGTGAATTACCGATTTCTTCTTCTTCTTCATGTTACACATTACAAGTAAGATTTGGTGGGAACATTACAAGTAAGACATAGACTCATCAAAGTTTGCCATCTTTCTTGGTGGAAATTAGTGACAGCTGACAAGCTTCTATTGGAGTTTCACGTCAAAAGTCCCTCGAGATATCTTTCTTTGACTCTTTCTTTTCTCTAGGGCTTTGGCTCAAGATATTAGTCAAGCATTTGAACTCTTAAGCACTTGAATATTGGGTAGATAAGCAAATATTTTATCTCAAGCCCACGAGGGGTAGTGACTTCTCAAGTATTTCTTCTCTCATGCAGTTCCCTTGAGATATCTCCTCCTAATGAGTCTCCTTAGTATTCACTTGACTCGAATACGTTATTAAGATCAAGGCTATTTTTGCTCGAGTTGTGGCTAGGTCTTGTTCCACTCTAGGTACTCCTCTTTATCTCGAGGTTCACAACGAAGTCCTTTTGTTGAGATATCCCTCGAACTAAGGTTTTGAAAACTACTACAATAAAAGGGTCAAGATTCTAAGGTTCAACCAGGGTTGAATCAAGGTCAGACCATAATAGCATTAAAGATCAAAAATATTGTTCATAAAATATAATTAATAAATATATACCATGATAATGCAATAATTTTAAATTAATACTAGTAAAACATAACAAATATTGGATATAAATAGTGAAATATATGTTATATCTAATTATTAGTTGTATATATCACAACCAATTTCTAGATCAGTTAGATAACATCTTCCATCCCTCTTAAAGGAGCCAAGTTAGAATCCTGGCAATGCAGATTTTTTTCGAAAAAAGATCAATCTGACCGTATCGATTAACAATCAATTTTCTGGTGTGACTATAGTTTGAATCAATTCATGCTTCTTCAAACTAAAAGTGATTCTGAAACTCAACTAGACTGGATAGAGAATCGATTCATGGTCAAATCGATTGAACCAATCAATCATATCTGGTTCTTAAAACATTGCCTCAAACCCTATTGTCCTTGCTGGAAACCATCATCATTAAGACATTGGTTTCCGACAAGTCTCATATCGGTGTTTCATGGTTTCACCCCTAAGGATCAAATTAGGTACCCTAGTTTTGATCACCATGTCACTATACAAGGCTTTGAATTACTTGTGCTCATGGAGAGCAATTATTCACAAAAAAATGAGTGAAGAAGAAAAATCCATGTACCCGACCCCAAATAGCTTAGCATTAAAGATTTAAAATTATTATTATTCAAATCACGTTCTATTCTTTTTGAAATCATATTTTTCTTTTATCTAATCATCTCAATTATCTGTATATCAATTCTAAGAAGCATACCTAAGGTTCTTAAGCTTGAGCATTTGGGATCCAAGTACATTTTCAACTAAATCATTGATGTGAAATTTCTTATTCACTGCTCTAATAAGATAATACTTCTTGAAGTTGTCTTGGTATAAATGTTACTGACGATGATGAACTATACATTTTTTTTTCTTCATTTATTGCATCTTCTCTTGCTTTTAGTTTCCAATGCTTATGCATTTTCTACTCCACTAGGTGTAAGAAAATAGGAAAAAGGAAAATGCTATATAGCCCAAAAAAAGTAGCACAAAAGAGTTCTTTGGATAATCGTTTTGTCATTAGATGGGTGCATTATTTAAAGGATAATGCACTTATCTGATGTATAAAACCATTGTCCAAAAATCATACTTTGGTCATTTATTAGGGCCATATATCATAATCCTAAAAAAAACCTCTTTGATGGCTGCACACAAAACCCTAAAGTACTAAAAACATCAAGTTTTGCTCAAAACGTACATTCAAATTAAAAAAGAGAAAATAATGCACATACCTCATGAACCCTCAAATCTATGTCAATTACATATGGACACCCTTTCTTAATTACATAAAACTCCTCAGATCTACATAAACACAACAAAATAACCCTTTTGAAGCTTATTTTGTTGTGCTTATGTGGATTTGGGTAATATAAAAATCTGAGATATAATTGATATTGTCTAAAATTGTCCTATTAAAAATCATTGTAGACAAGTAGGGCTATTAAAAATGTTCGAAACTTGCTCACAGCTCGCTTGAATTTTTGACTCAATTCGAATCGACTCGTGTCTTTTTTTGTCAAATTTCAAGTCATATATAAGAGTAAAAATATTTTTGACTTGAGTTTGAGTCAAGCTTGGCTCAATCAAAATTATTTTAAGCTAACTAAAAATAAGTATTATATAAAAAAATTACTCTTGTATATCAAAATCATTGGCTAGTGCAGTTGGATGAAATCTCTCAATGCCATTTACATGGGTTGAGTTCGATTCCCACTGAAATATTTGTGGATTTTTTCAGGTACAAAATTAAAATAATATTATGCATATTATAATAAATATCTTTTTAGAAAATATATTATAATAAATATTGATTAAATATGAATTAGTAATTATTACTATTTGACTCAATATTTGATTTGAGTCCACTAGACTTGATATATTGTGAGTTGATTCGAACTTGAGTGTCTAAGTTTACGTCAAGTTCAAAAAATTCAAGTCAAATTCAAGTTGATCCAAACTCACTTGAACTTGACAAAACAGCCTTACAGACAAAATCCTATTTCACTGCATAGAATATTGAATTAAATGCTCAAAGATGATTATCAAGCAGACAACTAGATGATAAATGAAATCAATATTATCACATAATCATTTAACATGTATTTCTAGATGAGCACCTGTAAGTAGCTTTTGAACTAATCTCCGGCCAATAAATCCAGTAGCGCCGGTTATTGCTACAGTCAACTGACTTTCCTAGTACAACGAAGGAATAACACCATTTGCAGGCAATATCATCACACTTTTAGAACAGTGACATGATGATCGAATCTGAAGTTCATATTTCAGTATGATTATTTGAAACTATCACATTAACAGAAGACAGAATTTGCACTTGAAGAACAGCTAGATACTTTATCCCCATTCAAAATTTCACATTTATTGTTTCCTAGATAAACACACAAAGCATTCAACGTTACTTGACAAGAAAAATACAAAACTCATTCTAAAAACAAGTCATAGAAAGCAGAAGTTCCCTTTGGCATAATATTTTCATCCAACAATGCGCTCTACAAGTCCCAATGTAAGTCCTTATAGCAGATTTCAATATGCCAATGTCAACATGATCCACAAATCAGATGACAGGACAATGTCGGGTGTACTTTGCTAGGTAAGGTTGATGTCCTTGTCTCATTCACATTAAAGCTAGCAGTCTGAAAAGGTATAAACTATTAACAGATGACTGATAATGGTGCTGTTGTTGGTTGATGCAATGCATGTGCAAAATTAATTTTAGGAGTTATTATTTGTTTGGTTTATTAAGTCAATTAGTAGTTAAATGATTTGCTTAAAAGTAAGAGTCCAGTATTAGTGGAGATGAATTATGCTATTAGTAGGGAATGGTAGTTTATTTTCCTCATGGTTGTTTTTAAAAGGCTCTAGTTCCGTGTATATTTTTTATATGCAGTGAAGAATAATTGCTCTCCATAGTTCTCTGCTTTCCAATATCAATGAGTTCTCTGTTTTTCTCTGTTTTTATTGTATGGAATTGAATCCTCTCAAGCCTTCTTCCTGCATAACTGAAGCACAGGATCACAGAAACTCCAACAATTGTGGTACCAGAGCTGTGTACAGTCAAATTGGGAGTTGATTCGTGATTAGAAGATCGTAGCCGAAGTTGAGATCTTCAAAACAACCTTGTGGAAACGTTGTCTTCATCTGATTTTCAAGATGTTGAATGGTACATACACTCTCAATCTATTTTAAACATTAGTTCCAATTTTTAATGGAGAAAATCACTTATAGGAACATTAAGATGAAAACATTTTTCTTATTACAGGACTTATGAAACATAGTTGAGAAAGGTTGTACACAAATAGAATAAAATTATGTTGATAGCTCAAATGAGATTTGCAAAAAAAATTTGAAGGCATTACTTGTATTATAACAAGCAGAGACATTCCATTTTTCCCACAATTGTTGATGCTACCAAAGCAAATGAGGCCTAGAATATCTTGAAACAGGAGTTTCATGGGGATTCAAAGATAGCCATTGTGAAATTGTAAACACTTCGCAGAGAATTTGAAAACCTTCATATGAAAGGAGGTGAGTCCTTTAATGACTTTTAAAGATTTTGCAAAAAAAGAATGTGGTCGTCCAATAATAGTTCTTCGAACTGATAGAGGAGGTGGATTTTTATCTCATGATTTTAATTTATAGTGAAAGAAACATGATATTCACAGGCAACTCATAGTGCAGATGGCTTGTTGCATGTTGCATGAAAAAGGGCTTCAGAATAAATTTTGGGATAAGACAATGGTTATATCAGTTCATCTTCTTAACATCTCACCAACAAAAGCTGTGTTGAATATGACACCATATGAAGCATGGTGGAAAAGAAAACCAAATGTAATTAATTTAAAGGTTTTTGAATGTATCATATGTGCTTTAATGGATTCTAATGAGTGTAGCAAATTAAATAAGAAAAGCGAGAAGTGTATTTTTGTTAGTTGTAGTGATGAGACAAAAGGCTATCAATTATAAACCCAAAATCTGAGAAGCTAATTGTTCATCGAGATGTTATCTTTCAGGAAAACTACTCTTGGAATTGGAAGGATGATGGTGATCAGAATGCATGAAACAATGCAAGTAAAATTGAAATTTCATTTGTAGAAGATAATTTGAAGTCACCTGAAACCTCTATTTCATCTAATATATCAATTGAATGTCCTTTAGAAGATATGCACTATCCAATTAGCTACACAACTGATATTGATTTACCACCAAAAAAGGTACAATCGCTGAATGAAGTATATCAATCTTGTAGCTTTGCTCTCATGGCTGCAGAACTATCATGCTATGAAGAGGCTTGAGGAATAAAAGAATGGAAGAAAGTGATTCAATTGAAAAGAACGAAACCTGGGAACTTTAGATCTACCATCTAGAAAAAAGTGGATTTATAAAGTCAAACTTAATGCAGATGGTAGTGTTCGTAGATTCAAATCAAGATTGGTTGTGAAAGGCTATGCTCAAGAACATGGAGTAAGTTACTTTGAAACTAATTCTTCTATTGCTTGATTTGAAACAATTAGAATTACACTGGCATTTGCAACTTAAATGAAGCAGAATGTCTTTCAACTTGATGTGAAAACCATATTTCTTAATGGTTATCTCGAAGTTATGTTCAGCAACCTCAAGGATTTGAAGTGAAAGGAAAAGAAGAGAAAGTCTATAAATTAAAAAAAAAAGGGTAAATTGCATCTAGGCACCTGGGGTTAAAAGTGCATTGCAAATTAACCCTAACTTTTAAAAATCTTTGATTTACCCCTGAGATTATAAAAGTGCTACAATTGTGGCCCTATTTCAGAAACTCATCATTTTCATATGCTTTTCTTAATAAAAAATGTGAAATTTGATCATTTTTTTACTAGTTTGAATCATTTACATATTTTAAAGGATCATTACATCCCATTCATTCTCACCATTTTTTTAAATTTTAACAAAAATTTAAAATTAAATTTCTCTTATTTCTTGCTTTCTCTGCATTAAAATTTTAAAAATAAAAATATTAATATTAATATTTCAAAATTATATTCTAAAAAATCATAAAATTAATAAATAGGAATAATCTTACAATATATTAGTAAAATTTTAATAATTATGTTTTAATTGGAACCAAAACGATAGAGTTTTAGTAACCTCAGGGACCTAAATCAAAATTTTTAAAAAGTTACAACCAATTTGCAACGCCCTTCTAACCTCAGGGACCCGAATGCAATTTAACTAAAAAAGAATTATATGGTTTAAAGCAAGCTCCATGTATAGAAGATTAGATTCTTATTTTTGGCAAAATGGTTTCCAAATAAATGCTAACTAGTCTACTCACTATATAAAAGTGAAGGAAATGAAATTCTTGTCATTTGTGTTTATGTTAATGATATTACCTACACTAGCTCATCTAAAGTATTTATAAAGGAATTCAATGAAAACATGATGCAAAAATTTGAGATGACTTAGGAAAATTGCATTATTTCTGGCTTTGAAATAATACAAACAGATGAAGGAATTTTTCTTTCTCAAGAAATATGCTTGAATTTACATAAGAGATTCAACATCGAAAACCGCAAGACTTTCTATACTTCTATGAAAGCAAATGAGAAACTTACTCTAACTAATGGGACTTCAAAAGCAAATGAGAAATTATATAGAAGCTTTCTAGGTGGTTTGATGTATTTGACTGATACTCGGACGAATGTCTTATTTTCGGTAGGGGTGTTAAAAATATTCGAAACTTGAAACTCGCTCGGAACTTGTTCGATTTTTTAATCGACTCGAGCCATGAGCTAAGGATTTTGGCTAAGGATTTTGGCTCGAAGTTAATTTCAAGCCAATTTCGAGTTGGTCCTAGCTCGCTCGAAACATGATTCAATTTGACTCGAAATTATATGAATAGCATAAATAATATTGATATATAATATAAATATATATATATAAATAAAATGATATTACATATAATTTAGTTAGTGGTTCAGTGGTAGAGTGGACATTTAATGTTTATTTTCCTCAAGATTTAGGGATCAAATCCTCTTGAATATATAATATTTTTACATTTTTTTTACAATTACGAGTCGATTCGAATCATGATTCGAGTAGGCTCGAAATCGAGTCATTTCGAGCTGAGCCGGCTCGAATCATATCCCATTTCGATTTCGGACCGATTTTGAGCTGAGCCGAACTCGAAATTTTCGATTTCGAGTTGACTTCGACTCGCTCGAAATCGGTCCAATAATAACCCTAATTTTCGGTTAGTTTAATTTTAAGATTTATACACAAATCATTTGTTCATCATTTCAAAGTAGTAAGGCATATTCTTCGTTATGTTCGAGCTACAACCAGCTATAGGATTTGGTACAACAAGTTCCTAAATCTCACTTGTTTTGCTAATAGTGACTGGGAAGGTTCAATAGATGACGGAAAAGTACATGTGATTTTCTATTTTGCTAAAAGACAAGGAAGTGCGACCTTATCATCATCGGAAGTTGAGTATATTACAACCTGTTCAACTACATGTCAAGTCATATGGATGAGACGTAAATTGGAGGACCTTCATCAACCTCAAACGAAGGCAACAAAAGTTGTTGATAGGCTTACAAGAGCCTTGTCCGGCACAAAGTTTTTCAAGTTTCAAGAGGCCCTTGGTGTTCAAAGCTTTGCATCAAGGGAGAATTATGTTGGTAATGCAATGCACATGTAAAATTTAATTTTAGGAGTACTATTTGTTTGACTTATCAAGTCAACTAGTAGTTAAGTTGTTAACTGATTTGCTTAAACGTAGGAGTCCAGTATTAGTGGTCATGAAAATTATGCTGTTAGTGGGGAATGGTAGTTTATTTTCCTTATGCTTGTTTATAAAGTATGGTCTAGTTCCGTGTATACTTTCTATATGCAGTGAAGAATAATTGCTCTCTATAGTTCTCTGTTTTCCAATATCAACGAGTTCTCTGTTTTTTTTCTATTTTTGTTGTATCGCATTGAATCCTCTCAAGCCTTTTCCTGCATAGCTAAAGCACATGATCACTGAAACTCCAACAGCTTTGACTTCAAAATAGCCATCAACAACAAGTACAATAAACACAAGAAGTCAACCATCGACAAAGCATAAGGACATAAAAACGTAGCTCAGTCTCAGTGATGCTTTCTGCATCAGATTCCTCAGACAAATAAATGGTTACCAATCTCTAAACATATGGTCTTTTATCCTCGCAATGTGATCGAGATTTAGTTTCCATAATGAAGTACTTGAAATGAATAAACTAAAATACAGGACCAAGTGAATTTAGCTTTGAACGCTTTCACCAAAAACCTACTCGTTTGAAAAGGTATTGAACTATTAACAGATAACGGATAATAGTGCTCACTCTTCACAATATTCATCCACATCAATTACAATAACCAAAATAATTCAACCACAAAAATGTTGACAGCAGGACTCTGGTATGCTATTTTTTACACCAGATAACTAAGCTGAACAAAAAAAAAATTACCAATGTATAAACAGGTAATGGTATTCCATCCTCGCAATATTCATCGAGGTAGTTCCGATAAAGAAAAGGTTTTAAAAAATCGTTCCAACTATTTGCCTCGACGGTAAATCAAGTAATTTCAAAATGCTTCTGTGGAGTGGAGAAATGAAACTACCTCGGAGGACTGAGAAGCTTCAACGCTGCCTCCACTGACAAGAACAACACCGCACTTCCTATCCCTGTGGCGCTGCGGACGGAAAAGTTTCTCAACGAAGAAGACAAGATGCGGAACAGTGAAAAGGAGGAGGAAGAGGGGCTCACGCTGAGATCGGTCGGCGGTGCGACGGCGAGCGAAAGCGGGGCACCGCAAAACTCCATCGGGCGAAAGAGGGAAAGTAACGGAGGACGAGAGGCCGAGAAGAATCAAGATGTTATGCGGAGAAGATAGATGAGGGAAGCTCTAATCTAGTGCCGTTTAATTGGAGCATATTTTAAAGTTATTTTAAAATATTGTAATTTTATGATATAAGTTAAAGATATTTTGTTATTAAATATTATATTAAAGGTAAAATAAAATTAATTTTTTATTTAAATATATATAATATAAAATAAAATAAATTTAAAATATTAATTAAATATATAATTAAAAATAAATATAAAATATTAATAAAAGTAGTTTTAGAAAAATTTGAAAGGTGTTGCCATAGCCATACCAATCAATTAAGATCTTTAAAATTTTAAAAAAAATAGAAATGCTTTGTAACTTGTAAACACATTCATGAAATTAAATTTTGAATCTTAAAACTTTTATACAATAACAATCAAATAAAAAAATTTAATTTTACCTAATATGGCAATAATATTATATAAAAAATTCTAATTAATTTTAAATTTAATGTTTGAGAATATTTAATAAAATATGTAGTATTACTTTAAAAAATTTAGTTGAATTTAAATTTTGAAGTGAGTACTGTAAAATATTTTTTAATAAAAAGAGCGAAGATAAAAAAAATTATATATACATATATATTTATCTATGCATATTAAATGGATAGACTACTGAATAAGTACAAGCGTATATTGTTTAAATTTAAAATTTATGTGAATATTTTGTAGATTTAAAAGTTTCTTGGATAATATTTTCTCTCCTTACTTTCACTATTCACTCTTTCCCTGTATTTTCCCACTCTCATCTCTTTCTTAGCAATGCGCACATTTGATGCATTCATTGCTGACTTCGAGTTTATCGATCATGCAATTGACACATAGCAAAACATAAGCTCATCGAAGAAAGCATTGATCACATTAGATATGTGCATGAGCAGTATTACTTATAAGAATTTAGCATAAACTACATACAATAATGAAAGGTAAAAAAAAAATGAGGCCGAGTATATATCTAACATATAAAACAATAAAGCAACTAATAAGCCACCCTTTGGGGAGTTCTTGGCTACTAGAATAGCTAATGGGACATTCGCTTTCAAATATAAAATTCCCCTTCACCCTCTTTACTTTGCCCACAACCATCAGATTGATAGAGAAAAAATAAAAAGAGAAGAAAAAAGAAGAGAAAGAAATATATATATATATATATAATAAAAAAGATTAATATTTAAAAATTTGATAATATATTAAAAGTAAAATTGAAAATATAAAAATAATAATAACTAAATAGCTAATTAACGTGTATTATATAAATGAAAGTGAATCCCTAATATGGCGTGTACTGATTGGGCCAATGTATTGTACACCGGTACATACAAAATTTTTTTTATTTAATATAATATGGATATAGTAGATTAAAACTACAAAACAAATCCGAAACTACAACTACTGAAATTAAAATAGCGAAATCGTGCAATCTAAAGAATGCGATTCGGTTTCAAAATGAAACTTCAAATGAATTTGGTTTGCGATTTCAAAATTCTAATCCATTAAATCGCAATCAAATTGTTGTGGGTTCTATATGAAATTCTAGATTTGTCCTTATTACATTAAGCATTGGACTTATTTTATTATTTTATAATATGTTATAGAAAGACAATGAATATGTTATTATTAATTTTGTAACTGATATATTTTATATGTTTTTGTAAGATTTTTAATTATCATCTAATTTTATTAATAAAAATTTAAAAATAAAATAAGTTGTACCGAACCAAATTACAGTTTTAGATTTCAGATTTCTTCGGCATGTATATTATCATTTTGTTTTGATTTGAAAAAATATATAAACTGAAACCGATAGTTTTAATTCTCATTAAACCGATAGTTTGGATGCTACTAAAACCAAAATTATCCAAACTTAACGGATATACATTTTCAATAATAAGTATGTAAACGATTATCTATATTAGTGAATGAGATGGTGGAAGTAGATGTCCTTCTATGTCATAGTCAACATTGTAGCGGCATTCTTGCATGAGAAGTGCATGTGTAGACCTATTTATCAAACTGGTTCTACTCGAAATCGCGGTCAAGTAAGAATCGATTCGATCCAAAAGCGGTTGAATCAAACTGGTTTTGGCAAGTTCCAAGGAGATGAACCAGTCCGGTGTGGTTCTGTGTCCCCAGAACCGGAGAGCTAGTTCACCTATTGACTAAGATTTTATGCTGAAAAATATGTACACTTGTAATCACTATAACAATATATAATATATAAATTTAATGACAACTTCCTACAATCAAAAAAATTTATAAAAATTTTAATAATATGTAATGATACTTTTTTTATTAGCATCTTGTTTACCAATGCTTTTGAAAGTGTCAAATAATATTTCATTAGGAGGTGCATCACGGATGATGTACTAACAATCTAAAAATAATATCGTTAAATATTATCAATAAAACGTGTAATTATATATTTTTTATTTTATGTAATTATTAAGGTAGCTAATACTACAAAATACTAACTAGATAATTCTCACAATAGTTTTAAATTGTCATAGAATTACATGTAACTAGTATTATAAAAACATTCAAGGAAATATTAGCATTAACATATTTGGATTAAATACAAGTAAATATTAGCATTTAATTTAAGTAAATCATTCAAAAATATAATTAAATTTTATATTAGCATAATCTATCAATTAAAATTAACCATTAACTTTGACAGAAAAACACCATAGGTTTTTCTCTTTTTATTATGTTTCTATGATTTTCTTTTTATTTTATTTTTTTGATAGAGTCTTTGATATAATTTTTTTTTATAATTGTTTTTGATATTTTTTTAAAAGCTTTTTTTGATATAAAATTAGTAAATAGCAGTACTGCAATTCGGCTAGTCATGTGCTGAGCACGTGATCAGTACTTGGCTTATCGGGTCGGCTCTTCCCCTGAAAACGGCGCCGCCTGTGGAATTGGGATGCGGGAGAAACAGCCATGGCGATGTGCTTACTGGCAAAGAAGGCGATGCAGCGGCTGAAGGTGCAACACGCGATGCTGTCGTCTTCCTCCTTGCCGGCGAGGGCCGATGCCGGGCTGGTTACGTGCGGCCGCGGGGACAAGAAGACAAAGCGGGGGAAGCGCTTTAAGGGCTCCTTCGGAAACGCTAGGCCAAAGAAGGAGAAGAAGATCCAGCGGATCAAGGACAGGATCGAGGTCCCCAGGTCCACTCCTTGGCCCCTTCCCTTCAAGCTCATCTGACTGCTTATTGCAAATCTCCTCTCTAGGGTTAACCAAGTTTTCATGTGTCTTCCATTATATTTGGCCCTAAAAATTATAAATCTGTGTTTTTCTTGGGAAACCACATCCCACTGTTTATATTAATTCTACAAGTTTGCTTCTATATTTTGGAATCCTCATATCGCATTACATGTGGCTATGGGCTATAAAATCATTCGCCTATTTCGAAGCTTTAAGTCTGAATTTGTTGAGGGTTACTGTAACAAGTATACTCTGTTATTAAAGTTAGATGGAAGTGTTAAGTTTGTTAAGCTTGAACAAATAAATTGTGTTATCCCACATTGTTGGGATGTGATTCCTTCATCTAGTCAAAAATGAACAAAAGAAGAAGTCAGTTCAATGTTTAAATGCGTGATCTGATTTGGATGTTGGCGTTTAGGGCAATTTGCTGAAACTATACATGAGTATGCATGTTCATTTGATTTAACTGGATAGATGCCTGGATTTTTAAATTGGGAAGTTATTTGGCTTGACCAGAGAATGTTCACAAAGAACTTTCTTTTGGCCTGTGGATGCTGCGTTCTACGCATTTTGGGTGTAATACGGAACATTATTTCTCTTGTATACGCATGAATTGATAGTTAAATAGAATAACGTGCGAGATAATCCTTGAAAAAAGAACTTTTACAATAAAAACTTTCCAATAGTACATATGAGGAGAAAACTACACAAAATGTAATATATAAATAAAGTTTTCAATATATATATTTATTTCTTAGTGTGATTATTTCTCATATTAACCTCTCAATTGTATTTTCATAACATTTTTTTCATATAAAATTTAGACTTTAGGATCTAGTGCTGAGGGCTTAGGGTCAAGATTTTAGAGTTTAGGGCTTTAGAGTTAAGGATTTTTGTTTTAGGTTTAGGGACATTTGGTTCAATGTTATCTTAGTGTTATGTCATAAAATTTGCAAAAAAAAAACTACTTGGCAATAAAGAAAAAGATCATCTGACACATTATTTTATTTAAAACGATAACTAGTAACTATCAATCCATGTGTATTATTGGAGAAATGATGTTCCACATTACGCCCAAAATTTGCGGAACACAACTAAGTTTTTCTCACATTGAAGAGGTGTTTAATTCTCCACTGATATGGAATTTTCATATAAAACTCTTCCCACCGAGCAATTCCTTCTCAACACTGTCTTCCTTAATGTTTCAAACTTTCAGAATTGAGGATTGAAAATTTCTGATGGCTTTGTTATGTCCTAGAGGAGAATTTTTCATAATCTGCAGCAACTAGTAGAGGCAAATAACTCCCTATATGATAATTTTAACTCGATTCGACAACCACATTGTTTTTTTTAAAAACAAATCTGCTATTTTCTTCAGCGGACTCATGCTTTAGCTACTGAATTATATATGTTAAGTTCATGTTTTATAAATCCTTGTCATAATATTCCTTAATATTGCATGTAGTATACAGTGTTAGTTTCAGCTTCAACCATGGTTTAATTCACTTTTGATTGAAGCTATTTGCTAAATTCCATATCAGTGGAGCTCATAGTATCTTGAATCACAGCTGCTTTTCTTTTTTTGGATAATATCCCTTTAATATTTTAATGTTTTATCATTACTGTTCTCATTTTTCATTAGATCTCTATAGTTGTTGTTCTAAAGAGGCAGAGAGTAAATGTCACCTTATTCATTCTGTTGTGTAATTCTATCTGAAAATCTTGGCTAACGGAATTTTGTCAGCATAAATGCTCAGTTTAAGCTAACCTGGTGTCCTTTTGCTTATTTTGCATGGTGCTTATTGCTCATTTGTGGTTTTAATGGCTAAAATTAGAACTCTTTAGTCATCAACTTTATGAATTTTTGTTGGTCTTTTGGTACATTTACTTCAATAGAATAAAATAAGATTGGAGTCGAATTATCATTTTTAGAAGAATGTGATAATAATTCATTTATTTAATAGAATATAAAATAAAAGTTCAATATAAAGAAAGTACTAAAATACTCATGAATATAACTTAATGTAATGTAATGTTATTATTATTATTAAATTTGATTTTACACATAATTAGATGAATATAATTATATACATATATATGTATTTGTAGTATACATATTAAGATGCGTATATGTGCATACATGTATATGTATATGTATATGTATGTAAACAAGAAAATTTTAGAATAATATTTTTAACTTACAATAAATAGTTAAAGAATAATTATTTCTTAAGTTAGTAGTAGGAATAATTATTTCATGAAATGTGAAATAGAGATTCGTATAGAATAACTATTTCATCAAAGTAAATATGAGAATAGTTATTCTATAAGAAATAACGGTAAAATGGAATATTCATTCTATCTAAGTAAACGCACTCTTGTGTTGTAGAGTTGTATATAGCTTAATTCTAGTTGCTCTTGATAACTACTCGCCATGCCTTCAAATAAAGCCTTTTAACACTTCTACATTGTTTGAATTGTCCAAATTATCTCTTTACATTTTAAACCTATGCACATGCCACTAAACTATGATTATTTTATATAAGGGATAATTACCAGCGAGTCACGCTATTTTACTTTATTTATGCGTTACTCATCCATTCTTAGTTAATTACGTTATGCACACTCAAAACATTATAAAATCTTACATACACATTTAAGTTAAAATGTAGTCAAAATCTATTTTAAAAAAATAATATTTCGTTAGTAAATTATTAAAATTAAATTTTTACCCTTAATAGTACATATTTTTTTTCTTCCTCGATGTCACACTAAACTGCTGATCTGTCCTAAAATTAATTTACGTCGCAGATGTTTTTTTTCTTTACCACAACCTAAACATTAAAGTTTTAAGATTTTCACTCAAAATATATTTAAATATTCTTAAAATAATATGATAAACGGTTCAGATTTTTGTAATCTAACTATAGTTAGGTTATTAGAAAATTATAATTGCTCATTATAATGGAAATAAGTGAAAGTGTGTGTATGTAAGATTTTATAATATTTTGAGTGTGCATAGCGTAATTAACTAAGAATGGATGGGTAACGCATAAATAAAGTAAAATGGTGTAGCATGTAGGTAATTATTCTTTTATATAAATGACACTCAAATTTTTAAATTACATATTGGTCATATAAATTATATAAAAATTATAGATCCTATCATTAAGTTAATATGACATTCACATAAAATATATTTTTAATATATTTATATATTTATGTATTTTAACATGTATAATAGGATGTAATTAATTTCTAATAGCTAATACTTTTTATTTTAATATATATATATATATGATATTATATCATTATATGTTAAAATACATAATATATGTAAAAAATATTATAATGCACATTAAATTATATAATATACATATTAAAATACATAAATGTGTAAATATATTAAGATAATATTTCATTTAGATAATTAATAACTTCATGGTAAGATTTTGTAATTTTTATTTATTTTTTTTCAATATATAATATTAACTATTTTAGTATTAAATATATAAAATAATTAGATTTTAATGATATAAGTGTAATGCTCCTTTAAATAAATAATGTCTTGGTTTGGATTGAGGAGATTTTTCTAAGTTATTCATAGCTATTCTTAGTATTATAATTGAATATTATTGTCACAAAAAATTGGGAACAGTTGATCAGACAGACACGATCTTTTCTTATATGCATGATGATGCAATAGTAAAGAAAAAAAAAGAAAAGATTATAAACAATCGACTTCTACATGAAAAAGCTAATTAGTCAAGAAAATAATATCGGTTATTCGGTGGTTTTAAGAAAACTAATTAGATAGATTCATTACAAGAGGTGGAGCCTTGAGCTTTATAATAGAAGCAGAGATCTCAAGCTGGTCCCTAGCTTTAGTCCGTTCCTTACTAGAGAGAATTTGGCGATGAATGTTGGCGATCGTTATCGAAAATCTTTGATTGTAGCGGTCGATAGCTAGTTGTTCATTTAGTTGTCCATTTGAGTGGTTAAGAGAAGGTAGTTGGGTTTGGTATTGAAATATATAAAAGTAGTCTACACTTGAAAGTTAACATACTAGGATTTGATTTAATTTTTTATTGGAAAACAACTTATTGATAATTAAAATCAAAGTTAATTTAAATTTTATATTAATTGAATGGGTATACTGAGTCTATTTCTATATATATATTCTGTTTATATTTATCAAAAGTTAATCTGAGTGGTATTTATTTAATATTTAAAATTATATAACCACATATGTGTAAGTAAAAAAAAAAATAATTTGGTATAATAATATGAATGTAATTGACTCTGATTAAGATCACATAAACAATTGTATTTATGTTGAAATAAATTGCTGTTATTAATAATTATACATTGAAATTATTATAGAGAAATTATACATATCTTTCCTAAAAAATAATTTTTTATTTATTTAATTTCTAAATTTAGATATCTATATTTGACATCTCTTGTTTTAAATATATAATTGAAAATCATCTGTTTCATCGTGTTGAAAAAAAATTAGCATTTTATTTTATTTAAGAAAAAGAAAATTTAATTATTTATTAATATAAAAAATATTTCTGTTTGGCAATGAGCTAAAAATCATAGCTAAAATTAGTCATGGTCAAAATCTTAAATTTATTTTTAAAAAAATTAAAATATTTCACACAAATTTTAATATTAAATAATTGTTTTATTTCACATCCAACACAATTCACAATAAATCAATCAACTTGCTTTCATATCCTACATAATTTTTAATATAACTAACTTACTTTATTTCACATTATACATATTTTTTAAAAATAATTAAAAATTTTAATTAAATTTTTTTTTCTTATTACCAAACAGAGCCAGATTATCTAATGGGGAAATTTTTCTTAGTTCAAAGGCACATCTATTAATAATTTTTGAATAATTTTGAGCGGATTATTTTTATTTAATTATTCATACATGATATGCGATATAAAAAATTGGAATAACCACATGTTGGTAGGTACGAAGATCACATGCAAAATATAATATTATATATCAAATAATTAAATCTTATTATTTATGTGCGGATAAGATCTCAAGAATATTCCATTGAAAAGTCCTATATATGTCAAATTAATTGAAAAGAGCGTATTAGGCCTAATTTAACACCATCTCAAAAAATATATATATATTTTTTTTTCATTTTATAAAATTAATAAAAAAAATTATTTTAATATTTAAAAGTGTATAAAATATAAATAAAATTAATTTTAAAATTAAAATTTATATTAGATGTGGAATAAAATTAATTTTTAATATTAAAATTTATATTAAATGTGAAATAAAATTATTAAAATTTGTAATAAATTTAAAATATTAATAAAATATTAAATTTGACTTTTTTTTTTGGGTACTACCAAACAAGTACTATCAAAACAAATGAAAACGGCATCAAATGTCATTATATATGTTGGACATAAATAAATTTTAATGAGAATGAAAAAATCTATTTATATAATAATATATAAAATTACTATAAAAAATAATATATAAAAATCTATTTTTTGCTTTTTAGTTAAGGTTTCACATGGTTATTATTTAGGGTCAGGATCACATTAGGTTAGCTATTTATTTATTATACCGTTGAGTCGGTTTACCCGAAGTTAAAAATTACGTTCTATGCTCGAGTTAGTTGACTTTTTAGAAAAGGACTCAAGTCTAATCAACTTTAGGTAAGAACAGATTATTGACTTTGTTAAACATGTGTTTAAGTGTGATTTGTTTTACTTGAATTTAATCAATTTTGAGTTATAACGAATTTTATTCATCGATTTAGATATTTAATTTATAAAATTATCTCCATTGGAGAATTTATTAAATAATTTAATGAATCAAAATTTTAAATTATTATTGATAAATTTATTAATTAATTATTATAAAAAAATATGATTATAATGTGGTTCATAAATCGCTGTTATTTTTAAAATACATTATCATGAACAAATTTGGCTTATATAAGATTAATTTAGAATAAGTTAACCATATTGCTAAATTTATCACATTTTAATTTCTCTTTTGTTGAAGGGCATTTAACTAACTTCGAAAAATTACGATATTAGACCTAACTTTTTTTATAACATTAGACGTAATATATATATATATATATATATTTTTTCGACTAACTTAGATATTATATTTTAGTTTTATAATTATGTGAAGTTTGTACTGTTTAACGCATCTTTTATGAATTTACTTTATGAGTTAAAAACAAAAAAAAATTAGCCTATTTGAAGTAGGATTGTTACCGATTCGATTTTGAGCCGAGCCAACACTAGCTTGAAATCGGATTAATTACATTTTGATCAACTCGAGCTCGATTGGGTTGGACTTCGAGCTGCTCGAGCTTATTCCAATCGACTTCGAGCCGGGTCGAAAATCAATCAAATCTCAATTTTTTTGAGCCGATCTCGAGCTGAGTAAGCTCTGATCCGGCTCGGAGAATTGGTTCGTTTTATTAATATATATTATATACATATATTATTTATATATATTAATAATATAAAATATATTTTAATTTGAGCCGATTTTGAGGTGGATCGAGCCGAGCCTACCCGGCTCAAAATTGGCTCGAAATTATTACCGAGCCGAACTTTTGGCTCGTTAGTCGGCTCATTTAAATCGACTCGATTTCGATTCTATCTAAAATCGATTCAATTTTCGATCTATATTAACACCCTTAATTTGAAGTATCGGATTAATTATATATCAGTTTTTAATATTAAAAGCCTATTTGAAGTATGGACTCTTTTAAATGTGCATGCTCAAATATTTTTGCCAGGATAAAATTGTAATGAGCTTGAAGTATATGTAAAAAAAAATTAAGTTACTAAATTCTACTAAAATTACTCATTTCGCTCGTATTTATCAAAAATTATATATTTTACACGCCTAAAATTACAAAAAAAATTTAGTGTAAAAGTGATTATTGATTAAATTATAAGTAATTCGTTGTCATTATTCTCACGAGATATAAATCTTTAAATATTTGTTGTGGCAGGACTGAAATGATATAGAAATTAAGTTTTTTTTTAATATGTTTTATTTTTTTAGTAGAAAAATTTTGAGATTTTTGTTATTATAAATATATATATATATATTTAACAATTTCATCTGATTTTCTATTATTTAAGAAATTGTTTAAAGTTATTAAATTTTATTTTTTAAAACTTATTAATGAGTAATGTTTTTAATTTTATGAATATCATTTTTTATTTTTATTTATTATTATAAAATTATATTTTATAAATATTTATTATATTATTAAATTATCAGATTAGACCCAATTTAATCCTAGTTGAACCTTAAAATCTTAAACCCTTCATTTTACTGGTTTTAAAACTGATCCGATTTTCAAAACCTAGTTGCTGCTTGTAAAGTTTATGATATTGGCTTTTAATCGTCTATATTTGATACATTTTATTATTTGGCTTTTAAAACTATTTCGTTTTTAACATGTGTATAATATCTTTAGACTTAGCAGTCACTCCATTTTTCTATTATATCACTTTAACTATTTAAAAAAATATTACAAATTTTTAAGTTCAGATAATTACGTATATAACACTCCATATTACCATAATTATGTGTATCACACTCATTTTCAAAAAATTATACTGTAGCTTTAGAAAAAGTATGTAGGGTGTAAGAAAAATATGTGGAGTATAATTTTAGGTGTGGCGTATAATTTTTAAAAAAAAAATTTGATATGTAAATATGGTAATATAAAATGTTATGTATGTAAATGTCCCTTTTAAGTTATATTTTTTTATGAAAATTTAAGTTATAGTTTTTAAGCAAATTGTAAATGGGAATGATTTTTTACTTAAAAAAAGGAATAATTACCTACATGCCACACAATTTAATTTTATTTACGTCTTACTCATTTATTCTTAGTTAATTATACTATGCACACTCAAAACATTACAAAATCTTACATACACACATTTGAGTTAAAACTTAATCAAAATCTATTTGAAAAAAAATATTTTATTAGTAAATCATTAAAATTATATTTTTACTCTTAATAGTATATATTTTTTCTCTTCCTCAATACCACACTAAAGCGTTAATTTGTCCTAAAATTAATTCACATCGCAGATGTCTCATTCCTTTGCTGTCACCTAAACATTAAGATTTTAAGATTTTCACTCAAAATATATTTAAATATCTTTAAAATAATATGATGAACGGCCCAATTTTTTGTAATCTAACTATAATTAGGTTATTAAAAAATTATGATTACTCATTATAATAGAAATAACTTAAAATGTGTGTATGTAAGATTTTATAATTGTTAACACGTGGCTCCTGCGCTGCATCCTGATCGAACACGTGGCGCCTGGCTGGCCTCCTTGATTTGATTGATTTGCTAACCCAACTTTGACTTTGCAGGGCTCTCAGCTCGGGTCATACATCGTCCACGAGGTTACAGCCAACCCTCGCCCACGGCAATACAGGGGTAAACTCGTACCTCCGGACACGAGGGTACAAGGTAACACCCGTCACAGTCAACCTCACCTAACCCCGCCGACCTCCGTACGGGCGTTCATCCCCAGAAGAGGTACCAGCATTAAAAGAGGTCACTTCCTTCGTACAGCCGCGAACATCCCCAGCGACAGATAAGCGGCGCCCAGAGCCCATCCATCATCTTGTCTCCGGGAAACCAGGGTGGAGCTACATCCGCCAATGACTATAAATACCGCTGAAAAGTTCCAGAAAAAAAAAAGAAGAGAGGAGAAAGGAGAAAGGAGGGATCGGCATCATCTATTGTAACCAGGCCCCAACTGAGGAGCTGGTTTTCTTCCTCTTCCTCTTTCAAGAAGCATTGTACAAGCCTTGAAGGCTACTTTTTCCCTATTTAGTGAAATCTTTCCATTGATCGTCCGGTGGACGTAGGGGATCATCTCCCTGAACCACCTTAAATCTTGGTGTGTTTCTCTGTATGCCCGGAACTGGTTCTCTCCTTGAGCTTCCGTTGAACAGGCTCACCCCCCTTTGCGCGCCGCCGTCTCCCGGAACTCTCTTTCTTTCGGTGTTTCCTGGGACCCCCACATCTTACGTCAACAATAATATTTTAAGCGTGCATAGCGTAATTAATTAAAAATGAATGAGTAAGACATAAATAAAACTAAATTGTGTGGTATGTAGGTAATTATCCCAAAGAAAATGAGAATGATTTTTAGTTTGCGTTTAATTATTAATATAATATTTGTTATACATAATATGAAAATATGACGAGATAATTTCATAAAATCAGAATTTTCTTTTTTGTGTGTAAATTCCCTTATTAACCTTTTGTTTTTAAATTTTTATTTGTTTATTTAATTTCCGCCGTTTCGGAATTCGGAGCGGCAGATTTCTTCCCTCCGAGATACACGGGCAACGCAATCGTGTGACACTGACGCCGCCGTTATTAGAATTAAATGATCCTACTTGTCTATAACAGAGAACAGCGTACTGGGCCAATAAGAATCTTATGACGGCTTTAAGAAGCCGCTCGCTGGCGTAAGAAATCCAAGGTCTTAAGCTTTTTCTTTTTTGAATAAATTGTTTGATTTTTATTTTTCGCCCGGTCAGTTTTACATTGTTGACGAGGTAGAAGTGAGAAATTAATATATATATATATATAATAAAATAAATAAACTTAATTTTCATTAAAAATGTGATTGGATAGTAAATTCTTGAATAATAGTTTTTTAAATAAGTGCACATTTAATGGAAAATTTTACATTATTTTTCTTGAAATATTTTTTTATTCTTATATATTCTTAACATTACAAGAAAACCATGAAGATGTTTAGTTCAATATTAGTTATTTATTATCATAAAAAATTATTATTTGTAAAAATTAATTATTTATTTATTAATATATTAAAATAATTTTAAATAAAAAATTACATATATGCTTTTATAAAAAATTATATTTACACGCGTGCCTGTGGGCTTCTCTCTCTCTTTCCGATCCGCACGTATGGGCGACAGCCGCGCGACCCGCCGGACCCACAGGCGGCAGTGCGGCGTCGCCCGTGCAGGCCGATCAGGAGGATAGAGAGGGGCCCAGGAGTATAATGATAATTTTTAAAACAATTAATAATATAAAATTAAAAAAAGACTCATTTGATAATTTATTAAAATGCAGAGACCCCAATGTTATAATTTTAAAAATGTGGACCTGTGCGTTATTAAACGTTAAACTTAGAGATTTGAGTATAATTATTCCTATAAAACAAGACAAATCTTAGTGATTAATATATAA
This sequence comes from Apostasia shenzhenica, assembly GCA_002786265.1. Taxonomy (NCBI): domain Eukaryota; kingdom Viridiplantae; phylum Streptophyta; class Magnoliopsida; order Asparagales; family Orchidaceae; genus Apostasia; species Apostasia shenzhenica. The sequence goes on along the minus strand of KZ451886.1, from coordinate 2,708,223 downwards.
TATTATATGTGTCTATATTATAAAATTAGGTAAATTTGGTCATTAAGATACACAAATTTTTTTTAATATAATCATTGAGATTAACTTAAATTTTTTTTGCAATTTTCATTATTTTTTTGATCACACAATAAAAATATGAGTTATTCTATTTTATTTACTCAGGGGGCGGTTTAGTTCGTTATTATCTTGGTGTTACGTC